>JAOXNO010000013.1:85097129-85111443 GCA_028565335.1 Limnodromus scolopaceus
GATCCCTCACCCAGCGCAGTCTTACCTGCCCTGGAGCCGGTCTCTGCCGCAATGACCGTTAATTGTGTTGATGGCTCAACAATTTGACAGGAAGCATGCTGGAGTACTAAGAGACTTGACATTGTGAGGCCATTCATTATCAACTTTGAAAGATTATGGTGATGGGGGAAAGTTCCTGAGTATGGAAAAAAAGCAAATGTCACTCCTGCCTTCAAGAAGGGCAAGAAGGAAGATCCAGAGAACAAGTATTCTCTTGAAAGGTGATAGATCAAATCCTCCTGTAAGCCATTTCCAACCATATTAAGCACAAGTAGATCACTGGGATTAGTTAGCATAGATTTATGAAGGAGAAATGCCTGACCAACCATCCTTCTAGAATGAGATGACTGACTCTGTGGACAAGGGGAGAGCAGTGGATGTTGTTTATCTTGACTTTAGCAAGTTATTTGACCCCATCTCCCATGACACCCATAACAAATTTTTCCTTCTTCTCTAATGTGATTTCTTCTCCCTCTCTCAAAGATACATATATTGATGTGCTGAGATTTTATCCACAAATTGTGGAAATTATTTCCTGTCAAAGTGATTCTGCCTATTTCATTCAGATTACCCCTTGCCCTCAATCTATGAACATATTCATAGTGGAATCTGTCAGACTGACAGACTATGTATTTGTTTTGTCCATAGATTCAGTGTGGGTTTTAGCTTGTATTTATGTTTACTGTTAACACATGGAACATGCATCAGAGGATCTGAGAATTAGGATGGCATAATAAAGTTGACAACAGAAAGATAATAAAGAAAACAGATATTTTTCAACAGACATTAGTGTACTATGAGCTTGCCAATAAAACCTGAAGTCAGAGAAACACTGACGTATCACACGGAATTATTGATACCGAAACATCAGCAGCAATGTTTTCAGAAATACCCCAGAAATTTTTTTAATGAATGTCTAATATGCTTTTATCTGTAAAAGTAAAAGCTGCAGTAATTTTGACAAGGATGAGTCTTCTATGTTCAAACACTACAGTTCTTTGGTTTGTATCATAAAATCTGGCTTGTACTTTTTCGCGTCACAGATGTTGTGTTCATGTAATGATTCCACATACCCCATTATGCAGGCAACTTTGTTACACTTAACACATTAACTGAACTGTGCACATCTCAGCAAACCTCAGAAGAAACACTTTTTTTAATTTGGAAAATTCTGAAAGTGACATTATAATCAATGGAGTGAAAAATATGGAGGAAGCACAGGAAATTGGAAAGTTTTAAGAGGTTGGTTCTTTTGAGATAGTAGAAAATAGTCTAGCTCTCCTGACCTTTATCTTAAAAGTTATAAGGAGATCAGCAGTGTGGAAAAGCAGAGAGTGCAACCAGAGATGAGTTTAGGTGACAAACAAGAGAGAGAAGCTATAATTGGAATCAGTAATGGACCTGGAAACAGAGGAAGGATTCTACAGAACGACATTATTATTGGTGCAAAACCACCCCAGTATTTGTGTTTGGCTTTGTGAACAGGTGTCCAAGATATTGCCACTTGTTTCACGAAGACTAGGTGAGTCATCATTTAATTGTTAAACAACAATTTGAGGAAAGATGTAGCACAATGGAAGAGAGTCAGGAATCTTTATTCTAGCAAATATTAAATTTCGACTTAAAATTGAAGTTGAAAATTGAAACTGAACCTTCATATATCAAACATCAAATTTCTCAGCTCTATAGAAAGGAGTGGAATATAGTGAAAGGAATATAGTGACATTCTAGCTTTGATCCATGCCATGTTTCAATAATATAGAGAATTCCTATAAATTATCATCAGTCATATACTCTATAATTCTGTTAAAAAGCAAAACATTTTTACTTTGTTAACCATTACAAGCATATTAGGTATCTGAAAGCCAACTTGAAGAATAGTCAACAGCAAAAGTTACATGTCTTCATAGCTTAGTTCAGGCTATACTTTCAACTGCTTTCTTAATATAAGATCTTTCCTTTCAACATGTGGCAGAGAAGTCTGCAGATATAAAGAGCTGAAACAAAAATTATCAATAAGATTTAAAAACTAACAGTATTGTGCTTTTTGCATCTCATGTCCAGTACACTTTGGAACCTGTAATGTTCAGTAAGGAGGCCTTAAGTTTACAAAGAATTTGGGTTATCTCTCGTTTATTGGACCAACAGAAAAGCTTGGAAAGATGGATCAGATATATGTAATCATTTTTTGGAGTAGAAATCCTGCTACAATTCTGGCTCTTCTGAGAGATAGCTGAGGCATCTAGCAAGCAACAAGGAGTGGTAGCCATTTCATACTGCTCACACTGCTCTATGTGGTACGTATATAGTATATTTATGGTATCATAGGGTGTGGCTAGGTCACTAAATTCTATCTCCAGATCAGACAACAGGTCCACCCAGCCCTGCAATCTGTATGCTTTCTTGTGCATGTATAACATGACAGTAAAAGAGATAACAAAAATTTTGCTACATAAAGTACATTTCTGGCTAAGAAATTATATTGCAGGTTCTCAGTTCTGAAAAACTAAATAAGAAGATTAAGTTAAACTAAAGTTATAAAAACAGAAGTTCAAGTCAAACAAAATGTGCCTAGTGTCAAAAAAATAACACACATAAGTGCAAGTATTTTTATGAAATGCAGTGTGGCTACTTAAGGCACAATACTGAGGCTGATTTTTCTGTAGAACTGAAAACCACTTTCTGCATAAGAATCAGCCTCATGCTCATAAGACACAGAGCTAAATACCTTAGGCCTGCTAGAGGTGGCTAAATTTTTAATCACTTTGGAAAAATTGTCTGTTATGTATATTTTTATTAGCACAATATTTTACAGGGAGCCCTAGAGAATGTAAAATGATAAATGCACCAAAGTGACGCAGGATAGTCACAGTCAGAAAACAATTAGACCATTCTACAGACCAGCCTTGATAATCAGGCAATTCCTCACTTTTAAGCACCAGTAGCCTGGACAACATTCAGGTCAAAACTCAGTTGGTAATAAAATAATTTTATTTCAATTATACTTTTAATTTCAGTTTGCTGTCCCTTCTGCTGCACATTTCTTCTGTCATCACTGCAGCTACTGAAGTGCAAAAGCACCCCAAACGCCACTCAGTTAAGGCTGACATTGTGATTTTCACTGGAAACCTGAACACCAAGGCAGACAAAATATTCTGCTCCAAATGGGGCCTAAACCCCATAGGATTCTACATTCAGGCACCCTGATAACATACAGAATCTCAAAAGAAGAATGCAAAATTGTTATTCTTATTATTCTGTTCTACCCTAGACAAGTTTTTGTGCTGTCAATTCTATACGGATTCATAGAGGGAAATAACGTAGGAAAGAAATGAGAAATTAAGAACAAGTTATAGCAAAAAACCTAAGGTATCAGAAGAGAATGTTAGTGTTATAAACAATTATTTAGCCAATTAGCATCCTTTATAGCTCATTTTGAAATTGCTTTCCTGTTATTGCAAGTTCTTTTATCAATATGGGTGCATCTGCTTTTATAAACGATCAAAAAGCAAGAAATCAACTTTAAAAGCAGATATGCACCTCATTTAAACTTTGCACTTACTTTGAAAGGATGATTTTATTGTGCAGAGTGCACCAGTGAAGCAGATGTCATTTCTTTCTATCCTAAAATTAACACTTTCTTGTCTGAGGAATCCAAAAAGCTAACATTTACATGACATTTAGTCTGAAGAATCAAGTATTCAAAATTCAAAATAACATATTCCTATGGCATTACCTCAGTCATATGGTACACAATGCCACGAAGCAAGTGGTGTGTGGAAAGTCTCCTTGGAGGTTTTTAAGATTTGGCTGAACAAAGCCATGGCTGACCTGACTTTGCATTGGCAGTAGCCTTGTTGCAAGGCAGGAACTGGACGAGCTGCTTCTAGCGGTTTCTTCTAACCATTCGATGTCTGTGATTCAACAAAAGCTGGCTGAGCAGTGTCAGCTGCTGCTGACTTTGGCGCTATCCAGGAAAAGAGAAATGTGCTGACTTTGGCGCTATCCAGGAAAAGAGAAATGAACAGCAGCAGTGATTGAAAGGAGCCCAAGGGTGGGAATGGGACACCCAATGCTTCAAATATCTCCCTGTATTTTTATAATTCTCTCACTATGGCTCAGACTTCCTGTCTTATTAAATCAGAGAGGAAAATGCCTGCAATTAGGAAGTGCTTAACTTAACCCAATTACCAAATCCAACAGAAACAAAGTAATTTTCCCTTGGAGAACTGAGCTGCCTATAGCCCATTGCCCAGCTGTTCATGCTTTGGTTAAAGGAAAGGAAAAAATGTGTTTTGGTGATAGTGAATAGCAAACTACTCTTTAACGTCTTGTGTTCCAGCCTACTATTGCAGGATAAAACCCACAGCAAATATAGTTCGAACTATAGCATACCTTGGATTGCATTTTCAGTAGGATCTTCTGAACACAACTTTGAGTTTTGTAAGAGCTGTTAATAAAATTCAGCACAGCAACAACATAAATTCCTTTTGGAAGACTGATAACACACAATATATGCACCAGGGTGACTTTTATACAATTACAGCGATGTTTAAAAATATGTTTAACTCTTCTGTTCTGATGGAGACTAGTACTTACCTTAGCTGCTGCTGCTGAAAAGCAGAGACAGCAGCCATTCAGGAATGCTTAATACCCAGACAACCAGCAGAGCATAACTGCTGACAGCGTCGCCACTTTTAGAACAACCTTTATAAAAAGGCATGCCTGTTAATACTTTCAGCACCTGATGTACCCAATGAAATGCAAATGCTCTGGTTTCTGGTCTTCTCTGCCTGTCAGCTATGACCTTTAAAGGTGGAATTTAAATCAACAATGCTTTTAAATAAGTTTATCAATATGATCTTACATTATCCTAATAGATCAAGAACTGTTACTTCGCCTAACTTACAGAAGTGTAACTTGTCACATAGAAACATTAGAAAAGCTGAGGCAGAAAAGCACAAATGTTTAAACTGGGATCCAAAGCCTACTGAAGTCAACAGAAGTATCTGGAAACATTTTTACTTGTATGCCTAATTTGCATACAACTGACCTTTTATTTTCTGGCAAATTTTATATCTGTAAATGTAAACCACACAATTTAGCTAGTCATAGGTACAGCTATATATAGCCTATAGGTATCAGAGAGTTACAGCTGCAAATTGTTTGACAGTGACTTTTCAGAAGCACCTTCAAAAGGTAGTATGCATACATGACTTAACAAAAGGCAAACAGAAAAATTTAAAGACATGATGAGGTCTGGAGAACTGAGCTTCTTTTTCCCCATTTTATCCATTGACGTCTCTGTCCAGTAAGTTTGTCAATTATCAGCTGAGCACTAGAAGCTCAGTTTATAATCTCTGCAAACATTTCTTCTTTCAATAAAAAAGATTTCCCATGAATCTAAGTTTCTGTGTAAAGCCCATCACATTTTCCTACACATCTCACCATCAGAACAGTGCCCATATCAACTTCTTACTTTGTACATAATTTTACCACATCTTAGACCTACGAGTGATGTTATAAGAGCAAGTATAGTTCTGTATTGTCCACAATAATCTGCTTTAAAGGATCAAATGTCTCAGGTATTTTCTTGGAATTATTTCTGATTCAATATACTCTTCTTAGTAGCCTATCTTCTTATTCATTGTATTTTGCAAAATTTGAAGCAACTTTAAAGGTGAAAAGCAATATGATTACAGTCTATAAATACATCAACAGAAGTGCAAACTCTGGGAGAAAAAAAAATCTTTAAGCTTAAGCACATTTTTTGGCACAGGGGCAAATGGTTCTGATGCTGAATAAAGGTATGCTTGAATCTGGATATTTAGTTCTACTTGAGGAGTGAGTTCTGGAACAGCTTTTTAAGTGACACAGGGGAGGAAACACATAATTGGTGTTAAAAATTGAGTTTCTATCCATGTATGAAAAAGATCAGGTAGCGTGGCTGTCTGCAGCAGCAGGAAACTGGTCTCAGTGAGCCAAGTCGCCCTTTTCTAATATATGTTCCTACTTATTTTGACAATAAAATTAGTCAAGAAAACTTCAGCCACTGGAGTACTAGCACTGCAAAACTTGGAAAGCTCTTCATAAGGGATAACTTATTTATATTACTTTATAACCTAGTGAAAACTACTTTACCACACAGAATTTCATCTCATAGTAAAAATACTATATTCTGTTTTTTTCCACTCCAACTAACATTAAGCAACACTTGTAGAACCAAGACAGGAATTATTTTTCCTCAGTGTAAATCTATTTAGAGACGACGCGTATTAAAACCACAGACATACATCACTGAAGCAAGCATTTTAGAGGAGGAAAAAGTATTCATTTGATTTCAACATTTTGTGGTAAACATCTTCCCAAATGCAGAAAAGAATTGGCTCCAGTTCCCAGGTGGTGTTGAGTTATGGACATTCCACTGCAAACTGCCTGGGGAACAACCTGGGGTGAACTTCAAATCAGATTTGCTTCTGAGTCTTGTGTTTCAACAGCACACTGATTTCACTTGATTGATCTGACTAATTTAATTTTAGGTGAGTCATTCTCTCTGGTGAGAATATGATACTATCTTTATCCAGGAGCTTTAAGAGGGAAAATGTGGCTGACGCTTCATGTCTTACTCTGCCTTTCAAACTCGCTGACTTATCTGCTACTTCCTCTTCAGGAATGTGCTGTCTAGGAACTTGCAGAACATAAGACTTTTTCCTTTCAGTTGGGTACACCACCACTGGTTTCTTTAACTATTTAAGTTCTCTTTATTTTTGATATTCTGCCATTTGATAATGAGAAACCCTTTAAGATGCTCTACACAAAGTTTACTCATTGCTCATGTGGTACAACTTTTTGGAAGTATGTCTTAAAAAAGGAAACAGCAGTATGACCAAGATGGAAATACCTACATAATACAGTTGTTTACAGCTACAGTTTCCTCACACAGGATGTTGGAATTTGGGAGTGCTCTGATCACTACTAAATGCTGTAATCTTGCAAGTCATTCTGTTAATTCACAGCACCAGAGCTCCTGTCAAAGCCTTTCAATGCTATTAGACTTTGTACTGTTGGGTGTAATAAACAAATCAAAGAGAAGTTGTACATTTGATCTGTGAGGTATTTTAAGTCAATACAAGCCTCCAAGCAGAGAAGTTAATTCAACACTTGTAAACAGTCAATCAGACAGGACTTCATTAGCAGAGGTCAGGGTAAGAACCACTACATGATTTCTAGGATGCTCTTGCTTTCATTCTCTTTGCAAGAAACAGAATACCACTGATTGAAAGTAAAAATAGGTGATTTCAAGAGAAGTTGACTCAGTATGAGGAGTCTTGAGAGAACATCTTAGAGGCTCTTTGAATGTTAATGGTTACTGGAAGTTGACTTCACTGTCCAATATTTTCTGTTTGAAAACTGAGATATCCTTTTGCTCACAGACTTTGCAATACCGATACATTCTTAAGAAATTGCTTTGTGTAGTATGCTAGAGAAAAGACTAGTTTTACTTAAATCTCTGATGGCTTCCACCTATTACCCTCCACTGGAGCAATTAATTAGCTGCTATGAACTTCACTTACAAATGCTTACAATTGGTTTCAAACTGCAGAAAGCAATATTTTTGGGGGATGATGATGTCACTAGAGACTCTCCTTATTTAATCTTTTATTGATTTGTCTTTCATGTCATAAAACCATAGACACATAGAATTATAGAATGGTTTGGGTTGGAAGGGACCTTAAAGATCATATAGTTCCAACATCCCTACCATGCACAGGGACACTGTCCACTAGACCAGGTTACCTAAAGCCCCATTCAACCTGGCCTTAAACACTTCCAGGGATGGGGCATCCACAACTGCCCTGGACAACTTGTTCCAGTGCCTCACCACCCTCACAGTGAAAAATTTCTTCCTACTATCTAATTTCCTCTCTTTCATTTTAAGACCATTACCCCTTGTTCTATCACTTCATGGCCTTGTAAAAAGTCCCTCCTCATCTTTCCTGTAGGCCTCCTTTAGGTACTGGAAGGCTGCTATAAGGTCTCCCAGGAGCCTTCTCTTCTCCAGGCTGAACAACCCCAACTCTCTCAGCCTGCCCTCATAGGAGAGGTGCTCCAGCCTTCTGATCATCTTCATGACCCTCCTACAGACTTGCTCCAACAGGTCCATGTCCTTCTTATGTTGGGGGCTCCAGAGCTGGACACAGTACTCCAGGCGGGGTCTCACCAAGGTGAAGTAAAGGGGTAGAATCACCTCTCTCAGCTTGCTGGCCACAGGTTTTTCGATGTAGCCCAGGAGGCAGTTGGCTTTCTGGGCTGCCAGTGTGCATTGCTGGCTCATGTTGAGCTTCTCATCAACCAACACCCTCTAGTCCTTCTCCTCAGGGCTGCTCTCAATCCATTCTTTGCCCAGCCTGTGTTTGTGCTTGGGATTGCTGCAACCCAGGTGCAGGACCTTGAACTTGGCCTGGCTGAACTTCATGAGGTTCACATGAGCCCACTTCTCAAGCCGGTCCAGATCCCTCTGGATGGCATCCCTTCCCTCCAGCATGTCGACCACAGGACACAGCTTAGTGTCATTGGCAAACTTGCTGAGGGTGCACTCAATCCTAACATCCATGTCACCAACAAAGACATTAAACAACACCAGTCCCAGTACCAGTGCCTGAGTTCTGCCACTTGTCTCTAATCTCCACTTGGACATCAAGTAATTGACTGTAACTCTGAGTGCAACCATCCAGTCAATTCCTTATCCACCAAGTGATTCATCCATCAGATCCATGTGTCTCCAGTCTAGAGAAAAGGATGTTGTGCAGGACAGTGTCAAATGCTTTGCATAAGTCCAATTAGCTGGAAGTTAGTTGGCGTATTCAGATATAAAGACATTAGGGTGTCATGACACGTTTTCCTCTGTGAGTCTAAGAGCTACTAGCAGCTGTATCACAGCTAATTTTACAATAAATAGAGTTCAACACCAAACACAGTATCTGCAGGTCATTAATCTGATAAGAAAAGCATATATTTCTTGATCATATGAGAATATTTGAGAAGTAATCTTTTATTGGTATGCAGCACTTATGAAAGGCAAAAAGAAGTACAGAATAGCATAAAAAATTGACCATTTTGATATCCAGCTTCATGGTACCTGAATAACTAGGTCCCAAGTTCTGAATTTCAGTTCATGAGGGAACCTGGCCACATGGATTATGGAATTAATGTCTTAAATCGCAGTTGCTCTGGGTTGTATGTCTTCTGAAGGGACACAAGTGTATTCTTTCTTCAGACTGGTGTGCAGAAGGCTCTGTGGCACCCACTGGAGCAGCAATTTCTGGGAGTAGCTGTGCTTGAGACAGATGTTTCCAGACCGGCAGGCAAAGGAGGAGACAGAGTAGGAAAGACCTACTCAGCTGGGAGGCTTCTACAGAATAAAAGGCCTGCAGGCTGTGGAGGAGAGCACACGTATCACCCCAAGGTGGCATAAAAGCAGTGGGGTGGGTATTTGCACCATCCAGTACAGTGTCTGCACTGGCCTGAGAGAAGACCTGACAGAAAAAAACATTCGAATTTAAAGCTCCATTTGGAGATGCCCACATTAGAGAAGAGGACAGTGTGCAGCCTGTGCAACCCAACCCAAGTATTCAGCATGATCTAAGGTCCCACCACAGTGCCCATGAAGAAATACAGCCTGCATGACTGTAGCCTTCTCTGTACCGTGAAACAGTGTTCATGTGATAAGCCTATAAACAGATTTCCAGAAATGTAATAATGTTGCTGCTTACATCTTCGCCTGTTTTTCCTCAATCAAAGAACTTGACCAACATCTATGATTCCCTAATGCATCTGGGAGTTCAACTCTGTACAGGTAAGTATTATTAGCACCCACAGCATCCTTGTTCAGTGTATCTAGAAAGGTGTGTTTTCAAAGTAAACAAATGCAGTTGCAAGTCAATGACCATTTCTACATCAACACAGAGTTAATTCATCCAGAGAAACAATGCACCAGGTAGACCCACAGGCTATGGAGTAAGAGCACAGCAGGCAACTTGCATGCTTGCCTCAACCGTATTGTCTAGGTGCGAGGAAAGTGCCATTTTTGTCTCCTACAGATGCAGTGTTCAGTCGTCATTTCGCTTACTGTGGTTAACTTACTGAGAAAAAGAAGGTATTTTATGTTGCTGTCAAAAATAGCTTGTGCTACTTTTCTGAGTGCTCAGACACCAGGACTGTTTCCCTGATGATTTCGTAGTGTTATAGTGCATCACCAAATGGGGCTGGGTTTGTCCCTTTTCCACTGCTCTGAAATCCCTGCCCTTTTAGCTATTAAAAAGAAGGAAAAGACTAAGAGGCAGAGGAAAAATCTACTCAAAATTTGATTAATGGTATTTATTTTTGTCTCACACATGGCCAATAACCAGTCACACACAGAGCACATTTAATGTCAAGCTGAGAAAGTGTTCATTTATATTTATTCCATTTAGGTCATCCTTCATTTCAGCAGTGCACCTCTGTTGTGACTGAAATGCCAGGCTTTAATGTAGCAGTATTAACATGTTGGATGTGGGGAGGGGAAAATGGGGTGCTTTATCATATGGTCTCATATTTATTTGTTTATGACTTCAATATTCATGATGGGCTGACAACTTTATGAGTTCAATTCTGGGGATGAAAAATATTAAAAGGGCTTGTGGGAACATAGTTCCTGAAAAGATTTCACTTTCAAATTTTGCAGACACAACTTATATTCAACAACACCCCCATATAAATGATCAACCTTTAAAGCCCACAGGAATGGTTTCAAGCCTCACTTTATTGTAACAACATGTCAGCCAGAGAGTCATTAGTGAGCAGATAAAAGTGATGCAGTTAGTTAGTTTTGAAGGTCTCAGGACTGAAATATATGAAATAAAAATCGTAAATGCTGCAGCTGGAGTTATCGAGACTAGACTTTGCCGTTGTTCAGAAGTACAAGGTGAAAATGGAGAATGTGATAACATGATAAATGGAACTGATCATGTCTGTGACAGTCTTTTGATCTTCAAAAACCCAATGGGTTTGAATTTTGCTGATAAAGCTTGCTATAATTACTTCATGTCATTCAAACTCTGTGCAGCACAAGACAGGAGAAGGCTGCAGGTCATATTGTTATGGAAAACAAGGGCTTGTGAGCCTTCTGACAAGTAGGTTTTTACTGTTTGCCAGGATTTCTTGGGCTTTCAAGCAGCTTTTAAAAATAAGGCTTGTGTATCTTTTAGATATACTGTCTTTCAGAGAGATTTAACTTCTCCAGTTCAGTGAGGGAAATATGAATCCTCCACTATTAAATAAATTCTACTGCAAGTTTTTAAGTCCTGTGTTGATTTGCTACAGTGATTTGACCTGTATCTTCTAATCTTTGTTTGTTGAAGTATGACTTTAAACCAGTGGTTAGGGTAAGCAGGAGCACATGAAAACAGTTCCTTCCCCACGAAATCCCCGTGATTCCCCATGGTTTCTGTATGTGACATCTGTGGTCACCAGACCTGCTCAGCAGCCCTCACTCCGGTCTGCTTTTCTCCCTGTTTGTGCAGGACAGTGAGATACTATTGACCACAGAAGGAAGGGAGACAAGACAGGTTGACTTGAGTAACATAAGAAGGGCTGTATGGACCGTGAGGATCCCAGCTCATGCAACACCACCTGGACCCTTTGAGGTCCAGAAAGGGCTGTCTGAAATGGGATCAAACACAGCGACACAGGGGCTCCTCTGTCTCTTGGGTGAAAGGCATTGCACTGGGAAGCCAGCAGTTCCCACTTTCCCAAGGGTTGCCTCCTGTCAGAGAGGGAGAAGCATCCTGCATGTACAAAATTCTCACCCAAAAAGAAGGAGGGATATCTTGGAGTGTTAACCTGGAACCTCATCCCACAGGGTTAGCAGGATCTGAGGTAACTACAAATAAATTCAATCTAGTATATCCTTTAAAGGGTAGATTTAACTATCTAAAGAGAATGATTTACAGATAGGGAATCCAAGTCAGAATGAGTGAATGTACATGACTGCTGTATGCTAGCAGCAAAAGGTTTCCAGATACTCTGAATTCTCGCAGAAGGTAAGGAAAAAGTATAAAATCCAAATCCTGTATGTACGTTTCATTCTGCATATTCTTGATCCATTTAATTCTAATGGGAATTTTGAGAGAGAAAGATTCTCAAAATGCAGAGTTTCTGTGAGTTAGAGACCTGTCTCAAGGAGTTTTATCATCACTCTACAGCAAAGAAAAATGAACTTAGACTCTGCCAGTAAATGATAAGACATCTTTTCTGTGACTAATACAGAGAAGGAGCAAAAAGCAAACACAGCAGCACTGCTATTTTTATTCCCAGCAGCAGCAGTCAATTCTTTTGGATGCAAACAAGAACAGTGATCCTTAAAGGACTGATTAAACAAACCCTTTCAATCTAGGGAACCTCTGGAAAACACACATTCCGGAAATAGCAATTCATATGGAAAAAAAGAATATTTCTTCCTGTGTTCAACTTAAAACAGACTACAATAAATTTGACAGACTGCTGCCAGGGTGGCTACTTTGGCAAAGATATAAAAGGCAGAATGGCTCTGGCAGAAAAAAAGTGGTGTGTGGAGTAATTGTCTGCACCTGTTAGAGGAGTCTGTTCTAACTAATAAGAATTCCCTGAAGTAAAAAAATAGTATACATGCAAAAGTTATCTATGTACATTCATTAGTCACAGGACTAATGAATACACAAGACTGCAGAGGACTTCCTTGGTTAATGCACAAGGTAGCATTAAAAGATGTGCAAAAGTTCATCAAGGCCAGTCTGGTTTGTCATAACTGCAAGTCCAGTCATGACAGCCATCATAGCGCTTGGCTGACAAGGAATCTGTGAGATTATGAACGTGGGCCTCTGTCCATATCACATGGAAAACAAGTGTAATTTTCTTGTGAAAATAGCACAGACTTCACGAGGATAATGAAGAAAAGGGATTTTGTTTTAAAGAGAAAGGTAAATTCATGTTGGAAGATTATTGAAAGAAATTATGTTCTAAGTAGGATGTGTGAAAAACCAAAAAATCATTTTTCCATGCTAACATCAGTTGGAAATTAAATTTGGCCTATTACTAACTCAAAATAAAACTGTAAAGGCCATTTAATATGAAGGCTTATGCCGGAACTAGAGCACCAAAAAAGGGGAAGTTATTTGTTGTGTTTAGTCAGTCTAAAACATGAAGAAACACCATATTTATTAGTTTAAATACTGCTACAAGGTGTTTCACCAATGATCACTGGTGTAAGAAAGATACGTCATTACTGAATTTCTAAGGTGCATGCAGTGACATGAGCTCTTCTACTAACACCAAGATTAGAACTGGATTGGCTCCCAGTCAGTTCCTCAGAAGTAGCTAACCAAATAGATACACCAGGCACTGTTCAAAATTATTTCAAAAAAGTTCAGAGCTAAGATTCAGTACAAAGGTTCTCTATATAATCTAAAATTAAATTATTAATGTCTCATTTTCAGGCATTGTGACATCTACTGCAATGTTAATTAGCACCATCTCTCCCTCAACACAGTCACAATCACTGCTGTACAAGCTAAAGCACAGCTACATAACACCAAATAGACCAGAGGAGTACTCTGTATGCTCAGATCTGGATGGAGGGCATTCTGGAAACCTTATGTCAGAAAACGTTTCATTTTATCTGAAGGCTGTGCAGTTTGTAGGAAGTCCTTGGCGTATTTGAACTTGTCCAGTTTGACTGGTTAAAAACACCTAATCTTCAAATGCTGATCATAATGAATGTGTATTTATATATGCATAAATGTATACATTAAATAAATAATATATTAAATACTTACATATATCTTGATTTTATATTTGAATCTGAGTTTTTCTGTGACACAGAGTTATGTGGGAAATACATAAATGCTTATCCAGGGAATCTTTAACTGATGGCATATTTATCAGCTTTTTTTACTTCTCCATCTAAAACAAGCTTTTGCTGCAATTCATCTGTAACGATTTCAGATCACAAGTCGTGTAAGAACGTTTTTTAGCGTGATGCTCCAAAACTTGTAATATCACCAGGAGCCACCAGAGGACACTGTTACGGAAAATGCCTAAGAAGTTTTTGTCAATCGTTCGTTCTAATGGTTTCATGAATCAGTAGAAAAGTCTGTGTCTGTCTGACTGTCTTACTGCAAATTATTTTCAAAGATTTTGCCTAATAATTGTGTATCTATCCACAAACAAAACATTTTAAACATCAGACATTATAAGGGGG
>JAOXNO010000013.1:85111481-85151205 GCA_028565335.1 Limnodromus scolopaceus
TTTTCTGTTTCTAGTGCCTTGAGGTAGGACAGTGAAGGGTTCGGCCAAGCTTCAGCAAGTTGCACTAAGCCATGGCAGCTGTTTCACAGATTTTTCACTCAAATTCCAGGTAAGCATAAGTCCATTCAAACATAAAATGAAAGACATAAAACTTCTCCTTCCACTGAGAAAAAGCAAGTAGCTCTTCAGACTAGAAGAGGAAGGAGGACCCCTTAGGAAGGAAGAACCACGGGATGAAGCGTAGCTGAGTGAACAAACCAAGCATGGGAGGATGGAAAGCTGGAATAACAACCCAAACCGTTGGCCAAAAGCCCCAAGTCTCTGTCTGATGCCAAATGTCTGATTCTTCTGAGAGTCCCCAGCACAGAATCCCAGCCAATACAGCCAAAGCCTGTTTGGACTTGACTGCAAATTCCCATCTGCTTTATTAAGCTGCTTTGATCTTTAGCCACGTACATCTCCACAGTTTACTACCAATGGAAGGCTTTCTATCTTGCCAATGCCAATTAATGTTGCGTGCCAGGGCTGACAATTGGGAACTGTATAGACATGAATGCGTTCAGAAATACAGCAGAAAAGGCAAAACCTTTTGCAGTTTGATATTAATCATAACAATACCTGAGTCAGAACAATACAAAGTTTATAGCAACATTACACTAGTATTTCACTGATTGGATAGTGGAATGGAGTGGGTTAAAGTACCAGAGATCTATAACATGTCGGAAAGGCTGCAGAATCCACACCTCACAATCGATCAGGCAGCCAGAACCGGAAAATTAGAATGTGCCTTGTAATAACTCAGTAGACTAAAATGCACAGAATCAGCAAGTATTTTAAATTGCTTGATTTTTTACTGTACTGGCCATTTATTTACATTTTTATGCTCTTTATGTATGTTCTATAATATATTATGTCAATACAGCCTATTTACACTTGGATTATTTGAAAAATAGATAGGTGAAATAGTTGTATGTTTATGCTCTTGCCATCTATAAAAGCACCCCAAATCAACTACAGTTTTGAGGTGATCTCAGTAATGAGCTTACAGTAAATTCCTGTAAGAATGGCATGTTTTTAAATGAGACAAAGTGTGGGGGGAAGAGGGAGGAAAGCAAATTTTATCTTGTAGCTAAGAATGTAGACCACAACTTCTTAAACAAAGAAAGAAAGAAAATGGTGACAAAAATCTCTAAATTATAAAAATGGGCAAACCAGAAATTTTAAAAGCTCATGAACCACTTTTCGCCCTGTCTATTGTAGTCTTGCTTTCAGTTTAATCAAGAGCTTTCTGGACCGCATGAAACTCTGCAAAATCCTCTTTAGTCTTTGTGTTTTCACTCAGTTTCCTCTGAGGTGTGCACTTTGTCTATTCCCCCTGAAGTCTCTCTCTGTGAACTGCAGCCTCCAGTTCTTTGCCTCTGCCCCCAACTCTGTGGACTATTGGTTCAGTAGGTGTTCTTTCTGATGCTGGGGCTGTTTCAGCTCCTGCCAACGCAAGTATCTGCTTCCAAAGTTCAGCCTGCCATCTTAAATCCTTGTGCTTTATCACTTCTTGCTCAGTCTCCTGTCTGTGTCCTGCTACTGATGCCAGAAACTCAGTCAAGATTTCTCCTCTGGAGTCCTCAGTTACAGAGAATTGGAGAAACTCCAATGCTATCCATGCGTGATTTGACAAAGCACTACACACCATATGCATCAACAACTCTTCTGCTTTTCTTCCACCGTCTCCTTCAGCAGAAAAAAAAACATGTCAAAAATGCGAAAAACTTTAAAAACAGAATCTCATGTGAGTCAAATGTTTTTTCTTGATTGTGAACTCCCTCAACAGGTCAAGAAAAAAAGAGTTTGTGACAGGTTTCCTAATGATCTTCAACTATGGCAGCCTAAAGTCTTGGCTATTACACCGTTAAGAGTTGCAAGTTTTAAATCAGTATTATAAGTGCTTCAGTCTTCATTCTACCATAACTTTGTGTGCAGCATCTCCTCCAGGAACCACCAGGGCTCAAGTCCTGTCTTGTCAACAACTCTAGTTGCCAAATTTTGAAAACTCTTTCATGCTTTCCAATAGTCTAAGCAAGGCAAGTGGTTGTCAGCTCTCCACATGGCCTGCCAGGGTGGAATATTAAACTAACCTGAGCATTTGTTTCACAGTATCACAGAATCTTCATGGTTGGATGGGACCTTTGAGATCACTGAGTCCGACCATACACACACAAAAAAACCCCCCAACAATCTCGGGCACTAGAGCATCCCCTGCGGTGCCACGTCTACACGTTTATTTAATAGCACCAGGGGTACAGAAATATGGTTTCTGGTCCACTCTTGTCAGACTTGATTTGTGTGTGAAACTTCCCAATTCTCAGCCTGTATATTTAATACATTTCTCCAGTAAAGTGCTCCGAATGATCTGCTAAACAAAGAGCCATAGGGATTTCTGTAGATTTAGGGAGAACAGCACGGATTCTCACTTTCTGGAGAAACTGGGCTAGGTACTCGGCTAAGTAATACTAGTATTTGTATATATGCAAGCAAAGGACATGGGGATTTTACTTCATGTCAGATGCTAATGTTCATCTTCAGGGGTCAGGAATGGATATTCTATCACAGGTGGGGATGATATAATTGTTGAGTCTTTTTATTACTTTTCTGGAACTTAGCTCTTGACACCTGCTGGATATGAAGGACATGAGCAGTATTTTGAAGTAACCTGAAGGCAAAGTGATTTGGTTTCTTATTTCCCATTTCTTATTATGCATTTCTAGCAACACAAGTACAGCTTTACTTATGTTCACTGAGCAAAAAAGATATGGAATGTGATTCAGTTTCATTCTGGACCTTCAAATGGAAGTAGTATAAGTAGATACCAGATCCCTTCCTTTCTGGAAGAACTCTGAATAACAGTAAGCCTGATAATTCTTGCAACATGGATTTCTGACATTGGTCATCATTTTATGATTCATTTTATGAAATGCACATAAACGTTGTAGGTGCTCTTGCCAAACTGGTGCACCAGGGACTTGTTTCAGCCTTCTGCTCATTCCACAGATTTATAGCATTGTCGTGGTCCAGGGGACAGCACATTGTCTCTGATGAAGGTTTAAGAAATCTATTTCATCAATATTTATGAGTGATTGAGTCCGATAAAGAAATGTTTTCTTCACTATATTTCTCTGATTCTTAGAACCGTCCTCTGGATAAATGATAGAAAATTAGAAATGGCTGGGGTGGATGACTCTACAATAGATTTAATGCCATGCCTCCAGGATGAGTCACAGCAGCCTCACTGATTATTTTCCACTGAACATGTGCAAAAAGAGGGGTGATTTGTTGCTTATAACACTATCTTTTGTGTTACTGTGGACCCAAAGGAGACCACAAACCACTGTTGTAGACATTGTGTGACTGTAGTAAGAGTCACAGCTTTTTCTGGAAAGGTTGTAATGCAATAGCAAGGCAAATACAAAGTGCAGGAACTATTATGATATTTATACAGCTTGGACTCTGAACCTACACAATTCTCCAGAGGCCATGTAAGAAGTGTGTGGCAGATCCAAAAATTAAAATAGATTTTCTGAGTCCTGTACAAAAGCCTTGCTCACAAGATCATTCTTTTTTTCATGTTTTCTCTGGACTCATCAGCAACAGTTGATGGCTTGTAAGTACTGAAGGAGCATACAATTTGCAAGTCATGATTTTCCTGACTGATGCTTATTTACGAAAGACAATGCCCACGAAAGGTCAGCCAAAAAACACATAAGTAAAGCATGTGATGACAGAAATAATCACTGGAGATAGAGAACTCTGGCACTGAACAGAAAATCCTACCAGTAAATCATCCTGTTAATACAAATACACATGATGTGCTTTGATGAAGTTTCTGTGTGTAGGGATAAGCTTATTCCAAAAAATAAATCATTCAAACAAATTACTAATTTAGATAAAAGGAGGAAGGCAACTAAATGTAAAATTAAATGTGAGAGATTATGTATTTTTAAATCGTAGATTCTCAGTCTGGGAAAATCTGTCATGACTACTATTTAGGTGAACTAGACTATCATCTCCAACAAACAACAGATCATCTTCTACGAAGATCCTGTGCCTTAAAACTGTGCTGCTCCTTTTTAGCTGTCATCTGAGGGCAAAGTTAAAGCATAACATTTGGCTTTACAGCACAAAAATCTCGGGTTTTATTGCCTTAGTGTGGAAAGTACATTCAAGAGTCTGCTACACCTCACATTTTCCTACTTCTTTCTCATCTTTTTTGAAATGCTTTTCCAACACAGACTTACAAAGAAAAGCAATGTATTTATATGATTTAAAATTTTTCTTAAACTATATATCACAAAAATGAAATATTCACTGTTGTAATTATTTTATTATGTGCTCTATCTTGATGCAACAACAGCTTATTCTAAAATAAAAATGTGTGTCATACACCTCAGTTTTTAGAGATGCTGTGAAGGTAGTTCTTAAGGCATGCCCCCTCCCTTCACTTTCCAAAACACCGAAAACTTTCACCATTTTGTGAATTTAAAAAGATGTAATATCCCAATTCTCAGTAAAATCTGTTCTTAACAGAACACAGGTTAAAAAAAAAAAAAGACTGTTACTTCTACTTATTCTCTTGTTTTGACTTCATATGTTATTGTTTTACATAATAAAATTTATTTTGCAAGTGAAATTACAAACTAATTAAGTAAATCAATGTAAATAGACAAAAAATAAAAGCAAATAAACAAAAATATTTTTTTAATGTAAATAAGATAATATTTTGTTATTATTATGATGCATGCCCCAATTCCTTAATCATTTTCGTGGCCCTTTGCTGGACATGCTACAGTATGTCCATGCCTTTCTTGCACTGGCAAGAACAAAACTAGGCACAGCAGACCAAATGTGTCTCACCAGTGCTGAGGAGAGGGGAAGGATCACTTCTCTTGACCTGCTGGAAACAGTTTTCCTAATGGAGTGCAGGACGTTGGTGGCCCTCTTTGCAGCAAGAGCACACTGTTGGCTCATGTTCAACTTGTTGTCCCTCAAGACCCTCAGGTTCTATTCTGCAAAGCTACTTGCCGACCGCTTGCCAACCACCAGTTAGATGCTGGTGCATGGGACTGTTCCTCCCAGTGTTCAGGACTTTGCATTTCCTGTTGTTAAACTTCATAAGGTTATTCCTCCCATGTACAGGACTTGGCATTCCCCTTTGCTAAAGTTCATGAGATGCCTACTAGCTCCATGTTCCAGCCTGTCAGGGTCCCTCTGAAAGGCAGCACGTTCATCTTTTTTATCAACCACTGACACCCCAGGCCCAGTTCTGCATTACCCGTCAACTTGTTGAGTGTGCACTGCACCATCATCCAGTTCATTAATGATGTTAAGCAGGTCTTGACCCAGTATTGGCCCCTGGGGTACACCACTAGTGGTTGGCGTCCAGCTGAGCTTTGTGCTGTTGATCACAACTGTCTAAGCCCAGCAGTTCAGCTAGTTTTCAATCACTGTCTACTCACCTAGCTTATACTTCACCAGCTTGTCTAAGAGGGATGCTATAGGAGGCAATGTTGAAAGCCTTTCCAAACTCAAGATGAACAACATCCACTGCTCTGCCCTCATATGCCAAGACAGTCATCTCATTGTGGAAGGCTGTCAGGTTGTTCTGACATGATTTCCCCAGCATAAATCTATGCTGACTACTCCCAAACACCTTCAGAGTACCATTACAGTCCTTTTGACGGGGGTAAGAACCCATATCTCTGTAACTGCAGCCACAGATTCTCTGCTTCTTTCAGGTATGACGTTTCCCTGTAAACTTTTTCAGATTATGTGATATGACAATCTGCAAAGAAATCTGTTGTGAAAGGGAGATCTGGGGATAAAGTGGAATTTTGCAAGAGTTTGATGACTTAAAAGAAAGCTGCTTTTAGTTAACCCGTAAAATATACTTCTACATACACTACGTAAGGAAGCTCATCCAAGAAAATCACATTGTCCTAATGCCAGAAACAAGTTTGCTAGCACTGACATGCTGATAACAGGCTGTCACACAATTCATTGTCATGCTTCCTTCTAGCGTTATTACCAAAAAAAAAAGTTTCATCCCTTCTGTTGAAAAAACTTCACTTGCATTGATTTAATGTTCTTATTATTTCTCCCTTTGCAGTTTAGTAAAAAGGGCAATTTCTGAACCACCATCCATATTCTCTGTAATGATTTGCTGGTTTAGCAAGGAATGACACCAGTTGATTATTCTCCAACAATTAGTGTTCTTTTAAGTAGAGAAAACATATTATGCAGTAAAAACACCAGCACATACTAAGAACAGAATACTACAAAATGTAAGGTAATATTGACAGGAAAGGGATGGAATTCAGGACATACAACAGATAAGAAGAAAAGATTGTTCCTTAAGAACAAGCAATACTTTCAAGACCAGTTCTTTACATAAATCAAGTCACTGAGGAGATGTTTAAATATTAAAACTATAGAAGTTAAATTATATATAATGAGATCATCAGTCATGAACCTCTCTTCTGATTATTTTTAAGACAGGCATGAAATCACATGTAGTAAGTACTATAAACACTTTCAAATATTACAGACTCTTATAAATTAATTTACTTCACCATTTTTTACTAACCAAATAACATACCTAAAAGCATACTTTTTTTAATGTTCAAAAATTTCTCTTATTTTAAAGGTTAAGAATTATGCTCTGCCTAAAATCACACCTATACCTTGACCAGTTTAGTACAATCAGATTCATTCTGCATCCATTCTTGCACAGCTTCTGCACTGTTTATTCCACACCTGAGAAGAGGTGGAACACCACAAACTTACAGGAAAGCAGCTCCTCTCCCCCTTCCTATTGATTTTACAGATGTTGTAGAGTAGATCTGCCCACAGAAGGTTTGATCAAGGCCTGATCTAGATAGCAATTGCTGCTTGCCTGCAAACTTTGAAACATACCAATCCAGCAGAGAACAAAATGCCAACAGGTTCAAATAAAACCTAATGGGAATGAAACTCTGTTACTGTCATTTCAATTCCAAAGGGAATCTGGAAACCTTGTGTTAGAGCAACCTATGGGTAGCCCGCTGAGGAGCAAAAAGGCAGGCAACCAGACTGTCCAGAAACAAGGCAGAAAGGTATTTAGAATTTTTTTGGAACCTTCATCTGTGCTGACACATTTCCACAGGTTGTTTCACCTTCAGTATACCCACACTCTGTGGTAGAAATGGACCTGTGTGGAAAATTCCCACTGATCCTAAAGCCTGTGGCTGTGACTGCACTCAGGTCTGCTCTTTTTCCCTGATGCTTTCTGATTTCAAAAGTGTTTAGAACAGGTCCTGAACAATTCGGTAGAAGACCACCAGCTAACCTTTGAAAATTTCTAAAACTAAACCAGAATTTATTAAAAGGAGACCATCTTCCACTCTTCCATTAAGTCTCCCTGTATAACAATAGTAGCTTTAGAATTTGAAACAGAAATCTAAACTTTTTATGTATAGATATATATCCTTTCTCCACCCTTAGCAGTTTTCAAGACTGAACTGGACAGTGCCAGAGCTGACCTGAGGTAGTGCTGGTGCTAGGAGTGCTTTGAGCAGAAGGTTGGACTGCAGACCTCCAGAGAAGGAGGCCTTCCAACCATGAATTCCCAATGCTGCTTTACTTTCACCTGTAAATCTAGGGAATCATTAGTTTAAATACCTTTGAGTAGTTCTAGAAGAATATATTGTGAAATAATATCTTCTGAACACTAAAGCAAAAGGCCCACTAAAATTAACGAACTATTTTACTGAACTGTAGCTACAAATATAAAAGAATTACATGAAAATATAATATAAAATCAAACTGATTTCATAGTTCAGTTTGAGTACAATTCAAAAATTATGATGTGTATTTCCTTTTGAATCCAATGGAGCCTATCTTTTTCCAGTTAATACATATTTTTAACAGAAATGTAATGAAAAATTTGCACTTACCCATTTAAATCTGAGAATATTTATTTAAAGCTAAATTTGCCACAGCTACAAAGAAATAAGTCACTGTTTGGATTTTTTTTATTCATCTGCTTTAAAAGCTTCCACAGCATGTAACTTGACTGCCTGAGAGGCCAGATAAAGTAACATGCTACAGGGAGAGAGATCATTATCTCAACCATTTCAAATTGAATCCTGCTAACACTTGGCATACAAACTGAAAAAACAAAGACCTGACTGCCAATGTTTGTTGATCATTTGAATTCACTAAATCCCTTGTGTGCTGGGATAAATACAGAACAAAATTAAACTGTACATTTAAATAGACAAACTTTTCAAGACCAACGGGTGAACTTAAAAAACGTTGTAGTGTGGTGCAGTACCACACTGCAAAAAAGAGTTTGAACAATATTTCTGTATTTCCATGTAACTTATAATGGAAATAGATTCAAAGTGTAAAAGAATACAAAAGACTTCATAAGAGAAACAGGTCCTGTAATTGTCTGAAACAGCAGTGCTGTGCGTGGTGCTTCCTACTTCATTAATTCAGGAGTTAAACTCCTGAAACTTCTGACAGTCTTCTTAGCCTTGACCAGTTACCCCACAGCAGTATTGACAGCTGATAAGAAATCTCAGTCGTACATATATTCTCCGCACCTACATTATCTCTTAGCCATATACACTGTCTTTAGCATTAAAGTACTGCTATTTGCTAACAGCTTTTTTTGCTCTCCCAGCTGCAGGAAGAACAGCTTGCTTACTTCCTTGCTCACCTGGGCAAATGAATGCATACAGATAACAGAGCCTCGCATTTAGCCTCATGTGATTAGGCATGATCATTTCACAGAATCGTTGAATTATTTAGGTTGAAAGGGAACTCTGAATGTTATTTAAGCCCTTTCTCTTCTCCAGAGGAGGATAACTTCCAAAGCTAGATTGGGTGGCTCAAGATCCAGTTCAGGCAGGTGTCAAAAATCAACATGGAGAGAGATTCCACCATTCCAGTCCATCATTTGATGATGCTCCACCCATAGTGGTAGAGTTGCCCTTGTCCACACAGAACCAGGCTGGAACAGATCTTTTTCCACTAGCTTGCAAACTTCTCTTACACAATCTTTTCCGAGTTCTGACAGAATATATAGTGTCCCAGAACTGCAGAAGAAACAGTGGTCTCTAAGACAGGGAAATGAAAACCTGGGGATACATACATGGGAACCATGACCTATCTCGCAGAGAGAAAGTCCAGATGTTAGCTTGTTCTCAAGGAGTATGTCCAACTGGAAACCACTGAGAATTCATATCTGATAAAACTGATGGTTCGAGCAGGAACACATCTATATGATCCAGCAGAGCATAGCTGCAGACACCTAAGCAGTATATCCCAGGCACATCACTGCAAATATGAGCTGATTATCTCTGCTGCAGGGCAAGATTCATTTGTGCAGAACCATGCTCAAGCTCAGATAACACTATTTCTTTTGTCATCTTAGTCAGTCTGGTGGCCCAATACTGCACAACCAAACATATCTACCTGTAGCGGGGAAAGAGAACACAGAAGTTGATAAAGCCAATATGAAAGAGAAAACAACAGTTCAAATCAAGCCCCAGGCATACAGGGGACATCAAAATAAGTAGGCAGAACCACTGGCAGGACCACCTGGGCTCCAAACCCTTGACTGTCACCTCTATAATGTGAGAACCTGACAGTCAAGGGTGACACATATAGTCACACTTGATACGCTCCAGGTCTCCCCTGTCAGCATTGCTGGTGACCTTGTGAAAAAGTAGCAGGGATTAATAGTCTGAGGACTGGATAAGCCTCAGGAGTCTCTCCACAACCTCCTGCATTGGAGCATTTCTGAGAAGCAGAAAACCAGGTTGGCAAACGGAGGCCTCCATCCATCTCAGCAAAGAGTACCCCCTTATTTTCACGTGCCACTTCCCCGTAGTGCTGCTGCGGGGATCAGGTTCAGCTGATTTGGATGCTTCATTAGACAGAGGTCCCAGCCCCTTGTCTGCTACCAGGGCTCTGACTCTATCCCATAGTTGTAAACCACCACAGAGGAGAAGCTCTCGCAGTCAGGAGGATCAGTGCAGGAATGGAGTGCTTTCCCAGGATGGAAAAGTAGCTCCCAGATGGATGAACTGAGAATCCTGTGCTGGCTTTCCCCCCAGGCCTGAAGACATCAGTCAGTAGCCTCCACTTGATAACAATGTCCAGAGGCCTCATTCAGCTTACATTTCCTTTTATTCTAATGTAAACATTCTCAGTCACTTTGCAAGCTAAAAGGCTCCTTCATGCAGACTTTTCACACAATGAGAACAATACACAGATATTATGTTGCGATAAGTTTGCAGCTTCGCATGGAATTGGACCAGTTATTAACTGGGAACGTGTTATACTAACTTAAACAGTTTATGGACTGGCATTAAACTTTTGCAAATTATAAAGGGACTATTACCAGTAGCATTTTGAAAACCTGCAAAGCAAATTATCAGCAAAGAGTTTTGGCAAAGTTTGGGAAGTTTCATGTCACTGAGCATTTGAGAGCTTCTGCCTGTAGAGTCTCGGCAGTGAAGTTTGTTCTATTGCTCGGGGATGTTCTGATGGCACGGACTGAAGGCATCTGCCCCAGGCAGGAGAACCTGGGGTTGGCAAACTTGTTGCCTCCTAGAGCTCACCAGATGAGCACAGTGAGCGGAAAATGCTCTGGTTCCAGAGAAAACTGGAAGGACAGAATGAAATGCTGTGACATAGCAACCTCCCTCTCAGTAGTAGAGACAGCGTGGTTATCTGTGGCAGCAGCAAGCACAGACACTCAACACCTATCAGATTTGTTGATGCGGTAGAGCTGATAACACAGAATACTAAACCACACTGACACTATTGTAGAGGCCACTAACAATCACTGACAGCAGCGAGTTCACACTTGAGATCAGTACAGAACAGCAGGTTTACAGCAAAATTTTAATCCAGAAAAATGGCTAGTAAATTCTTGGTAAATAGATGAGAGGGAATTCCCATGATCAATTCCTATGAGTTAGTGTCTGTCATCCATACCACAAACATAAATGTAATATTCTCATCACAGTAATCACTTAAAAACTGTCTGTGAAGATGTCTTAGCTTCTCATGTACCACCACAAGCCATAGCTGTAAAAATTTTCCTTCTTGTATATTTAATTATTGGCTTTATTCAGTTCTGGTGTTTCTCTGCAGTATGTAGAAATTGCGAAAATCAAAAAGATATCATAAATTGAAAGCACACAGTCCCTATCAATCCCTTGCTTTGAGTCTGATAGTGCAAAATTGAGAGATGTGGTTTTGGATGAGTTATCATATGCATGGTTAGTATGGAAATGGAAGAAGCAGCAGGCTCCATGCACTTGGGGAACAAGATTTATTACAGCTGTTCGTGTCCAAAGATTTCCTGAAGAGTTGTTTTGGGAAATGGGCCTGATTCAGGTGCCATGTAACACACAGTTGCCAATATCTCTTACCAAAGAGTGGAGAACAAGAGTTCTTACTTCCAGAAAGGAAGTTATTATGAAGGAGACAGTCTTCAAACAGTAATTCTGAGTAGAAGAAAACTCCTAGAAGAAATGACAGCTTAAGACTTTTAAGCTGAAGTCTTGACCGCAGAGCAGAAACCAGAATCAGGAGGGCCTTTTCATTTAACACTTGCATTTGTTCACTGCTCCTCTGAGTGAAAGAAAACTGCAGGAGATGCTACTTTTCATGACGCGCTCAGCTTTTCACTAGAACAGTATGACTGAATGTCCAAAAGGCCCTTTTTCATGTTATAACTGCTGAAGTGACGGAAGCCATTTCAAAGACACCTGAAGTTTCTAGGATTTTCATGGAGTACTTGAGGGAACATTTAAGGAGATCAACAGAGGTCTTCTAAAGCTTGACTCTTCGGGTCAGTTAGCAAAAATGACTGCTTTCAGAATAACACTGCAACGTAACAGGTGAGTGGGTTAATCTCCCATTCAGTTGCAGCACTTGTATTTTAATGGATAGGAAATGTTATTACTTAATTTATCGGGTTTTGCACACAACATTTTAAACAGATCAACTCGAGTTTTATGTTGCTAATATTGCAACCCTGTGTACAGTATTTCTCATTATTTCATCGACAGATCAAAATACTTATTCAACCGGTGCTGGCTTGAACAAAGTCTGAAAAAGATAATGAGAAAATAAGAAAGGGGGAAATGTCATGTACTAATACATTTGCCATAAAAATAAAACCAATTAAAAAAACCCAAATAAATAAATACAAAATTGATGGATGTCTTCAGGCTATTAAGTGCCAAGACTAAATTTTTAAATTTTAGCTAATTTTGGTATGTTTTAAAAGTGTGCAATCGTTTCTTTTCCAAGACACACATATAAGTATTTAGCCCTTCCTACTCTCACAAAACACAAAGTTAATTTTATCCAAATATTAAGCATGTTTGTTTCCTATCCTAAATGCGAATGAAAGCAGCTTTATAAGCTTTAGCACAACTATGCTTACTACCTCCAAAAGATTTTTGTAAATAATTGAGAACATCTAATTTCCAGAGCAAGAACTTCACGGATTTCTAATGTTAACGGGCAAGTACTGATGTGAAGTAAAAATTATATCAGCCTTCAGCCCCAGCCAAATTAAGAATTTCCATCATCAGGAAACCTGTTTAATTCATTACTTTTTCCCTCAAAAGAAGAAAAAAAGATGAGGTCAAATAAAATACAGAATGCCTGGTATTTTACTGTTTGCATATTCCAGTTTTCCTAGTGAAATGGTTCAAATTCTCACCCTCAAGGGCAGTAATAAAATCTAGTTTTTTGGCTTTTGGAGATAAAGGAGAGATCTTCCCAAGGTAAAATCTGAAGACACTAATTCAAAACCACGATGAATATAACAGAATTGCCTTTTCTTTGTTACCTGTGATCTGGAAAGTTGTCCTTGAATGATGACCAGCCTTGCCTCCAGCACTGCCTGTTGCAAAGGCAGCACCCCAGAGCTTCGTGCCTTCACACAAACATAAGCAGAAGCTCAGAAAGTAAACACAAGGTATTAGTCAGTTATTCAGTTTCATACCTCACATTTTTTTCCTTAGATTTTTGTTTCCCAAAAATCAAAACAAAAAGATTATAAATCAGGCAAGTTGACTTCATCATATGAAAAATACATGATACTACCTTAGCAGTTTATTAGATGGGTTTTACCTTATATGCTATGCGTCTCTACTGACTGGATTCAAAAAACCAAAGCAACACAAACACAAATATAAAATCCTTTTTCTTTTCTCTCACAACAATAACAACAAAAAAGCAGCACAATAAATGTAGATAAATAGACTTAAGGCTGAATGTTCTATTGCTTTCGTTCAGTGGGTACACATGTTTTATTTATACTAACGGCTGCTATCGTGCCTCGCTGTTTTGCCTCAGTGCAATCCTTCAAATACATATCAAACATGATACAGATAGTCTGTAGCTATCTAACGGCACTCAGGAGGTATTCTGAAATTGTACCGAAGCTGATTTGTTCTGGTATTTTGGAATTCCCTACATATGGTATTCTGGGAAAAAACTATGCCTGCCTTAGCTAGCAGCGCATCCACACTCTTCAGCAAACTGTTTCCTCACAATGAAAGAAAAATCATAGCTAATTCCATCCCATTAATATCCTGATAGGGATCCAAAGTCACCTCCATCATGGTCTATTTTTCTCATATTACATTTCATTACAAACTATCACTAGAAGCAGATTTATTAACACATAGAATCATAGAATCACAGAATCACAGCATGATATGGGGTTGGAAGGGACCTCTGGAGATCATCTAGTCTAACCCCCCTGCCAAAGCAGGTCCTCCTAGAGCAGGTTACACAGGAACGTGTCCAGGCAGGTTTCAAACATCTCCAGAGACAGAGACTCCATCACCTCTCCGGGCAGCCTCTTCCAGTGCTCTGCCACCCTCAAAGTGAAGAAGCTCCTCCTCATGTTTAGATGGAACTTCTTATGTACAAGTTTGTACCCATTTCCTCTTGTCCTATCACTGGGCACCACTGAAAAAAGACCAGCCCCTTCCTCTTGACACCCACCCTTTAAGTATTTATAGGTGTGACATCCCAATTCATACGTCATCATAGGAAAAAGCCATACACAGACACACATTCACATGCACACTTATTACGATAAAACAATTCTCTTCATTCCCAGGTTCAGGTGAACTCCAAATTGAGCACCTTTTCAGAGAGGGAACAGTGATACTGACCATTTGGTCAATTGTGTCTTGCCACTCAAGAAATATTATCTGCCGGCAGCTAGAGGTCCTAAAACCTCTTCAGCTTTGACCTTTCCTTTTTTAGTGTAATATGCCATGCTACCCTGCCAAGACTATGAGGTTGACTCCCATTATGCCAGGAGCATCCTTCAACACATGTGTAGTGAAAGGGAGTGTCTCTACTTCAGGTTGGGGCCCTGATATTTAGACCTAAAGATGAATTTTGACTCTGCAAGATATACTGTGTTTGTGGGATCATACATAGATCTCGGAAAGTTTCTAGTCAAACTTCCAGGTCAAAGCAGGGTCAACTCCAAGTCAGGTCTTTATTCAGTCCAAACCTGAAATAAACTAAGGATGAAGACTGCACAGCCTCTCTGGGCAACCCAAGCCACTGGATCACATGTTCTGGTGAAAAAAACTCTTCCTTATGTTCTTCCTGAATCTTGTTTGTTTTAACTTATGCCCCTTGTCTTGTCCTCCCATTATGCAACACCACTTTGAAACTTTTGATCCAATCTTTTTGCTGAGTCATAAGCATCAGATGGCTGCTATTAGGTCCCTCTTAATACAGTTTTTCCTGTATTAAGGAGCCGAAACTGGATACTGTATTCTGGATGTGGTCTTAAAAAAGGGCAGAGTAAAGGGGAATAGTTGTCTCCCTCATCCTACTAGCTGTTAACACAACTCAAGATACTGCTGGGCCTTCTTTGCTCCAAGGGCACACTGCTACCTCATATTTAGCTTGGGTCTACCAAGATCCCCAAGTCATCTTCTCCAGAGCTGCTCTCCAGGCATTCAGTCTTCCAAAGCAGCTGTTGCTCAGAGACTGGCTGGGCATCGGTCTGCTGGTGGCAGGTGGTGATTGCCTTTGCACCACTGTTGTGTAGTTTCTTTCTCCCCACATTTCCTTCACTTATTAAACTGTCTTTATCTCAACTTGATCTCAAACTCAATAGAGTTTCTTCACTTTTGTTCTTCCTATTCTCTGTCCCATCTGCTAGGGGGAGGAGGGGGCTGTGAGTGAGAGATTGTGTGCTGCTTAGCTGATGGCCAAGCCCAATCCATAACACTTAGATACAGAAATATTGTGGATCACAGTGCCAAAAGTCTTGCTAAAGTTAAGGTAAACTACATCCACTGCTCTCCCCTCTTCCACAAATCCAATCATATTATTCTAGAAGAAACTCACATTGGTCAGGCATGATATACCTTTGATGAATCCATACTGACTTTCCCGATCAACTTCTGCCCAGAAATACAGTCCAAGAACACTCACTCCATTATTTTCCAGAGAACAAAAAGAGGTTAATCATGGTCTATCACGGCTCTAGTTGTTCTTTTAGTTTTTATTGAAGCTGGTGCAATGTTTGCCTTCCTTCAGTCACTGGGAATCGTCCACAGTCTCTTCAACATATCAAAGATGACAGACAGTAGCTTCACTATGACATACATCAGCCAGTTCTCTCAGGACTTTTGGATGCATCCTGTCTGGTCCTCTGGACCTGGATGAGTTGAGAATCAAGTAATTCCTGACCTGATCTACATCCACTGCTGGTAGTTCCTTCTCTTTAAGGAGAGAGGCCTGGAAGACCTTGTTGGTGAAGACTGAGGCAAAGTAGCAACAAGTACCTCAACCCTCTGTGTTTCAAATGGCACTAGAGCACCTCCTTACTCAGCAATGGGCCATGTTGTCTTTGTTCAGCCATTTGTTAATAATCTAGCCTGTTCTTAATGCCCTCAACATCCTGAGGACCTTTGGCTTTCCTGATATCATTCCTAAATTCATGAGTAATCCTCCTTTCTTTTTTGTTCTTGCTGAAAAATAAATCCAACACATATTTAAAGACTAGAGCAACGCAATGAGAAAGAGTGGGTGGGAAGGGAAAGAGAATAAAAAATAACCAAATAAACTCAAATGATAAAATACCATGGACAGGGTCAACTTTCTAAATGCATCCAAGACAGAAGTGTAAATAATTAAGCCCACTTGAAAAACCCTGCCAAGCTGTGATTTGTGTGCCTCTGGGAGACCGGGAGCACCAACGTTCATAAAAATTTCCCTAATCTAAAGCCAAGCCAGGCCCAGAATTCCAGCTCCCAAGCTCTTTCTCTGCCTAGCTTCTTAGTTGTTGCAGTTGCCTGAAACTTAAAAACTACAATTAAGCCATTCTGAGAAGCACAGATTCAGGTCTGGAACAAAACCACCAGTTTTGAAAAACAAGTTGCTGCTTTAAAAACATTTTCAAACTCATTGATGGTTTTGGGGCTTTTTTTGACATCTTATTAGAAGCAGCGTCACTACAGAAGATTCTACCTCTTAAAAAGAAAATTAAACAGACCATCAAGATTGATGAATATCTTATGTAAGATGTGACTTTGTGGCTTCACTAGGAATTTCCTTTACTTTCTGTTGGAAATCAATTGTCCCATAGGTCAATACAAAAGATTTCTGCTACAAGGGTTTTAAAAGGCTATTTCAGGCCTCAGCCAAAATATATCATAAATCAAGAAGTCATCTGTCATTGCTTCTGAAATGAAGTTAATTCTACCAGCCAAAAATGATAAATAGAAGTGCTTGAGGTTAAATTTGTTAAACAGTCTCTAGACTTTGCAAGCATTTTCAGCTCTTCTAAAATTGTTGTGAACTTAAATCAATGCACAGCCTCATTTTGCTTTCTCTCTTACTGCTTTCATTTAAAATGATCTTTTATTTACTTCTGAACATTGTCATGATACTTTTAGCTCTCCTTACAAGGGTCATCGTAATGGGTATCTCTTTACATGCATTCTTTCTGGTTGTCTCTCTGTTTGTATGGTACTGACGCTATTAAGACATATCAACATGAACAGGAGTAGTACAAAGAATATAGCCACAGAAGCCAAAAGAGTAAAACAAGCTATAGCTCTTTTATTCTTTCTCTGATCCAATTGGTAAAAATAAAACTGTGGGAAGAGAGTAGAGGAATATATGGGTAATGGCAGGAAAGTACAACGGACTGAATGTAAAAATTTGCAGAAATGGGATGTCTGGTATTAGCTAGACTAGAACACAAACAACCAACGACAGTGGATCAAAGCAATAATTATTCACTGTGACACAATGAGGATGGGACACTGTAAATAATGTGTTTGATCATCTGAAATAAAGACACAATGGATTTCTTTTATGCTACACCCTTAACATTATTATGTTTTCACTGATGATTTCACAAAAGACTTGTGTTACAAAAAGGTTGTGCCATCCACCCACTATGTCTAATTTAGGACACAAGAATTCCATACTGATGCCCAAGCACATATTTCTGCTGATTGACAGTATTGTTTGCTCAGAAATTCCATCCCAGAAGTTCATTTCTGAGATAACATAATATTTGTCTTATTTTTACTAGAGTAACAATTTCCTCTGCAGCAATTAGACATTTTTTCCCTAGTAAATCTGTGCTGTCCTTAGTTTTTTCTTTCTACATGATAATGACAGACAACTTTTAACATCACTCGGGCTGCAATTTCCAAAAGCATTTTGCCTTTTTCATCCTTCCCCACCTTAAAGACGACAGGTATTATAAACACCGTGAAAAAAAGTATTCTCTGGCACTGTGTTTGTCTATATACCTAATATACCTATATACCTAATATACCCTGTAGAATGCAACAGGGAGACATACTGCAGGGGACACTTACTCTCCTGGAGAAGTCAAAGAATTCACTGAAGGCAGATGCACCTGCCACTTTCCAAAACACTAGCTCACCGGGAACACAAGTTGGCCAGAAAGCCCTCATCCTTCAAAGCAGGTGATTGACTGTGTTAGTTCAGCATATTTTCCATGTTGCTGATTTAGGTGGAATTTTTAACTAACTTCAACTGCAAATTAAAGCCGACTGCAACACAGCAGAGACCCCAGCAGCTGACAGGAGCGCAAGCATCCTCTGCCTCCTCAGGAAGCAAGTCCACCTGTGGCAGAGCTGCCTTTATTGTATTCCTCTACTACAGTTTGCTAGCAGAGATAAACTGAGCAGTCCATCTCAGGAAAGCCACTATGTTTACTCTGAACGATGCAAGCAATGATTCACAGGCGCCCTGCCAGGAAATATTCTCAACCCCAGTATGCAGCAAGGAGACGGAAATCTGAGAATGAAAACCAAGTATACTGAAAACCAATACTCATGACTCTCCAGATACATTATTCCCACTTTAATGATCCTTCTCCTCTTTTCTTGAAAAAAGGCTGATGCATATGCCGTGGGCAGTTTTACAGCAACAGAAATCTGTGTATGCTACATTGATCACTGGTTGCTTATTTGCTGGCTTGCCAGGGGCTGATTTCCACACACGCACACTGCCTGGGTGATGATAAAAACAGGAAAAAGAGGGTGCACACTCTTTTGCTGTTGTCTTACACATGACCAGTGCTGGAGACATGTATATTATTCCTGTATATTTTTGGTTTCCCTTGACAGGAGATTTTTTTAATTAAATAAACCCAAAGGATGACACGGCTATCTACCTCATATTCACTAGGAGGTCACCAGTACCATCGCTAGAGAAAACAATGTTTCCATCTCTCTCTCTCTTCTGAATGGTCTGTCAGAGTAAAGGAAGGGCATATCCTCTGCAGAGGACAACCCAAAATCCACAGAAATTCCCTGGTATGAATTCAGAGACATAGAACAAATTAATTAAGAGACAAATAAAGTGTTTTTCCTATTAAAAAAGGGTGATTTTAGAGCAATCATTTCTGAAATACACAGCAAGAGGTAGAAAAATTCTTCTGTTGCTGACTCCTGCTTCTAGCCATTTCTATATGCTTCTTTACACTTTATTGTAACAGAATTCCCAGATCTCTACATGAGGGGGGAAAAAAATAAAATAAGAAAAGGCAGAATTCCACCCTAGATATTGCCATTGGAATTACTGCCATGAAACACGAAGATGTATGGAAACATGAGATACCTTCAGATGGCAGAATCAGCTTTGGAAGTAGATATGTTCAAATGCAAATATTCAAACCACTAACAGGGTATCTTCTAGCATGGGAAATGCAGCCACAAGTATGTGCAGAGGAGAGAGGAGAGGTTATAGGAGGAATACAAGCATCTGCAAAAGAAGATAAGCAGATGACAGGAGTGTATACATGAAGGCGCAGGGGCAAATAAGCAGGAAAGTAAAAAAATAGAAAGAGAAATCTTTCTATTGGAAATAGCTAAACCATTTCCACACAATTACATTATAGGAAAATGAGTCTTTAGTCCAGCTTTTTCATACAATTAACAGCTGGAGTTGACCCTAAGGTATTACACAAGAATTAAGAGGCAAGGAGGTGGTTTGTGCAATCTGACAATGGAGGATTGCACAACATGAGATAAATTGTATAATTAAAATGTGCATCGTACTCTAATACATTTGAAACAACTTAACTTACAGTGATTCACATTTATACTCAGAGCCACACAGAATCTGAAAACTAGTTATTCTTTAAGAATTATATATTTTTCAGATTTTATTGATTTTAATGAGAAAATAATTTAAAGCAACTGTGTTGCTTTAACCGTAACTTACTAGTGAGAGGAGTAAGAATTTCACAGATATCTTTGGCAAAATGAACCAGAAGTCCTAACAGTAATTTAAGTGCTATCTTATCATATGTGATAAAACATGGCTTGGCATGCTGCACACACAAGGTGGTGATAAATAACTTGTGAAACTTCAGTAGTCAGTCATCACCAGGTCATAACTACAAGAAATTTCAGAGTCCTTCACTGACAGAAGCATGTGCATTCAAAATCTGTGAGTCCCCTATTTCAAAGAAGAGCATTGTGGGTTAACCCTGGTAGGATTAGCCGTATATTAACACGTACTTTCTACTTGAAACTTTCAGTGTTGTCTGCCCTGCACATCAATATTACAAGTAAGTATTAACCATCCTCTTCAGATGCATTAGAAATGTAATGATAAGTGATCATCTGAAACTCACAATTATGTGGATCTCTGCCCAGATCAAAGCTGACTATCTTCCAATGATGTAGAGCCTTAATATGCGACTCAAAAAATGGCAATGCAATCATTCTTTGCACAAGGCCAACAGTAAAAATTAAAAACAAAATGTGGTTTATTAGGCCAGCTGGCATGTATACTTTGTCTTACTGAAGCCTGCGTGCACCCTTTTTTGCAGCCTGACTCACAGGAAGTCAACCAGTTTGTTTTTAATTTAGCTCTGTTGAGGATGAACTTGCCAAGATGTACTGAATTACAGAAGTTCATACCATGCCTTGAATATTTTCTCTTAAGAGATTAATCTGGCTTTGGCCCAAAACAAAGCAGGAACACAAAACAAAATGTAGTCACATACCAGCACTTAAGATGCTGCTGAAAATCTTACAATGGAAAAGTACGGTTGAACTTCAACATAGAGTTGTATCCAAACATTTGCTTTCCTCCAGCCCTCAGGAATGTCTACTGGTCGTTATGACTTTTTAGAGATAATCTAGAGTGGACTCCCAACCTACATGTTGAATACATAAACAGAAACATTGAATAATAACTTATTTACAAAATAAACAGTCTCTCACCCCCCTGTATTTTGACAGCGATGTCAGTTGGTAATATGCAACTCTACAAAAGCTTTTACAGTTAGTGAGATTAATATGAACTAGAGCAGTTGTGTTTCTTCATGCATTTGAAAGCCCCTAGCATGATATAGGCACTACAAGAAACAATGAATTAGGGGAAAAAAATATTTCTACCGCATCTGTACAGCAACTTACAGATTTATGCCCTCCTTTTTATTTACTGTTTGTGCACTCATAAGGTTCTTTCTCTCTGCAAAATGAAACAGTAAGAAAAATCCTATATTCTTCCAATAGCACTGAATGAATAGTGAGAACTACCTGGTGGCTATTTTTTTCTTTCAAGTGTTCGTTTGACATTTTACGAATAAAGGTCTACATACATTTTGATAGCAAAATTCAGCTGTGTAAACTGAAGGAAACAGTTATCTAGACAGATCTTTCAAAATATGTCTTACCTGTAAAACAAGTAAAAAAACTAAATTGAGATTTTGGTAACGCATAGATATATGTATATTTATATTTAGATATATACATGCATATGTATGAAGAAAACAAAGATGTTTTACATATCCCAGTAAAAAAGAAAAAGCAAAATAACTACAAACTGCTGAAAGAATTGTTATCTCCATTTCCTATGAGTTCTGAATTTTGCAGGAAGTTTTACAATCATGAAAAAATGTTTCCATTTACCTTAAAATGCAATACTCTCCTTGTGCAAAGCTGTAAGAGCCTTAACAAACTTGCCTATTGATAAGAAATGTAGCCATTTCTACTTGGGAATTAGCTTTTTGTTTGAGAGTTTTACATAAATAACTTTAGAAAAAAAAAAATCAGTGTGTTCTGCTTCTTATAGGAATAGATACTTTAAAAACATCTTGCGTGAAATTCTTGACATCCGATCACTTTTAAAAAGTTACAGAATTTCTTTCTCCCCCCCCATCTGTGTTTGCTCCAGCTGTTGTTAGACAAGGAAAACCTAAAAATTGACTACTGTCAAGCTGTGCCTCTAGGACTTTCATTGGTATCAACACCACCCCCTCCCAGCGTGTTTAGGAACTGTAACGTGAAAAAAGGAAAGAGATTCTGCCTTGAAGATAGTGTCTTCTGCGAGCCACATGATGTTTTTCTGCCCGTAGTTTCAGTAGCTCATACATTGCTCCTTGCTCCTCTTTGCAGGAAACAAAAATGAGTGCTGGTGACATAAATATTGGTTTATTCTATAGAAATCTGTCCCCACCAAAAGAAAAAGAGAGCAGTATCATCCTAGTCTCAAGAAGTAGCGCTCTACAAGAATCACAAGCAGGGAGCATTTAGCTGGAAGACACAGCAGTTTACACAAAGGCACAGAAAGGGATATTTACACACCCCAGTGTCTATTTCAACATCTGATCCTGCCCAAAGTGAGTCCTCATAGCCCTGGAATTCTGTTGTGGTTTGGTGATGTTCATAAATTGAGGGCAATTGTCATAATTTTCTCGCACAACCCGAAAAACAATTGAAAAATACCATTGTCCCACCACTGAGGAGAAAGTACCGGAAACAGCACTGCTGACCTTCTAACAAGTTACAATAAAATGCATTGAAAAAAAAAAGTTAAATCCAATCAATCATGTAAGCAATAAAGTTAGAAGCAGATTAGACTGACTGGATGCCTCTGACTGACAGAGCCTTACAAAACTGCTGTTTTGAAACCAACTGTAGAACCTTTTCTTTTTTAATAAGCACAATTGGCTTTGAGTGCTTTGTCAATGTGACAAACCCTTTCCAGCAGAAGTGGAGCATTTATTCAAATGGTAATGAAAGTGAATGTAATTTCTAGTGGTGCTGAATCAACTTTTCAAGACTTTAATTTGCATTTGTATAAAACTTCAATTTTTTCAATATGACACATTTGAATAGGGTTTTGAGATGAAACAAATTGACATACTGTTTTTGCCATCAATTTCAAAGTATTTTGATTTCTTTATGATAGGCAACTCCAATAAATACTGAGTAGTTTTTATATTTACACATTCTCTTCAATTGGAGAGCAGACTCTCGAGATTCATTAAAATAGTCTATAGCTCTTATATTAAACCATTGTACCAACAAGCTCAATTTTCAAATCCAAATCAATTGCTCGTATCATTCTGCCAATGTAGATTCATCTCTCAATTCACCGTAAGTGACCAGGACTTGTAGACCATAAGTTTTAGTGATGTAATATTCTTCCCATAATCACCAGCAGGCATGCAGTGATTTTCTCAATATTATCCCTCCATAACACCCCCAAAATCAGACCAGAATAGAAAATAATACTGAAAATAATCAGTTGTTATGTAGTTTATAATCACTGTCATATCTGAAATTGGACTACTGGATTCAGTTTTGGTCTTCCCAACTCAGATAAAGCATGAGTGGAGTGAAACGGATTCAGAGATGAAAGCATAATGTTTCCATTTGAAGAGCAAGAGAAAAGCTGAAGCTGTCAGGTTGAGACACAGGATGACTGAGCTATTCAAAATAAAAAAAAAAGAAAAAAATTCTCCCTTTTATACAAAGGACATTCAGTGAAACTGAGGTATAATAAATTGGTTGTGCAAGACCATCAACATACTAAAGTACTAAACGCATCAATATGCAATAAGAATATTAATATTTACATTATAGAAAATAAAAGTTGCAAACATATAACCTCACATGAACCATAAAGCTCAAAGTTGAGCTTTAGGCAGGTCATTTCCTCTCTGTTTGCTGTAGGTGTTCTTCTATTCTTCATTTTTGAAAAAGAATCACTGACAGAATAATGGACTGAATATAAACGGTAATTTAAGTGGAAATTAGCACTAGGTAGAGCTGCAGCTGAATTTGTCCATTCAGGCAGAGGATTTGTGATTCAGATACATTTCAAATTATCTATGGCATGGTATTGACAAAGGTTTTAAAAAGCACAAAATTTTCAGCTATAGGCATATGATATCATATCCACCACGGACACTACTTCTGCCAAGCAGGGAACCTGACAAAGTCTCTGCTCCCAACATCACAGGAATGCTATCATCTGGGAAGCAGTATTAGTAAAGCTACACCACAACATTTAGATAAAACATGCAGTGTATATTATCCATATGGTTTATGTGACAACACATCCTTGTCTAGTAACAGTAATTGCTATTAGGCAGCATAAAATATATCTGCTGGAGAAGTATTTGCATAACATTCAGAGATAGTTTCAAAAAAAGTTAGGATTTTCAGAGTATTTAGAATAACTAACAGCACCGTAAGCCCCTGGTTAATGGAAGAGTTCACATAAAACATGTGCAGATGTCACTAACTCTTCGGCATTCCGTATCTCCTGCACTACACAGCCAGACAGGGGACAGAAAACGTAACGAAAGGCGCAGGGGTTGAGATAAGGACAGGGAGATCATTCAGCAATTACTGTCACAGGCAAAACAGACTCGACTTGTAGAAATTCAATTTATTACCAATTAAAATCAGAGTAGGGCAATGAGAAATAAAATCAAATATTAAAACACCTTCCGCTCACCCCTCCCTTCCTCCTGGGCTCAACTTCACTCCTGATTTCTCTACCTCCTCTCCTGAAACAGCGTAGGGGGACGGGGAATGGGGGTTGTGGTCAGTTCATCACACAATGTCTCTGCTGCTCCTTCCTTCTCACGGGGAGGACTCCTCACACTCTTTCCCTCCTCCAGCATGGGGTCCCCCCCATGGGAGACAGTCCTCCACAAACTTCTCCAAAGTGAGTACTTCCCCTGGCTCCCCTTCCTCCTGGCTGCAGTTCTTCATAAATTGCTTCAGTGAGGGTCCTTTCCACAGGGTGCACTTTAAGGAACAGACTGCTCCAGTGTGGGTCCTCCATGGTGTCACAAGTCCTGCCAGCAAACCTGCCTTCTCCAGCACGAGCTTCCCATGGGCTCACAGCCTCCTTCAGACATCCACCTGCTCCACTGTGGGGTCCTCCACAAGCTGCAGGTTGATATCTGACCCACTGTGGACCTCCATGGGCTGCAGGGAGACAGCCTGCCTCACCACGGTCTTCACCACAGGCTGCAGGGGAATCTCTGCTCTGGTGCCTGGAGCACCTCCTCTCTGTCCTTCTTCACTGACCTTGGGGTCTGTAGAGTTGCTGCTCTCATATCTTCTCACTCCTCTCTCTGGCTGCTGCTACCCCACAGGATTTCCCCCTTCTTAAAAATGTTATCACAGAGGTGCTACTACCGTCACTGATGGGCTCAGCCTTGGCCAGCAGCAGGTCCATCTTGGAGCGAATATAGGGAAGCTTCTAGCTTCTCACAGCAGTCACCCCTGTAGAACCCTGGCTACCAAAACCTTGCCACGCAAATCCAATACATGTTCAAATAAATCTTGGCAAGTCAGTAACGTATTTGATGATGCACAAATTAGTGTGCAGTATCATATTTAGTCTGTAGCTTCTTTATGTACGCATTATAGGAAAAAATACATGATGAAATGTAATGATACTTGTACAAGTCCAGAAGTTTTTACTTTCTATGTGAAAGCAAACTTAAAATGAGAGAATCAAGGCACTGAGACAGTCCATTATGTAACGTCATTAAAAAAATCACACGCTTCAAAAGGCAGCCTGGTTTGCTGTCATTTACAAGGTTTCATATTCCTGTTTGAAAGGTCAATAGAGAAAGTTAAGACTTGTGTGACTACAGGCAGCACTTCTGACAATAACTTTTAGTCAAAAGCGTAAGTGCGAAACACAATCTTGTGCATTACAAAGGCATAGGAAAAGCTAAATTCAGCTCCAAACATCCTGCAAATATCGTTTTGCTTCTCGAAGCATGGCCAGGATTTTCATTGCTTCCAATTTGTCAACTTCCATTTCCATGCTTATAATGTCCACTACAGCATCACTTACACCATCAGCCATGTGCTTCTTATCTCTGGAAAAAAAAAAAGGGGAGTAGTGGAAGAAAATGCATAATAATGTATTCTTTTTTTTTTATCAATAGCTTCAGAGGCAAGATATTATTGGAAAAGAGGCATTAAAAAAAATCCCAAATACAAATGCAGCTTGTATGTTGTACGGCAAGATTCTCACCGAGTTTTCATGTAGTTGAGTACTGACAGTAACAAGGGTATCTCTCAATCAAACACTAGAAAGTTTTCAGCATGTTCAGCATGCTGGAATTTATAAGAAAAAAACCTTGGAACCCTGCTAAGCTGCCACAGAATAATTGTCTTCTTTTAGGGAGAATTGGACCTTCTGAAGTCTTTTTTATTATTATATCACTACGTGGTTCCAATAAAAAAAAACCCCATAAACCAACACTCATTTATTAATAACACTACTTTTAATACAAAGCTGACATTTTTTGCAGGAGAAAGTACTGACATTGGGCTCTATATTCAAACCATTTTGTCCATTTATCAACAAACTTTCTAAAAGTCTCAAACCTCCAGGAAAGTTAGCATCCACAAATAACACCTCCCACTTCAAAATACATTATTATCATGGAGTTCCAGCATTCTGGCCCATCCAAGCCTGGGGTACAGCAGAGGACAGCTGCTATCTCACAGCTGTGCAGTTTTATCACCACCTGTATTCAAGTATCTTATTTTCTCAAGAGAAATCTATTAGCTTGAAACTCCTACAGCTTAATTCAATACTAAAAGAGAAAAACCAGTAATGGCTAAAGCAACCAGTGGAACTGTGTGGTTACAAGCTCTACTTTCAAGACTATATTGGAAAAAATGGACATAGTGATGAAATTCAAGCAACCCAGGAAGGCCATTTCAGCATCGTGTCGGTCCTTTCTTTCAGGCAGCTCTAAGTCTTCCTAAAGCCTCGAACTTCTGCTAAGTCTGTGCTCTTTGTGAGACAGTCCATTTCCACTCTACTCACCCGCATACATAGAAGTAACCTCTCTCTTTCAGCAGGACTCGGGCAACTTCCTTAGCATAAAGCCTAATGACATCTTGCACATATTTGGGCGGGGCTACTTCTGCAGTTGAAGAGTCTCTTGAGAAACAAACCTTAAGATGAGTTAATGTGCCATTTTCAAGAAAACATCTGAGCTCATCTCTGAAAGACAACAAAAGCTGTTAGTAATAACTCCGAGATAAGCATTCTCTCATAAATACATTAATGATAAATAGTAAACTTGCCTGAACAAATAGTCTCGATCTTGATGCCGACAACCAAAAAACAGCCATGTCTCTCCGAACTCCCAGTCTGTGTGTTCTTCTCTGAGCTTTTCCCTAAACAGATCAAAAAAGAAGAATGTGCTCATAGTATGTAAATCTAATCCTGTTTTAGGAAGTGCAGAATCTAAACTGTCCATAACCTAATTCTCATTTACAGTAGTGCTTTAATAAACCTCTGCATTGGCAGAAATGTGAAACTGCATAAGGTAAATCACAGTCAAACCCTCCTTCTCTGATTTTCTTGAGTACTCACTTTTGGCCCAGCTCAAAATCAATCAACTTCAAAGGTGGATTTTTTTGCCACAGTTTTATATTGAAATAGTCAAGTCTGACACTTCCAAACATTTCACAAAACAATCCTGACTGCTGAATAAGGAGATCACTATCTTTTATCCTTCATTGGAAGCCCCATAAAAACACTTGGGAAAACTCAGCACAAAGCATATTTAGCTCACTTTCCATTTAGCTGTAGAAGCCTGCAAGACTTTATGAATAACAATCTATTTACTACCTCAACCATCAGAAGAGTTATTGAATTTTCTTGAAATAATGCTGAAGGTATTGCTTTAAAGGGGTTTTTGCTGCAACTTTCTAGTTACATTTTGAGAGTGAGATTTCATTTATCATTGATCAAATGCTTATGAAATGCTATGGATCCTTTAAAATAAAATGCAAAATACTTCTGAGACATAAAGGTTGGTGGTTAAAGCTAAGGAGTTAGATTTGTACATAACAATTTGGTTAAAGTAGAAGCATGGAGTCAGAAACATCATGTCAAAATTTCGCTTCAAAAATTTTTCTCTCAAATAAAATGGTTTTAAAATAATTGTTACGGGATGCAAGAAACTCTGTCATCCTGCTGGAACAAATGAGTCGGGTAGGAACGATACAAGATGTGTGAGATACCTTTAAAACTTGCATCAATTCCCACCCAAATATTCCAATCTTCCCACTTATCGTTTCCTCCAAATGATCATGTTTTTACAAACTCTTAGTGATGAGGTATCTGTCACTTTTTGAAGAAGTATCTCTTTGCCTTGCAAAATTATACTGCTGGAATTGAAGGGGGAAAAAAAAATAATTTACGTTTCCTCAAATACAAACACACAAACCCCAAGATTACTGCCCACTTGAGGGTTTAACTGCCAAGCTTCTGATCTTAAAACATCAAAATGTGTAAACACACAGAAATAGGGGAATGTGGGAGAAAACTTGGCATTCAGCATGCCAAGGCTTTTAATAGAGATGTCACGTCCGAAGGAAATGGATTTTGAATATCAAAGTTAAGCCAATCAATACTGTTTCTAACAACTACTAACCACTTAAAGGGCTGTCACTAGCAACACATACACAGAAGATTTAATTTCTGCAATTCACCCAATTCCTTATACATCCACTACAGATATTAAATATAGTCAGGTGGAAGCATAAGTTTTACTCATTTGAAACACAACTAAACAAACAAGCACTGCTTATATAAAATTAATAAGACGTTCTAATTGGCATACTATACTTTTTTACAAAAAGTAATAAGAAAAAGAAAATAAAATTAACTATACTTGTACTCAAAACCTGAGGCTGTAATTCCTCAACATAACAAGGTTGCTTTTCAGGTAACAATTTGGTACATACCTATGTTGTAGGAAACCAATAAATGGTGAAATTCCTGTTCCTGGACCAACCATCATGAATGGGACAGATGAGTCTGCAGGTAAATGGAAAGTGTTGTTTGGACGAGCAAAAATAGATATCTAAAATGAAATTGGATAGAATACAATTAAAGAATATTCTTAAGCAGTGAAAATGCCATGAACATTTTAGAACCTTTAGGATATTTACATAGTGTATGTGTCCACACACCCTTCAAGATCCTTAACTTCAGAATTTATTTTTCATGACATACAGACATCTGGACTAAAATTTCATTTGAGTTTCTGAAAAAAACCCAACCCAACCACTCAATACTTACAGACCTATTAATTAATCTGGAGAAAAAAACAGGCAAAGCTACACAACTATGAGTTTCTGATTATGAAAGCTGACCGCACCATAAAATTGAGGAATACTTTTAACAAAATGCACGGAATTGGTGTTGGTACTCAAAGGGGAGTAAAGCTTACTGCTATTATAGGCAACACAACCCTTTTTTATATTGTGGACATCTAAAATATTCCAGTGGAGGTAAGGATTTGTTTATAGCAAATTGAAGCTTACTGATATTGAGCTTGCTTTCTTATTTTTCATAAAAGTTTAACATGATCTCCAAAAATGCATATGGGTGAGGGGAAGCAGATAACTGCTCAAAGACATTGGAAAATGGTTTATATCATTCCACTGATAAAACTCTAATTCTGATCTTCAGATCTGTATCTGAAAGGAAGTCTAAACGTGATTTTCATAGGAGTTCCACAACTATTCTCTGAGGTGTGGTTAACATAATGTTTAGAAAATGAGAAATGACTATGTTTAATTCTTTTAAAGACTATTCAAGACTCAGCAGCAGCCATAGCAGATCTTCATCCGTTAAAGTCATAAACAAACATCTAATCTATTTTTCATGTTAATTATAAAAGGATTTGAATTTACTTTCAAATTCAAGAAAGAAATGAAGCACTAGACCAAGTTATTTAAACTTTGCTCTGCAAACCTGAGTGGTATAGCACTACTCATTTCTTACTGTTTAATGTACTATAGATACTAGAATGTTAAACAGGATTATTTTTCTGGTTTGATGATGATAAAAAATAGTACAATTCTTCCTGCAGGGGGCAATATTTGTATTTCTATTACACTTATTCTTCAAACCACACTTGAGTTAGGAGGTTATTTTCTCTATTAATGATTCCAAACTGGTCATTCCTTTAAAAAATACTGCAAATACTAAACACTTTTATAATGTAAAGTGTTTTCAATTAATCTAAGGTATTTTTGTGTAAGATCACACTCATCTATTTTGTATTGGTATTCCACACATTTCTGCAACCTGTGTATTGCTGCACATTTATCTAAGCTGAATTCTAGCTTGTGCAGCATATGCAAATAGTACTGAACTTTATTCAGACTCATTTTGTAATAATCCTTTTTTTTTAATTTTTACTCCACCTCTGCTTCATTTTTGATCTTTAATCTATTGTAAATCAATTATATTTTAAATAAACAGCATACGTGAATACTGGAATAAGATATATGATGCACATATTAATCAGTATAGTTTTGCAGTTAGTTTTAGAAAATTAAGATAACTTGCATGGGTTTTCCTTCTGTTTGCCAGACCAACATCTTGAATTATTGGCACAGTTTTCTTATAACTGAATTCTATGCTTGTTTCCATTTTTCTTAATCAATCAAATATAGATTAGACTGGCAGTAGATCTTTTGTCATATTAATTATATATTATAATTCAATATTTTTAATAATTAGTTTACACCTAATAACTTTGAGACCAATTAATTAGATAGGTTCTCTGCCACAAAACGAAAAGAAGACACACAAAAAAAGTACTTTCTCCTAGTAATACCCACTGTGCCAAACCATCTTTGACGCACATCAGAAATACCACAGAAGATTGCCCTCTGTGTCACATTCAATAACTTGGCCTTTGCAAACTGTGTGAGACCTGACAAGAAGTAAGAGGTTCATGATTTCTCCCCTATTATTTGTCACCTGGAAGTGACCAAGTGCCTCTCTCCTACAACACTAACAGCCATAATCATTTAATTGCACAGTGGTATTTTAGTCCATTAAAACATCTTCCAAGACTCGCTTAAGAACACAGTGGGTTGGAAAACAACTCTGGCCTTTCAGCAATGGGCAGTTTCACTACTCATGTTCTATTTTATCTGTGGATACCAGAGTTTAGCAACTCAGCAATGAAATCCCAAACACATTACACAGGGAACTTGCAAGTAGGGTAGAGCTGCAAAATGAAGATGTGTACTGCCGAACCACCTGCATTCCATCACAGCAGTGAACAAAGAAACCTGCAACTGTTTCAAACATATAAATTTAACGGTTGAGGGGGTTAGATCTAATATTCATACCTTTTCAGTTGAACGGCTTACTCCTTTTGTATCCAGATTGTTTTTAGTGGGGTGCAGTAGAGGTGCAACTAACTCAGCAAGCCAGCCTGTACATACTCCTTTTCGGGAGACTGCTCTAGTGGGACAGGCAGGAAACTCCACAATATTGAACACAAACCATAGTTTTCCTGGCTGATATAAGTTTGAACTGTAAAGATAAAAGCGTTTTTAAAAACCCAAAACCTAAGAGATAGCTGTACAATATTACAGCAGGTCCATTTGAAGCCCAAACCACCTCACTTGAATCAAGATTCTCAGTGTTCAGTTAATTGAGTGATATTTATATATAGTTAGCAGTGTTCAGTTAATTGTGTGATATTCATATATAGTTAGAAAATGTCTTAAGACTGGACTCAGAGGCCTGTGCCTACAGAAGGGAATCCAAATTCCTCCTATCAGATTCATACATGTGTGAGCTTGTTCTTAAGAACTCTATTAAAAACTTGCCAGACACTCAAAACAATGTTGTTTGAAATAGTCGAACCCTGGAGGTTTTTTTGCAACAGGGACACAGCCACTTTTTCCTCAGGTGGCATCTTTCATTCCTCTCTTTCTTTAGATCATAATGTACACATATACACACATTTGACAAAAAAAAAGATGATATAATTTGAATATTTCATTACCTTGACACTGAATAGGATCTGGCTTGTAACTTAGGAAGATGTTCTGAAAAAATAAAAAAAAATTAAAAGAATAGCATAATTTATTGTTTGAGTAACCCCAATGAAAATGAAAATATCATACGTGTGTTTACACTAAAACAGATTACAAGCATATTACAGTTATCTGTAATTTTACTCTATTAACATTCAGTGTTTGTGTCTCAGAAATAAGCTATTATGACTGAACTCTATTTTGAATGTTTTTTAGACTTTGTGGAACAGATGTTAGAGTTACCATAAAATGAGGCCACAACAGTTAATGTATGGGGTTGTTGGTCAGTTAAAAACAACCGTAAAGATGCACAGAAGAGATGCCAGCAGTTAGTGGACAAAGTGAAGCTTGACATTTACTTTTCCCTACCTTTCATCCAAGACTGCTTTACGGAGCTCAAGAGCTCTCAGAATAGGAATTGCCTGATTGAAATTTTCCTATATATATATAATGTCCTAGAAGCAGATGCATCAGTTCGATTTCAAACCGTTATGAATACCTATGCAAATTTTGAAATCACCGCTTAAAAAAACCCAAACAGTAACAGAGACAGGAGTTTACTGGGCATTTTTTCAATGAGAAACCCACTACATATCTATCACCCTCTCACACACATCTTTATATCTTCACATATATGTACCTATACCTACATAGATACAGTGTCTTCAACAGAACGACTTGTCCTAGCATGCAGACTGCACATTTTGGCTGAGGAGAAGGGTATATTAAAAGGAGACAGACATATTGCTAAGTGAACAAAGTTGAATGGTGACAAGTGAGCAATATCAGAAAAACTGGGCACAGCAAATGCCAGAAAACATACAGTGGAGTAATAGACCCTAATCCTGCAAACACCTTATGCTTATTTTTTATGCACAGGAGCAATCCAGAGACAACTGAAGCACAGGTATGCACCTAAGCGTTTGCAGAATAAAGGCCAAACACTACACACACAGAGCTCTGTTCACCAGCAACAGTTTTAGTTTCATCACTATGAAAACTACAATATTTCTAAGGTAGTTAATGGAAGAGTTATTCCTCTTTCTTGGGAAACTGAACATTTAGTCTGATGCATTTTCAGAAATGAAACCTAATTAAGTCTAAATCAGTCACTTACCTATTAACAGGTTAAGTGAAGGCTTGCAGCTTGGAAAAGCATGAAGTAAATCCAGCAAGCAAACATTAGACTCTCTAATAAAGCGCATGTAATCAGAGGCTCCTTGTCTGCTGCAAAGCTCTTGAAGCCTCCGTTTTTCTGCCACATCACTGGTACATTCTACAAGAGCTCGCAAAAATGCCTGCAGAGAAGAAAATAACAGTGGAGGATAAAAGAAAACCATGTCTATTTGCAAAAATCATCACAAAACTGGGAAAAATGTGGGTTGCCTACGGATAGGAAGCAGTTACCTGACAGGTTAATGGAGAATATATTTTATTTCCCAATGCACACTTTCACCTACTATGAAAAATTTACATTTTTCTTTTTTTTTTGTTGTTTTTTTTTTGGCTGGTTTTTTTTTTTTTTGGCTACTCTACTGTCTGGGACAAGCCAGCAGGTCAGAAAATCCTACTTAGCCTGAGTGGGGAGAGACAAATATACAAGCAAATAGGCACAACCCATTCCCTGATAAATCTCAAATTTATGAAAGGTTTTCTTATTTATGTATTTGCACTTCAGTTAAGTAAACAGCCCCATAACATGAATTAATTCAAGACAAAACACCATTTGCTAAGTTACAGAAGCTGGGAAAGGAATAATAAAAAGCCTTAGAAGAGATATTACTGTAAATAAAGCATGGCATTTAATGAGTCATGTAAATGTCGCTGTGGTGTTTTATTCCATACTTTATGCCTACATAACAGTGCTGCAAGCTTTTCTTCAGGGAACATTAAATTGAGCATTGCAAAATAAATAAAAATCAGATGTAAATAGTTAGAAGGTTTTTTCCAAAAGCAAGGTGGAAACATACATAGTGCATAAAAGAAAAGTGATCCAAAACACCAAATGCAATCAGATGATCTATTTTACACAGAATAATACTTGGAAAGTAATTTGAGTGTGCTCAAACACTCAGCTTCAAGACAACAGTTTTGAGTTACATAAAGTACATTCTATGCTCAAAAGATAATAGAGCAGAAAGGTTATAAAAACTGGCTTGAGTGATATTCCCCAGCCAGCACTCTCAGCCTACTCTTATTGTTGAGACAAATTTTCAAAATTGTTAAATACAGTTTTGAAAAGGTTGAAATGATTGGAAGATTCTCTTCTCTTCTGCTGTGAAATCCCCTAAATTGAGTGAAAAGGTCCTTCCAAAAGCTGGTTTCCCTCAGATACCCAAACCAACGCAACTGTTTTGCTTCATCCTTCATACAAAGATCTCTCTAAATGTGTTTTGACAATACCAGAAATACACATGCATTTCCAGTTGCAAGCTTCCAGTTTTTTGCAGACACAGAGTGAAAGCAAAACAATATTCACACGTTGTGAGAACAAATACTATACAAGCAAAAATCTTTCTTTGAATTCTTCCAGGTTACTGAAATGCTAAAGAAAAGTTTTAAAATAATTTAAAAGCCATTATGGTATGTTTGCATATAGCAACACGCATATTTTCAGTGACAAATTTGACAGATATGGCTCCCACTGATTAGAAATAATGATTTCTCTAAAATGCCTACAGGGCCAGGTTCAGTCACCCTTCCAGTTATCTGGCACCAAATATCTAACACTTTTCTATTTACTTCCAGAGTAGTTATGAATCAAGGAACTGCTGAATGGGAGTAGAGATTTAGGTATTTCACACTTTTCCAGGTAAAGTACCAGAAGTGAAATTTCTCAGAGTAAGTAAAACCAGCAGCATATGAACTGACAATCCTTGTTCTCCAAGAAACATGGTAATTACAAACAAAGCAAGGATACATCTGTAAGGACCAATAGAGCATAGAATCACTAAGGATTTATCTTTAAAAGAACAAACACATAATCACCTTTTTGGGAACTGCTCTTATTTCCAGACACCAGGTTAGAATGAATTTCAGAGTGCTTCTTTCAGGGATGTGTTGTGGACGAGTTGCTCCTAGTTCAGTGGGAGAAAAAAAAAAAAAAAACCAAAAAAAATTGTGCATCCATTAACATCCAAAAAATGGAATCACAGGGTGCTTGTTCCTTCAAGAAATACAAGAGAGCTAAACTGCATTCAATTCTGTATGTTTGAACCCCAGCTGGTTAGTGGAAATTACAAACTAAACAGAAAGACAGTTTTCCAATGAAGTATCAATGACAATTTTCCATAGAACAGCCAAAATTTATCACAAAAGTAAGAAACAGAGGGGTATAACATATGAGTGTTCAAATAAATTTCATTGCTAAACTACTCATGATTTGTTGCCACTTTTCACCTTGAAGAAATTCAGAGGAATGATTACCAGGAAAAAGAACATCCACGTGGATGGATGAACAGCAATGCCAGACTCAGGTTCCCAATCAGAAGCTAACTCACCTATAGTAAAACCAGCAGCAGCATTCTGTGCGTCCTCTCTCTTTTTTAACACATCTCTCTGACTTCTAACATGCCTCCATGAAATGACAGCTGCGTCCCAATATTGATGACAAAAACATTCAAAAGTATGTATACCATCTCCTACCAATACATAAAGGAGTATTTGTTCACGACCAGTGCATCACACTGTACCTTTCTTTTTAGTGCCCTGCTTAACCTTTACACAAACAAAATTGTCTCCTTTTTCAGAAAGTCCCAACGTTTGAAGAAGTTCTTCCACCTCGTTGACATTGTTGGGACATATCACACAGAAGGCATCTCCAGGCTGATAGTCAAAGACTGTATCCTGTTTTAAAATATGAGATGATTTCTATTAAATTGTATCATAAACCAAGGCCAACAGCATCCCAATTCCTAACAGCAGCAACCTTCCGACTATTGTGGTCACATGAAGTCATATGTTCTTTTACTCTGTACTAGCACTTCACTGTTTGGACCACATCAGAAACTAAATACTTATGTTTTCTTTTCAGGTTTAACCTCACTAATTAGAAAAAGTCTTTCCTTATCTGTTTTAAAGAGTTTGGACTTTCCTCAACAGAAGGAAAATACATATGTGTTAAGAGGATGCATTATATAATTAGCCAAAATCATTAATTATTGATGTTTAATCATTAATTATGGTACTTTGCTTTCTGGTTCAAGAAGAGCAGAGAAAAGAAGTCCTCATAACTAATGCAACTTTGTGTAGAGATACATTATCACTAAAAGAAAATTTGCTGGTTAAACTATTTGATGAACTGTGACTGAAATGACCTCAACTGTTTTTGTTTTCTAGAGGAAAAAATAAAAACAGGAAGGGAAGAGCACAGTGAAAATTAAAATGTATCTCAGATTTTAAAACCTAGATTCTACTTAGTTGGCTGAGGTTCTTGTGCCCAACTGCTAAAACCAAGCTTCTGCCTGATACAGCAACATACAGAATTACACTTGCATCATTGTTTCTCTTATGCATCAGGTAGGGTGATCTGCATATGCAGGCTGTTGAGAATGTGAGGAAAAAAAGGCAAAAAATGTTCAAATTTTCAGTGTGTGCTGATGACAGGACAAATGTCATACATGCAAATATATGCAAAAAACCATGTCATCTCAGAGACTTGCTGAAAATTTTAAATAGACTCTATTAATAACTGAGACTTAAAGAAGTTCCATGGAAATTAACACAGATTAGGCTAATAGAGTTCAATAAAAGTTAGTGCCAAAATCACAATATCCCCAAGGCATAATTCTACAAATGTGAAAAACCTCTCCAAAGTAATGTATCTTCCTTTTAAAGATTTCTTGTAAAGTAGTATTGAGCACTGCCTGCCTTCTACAAACCAGTATACAAAATGTGATCTTTCCTGAGTAAACTAAACCCATTTTTACATCTAGGGTAATGGAGGTTGACAGTTTGAGTATTATGTTAACAAGTCAGAGCAACTGAATGCCAGAGGCAGAAACTGTGCTCAAAAGCTAACTATTCTTATCCCTTGATCATACTAGTCAAATAATTACTTCTGTAGATTACCTACCACAAGAAATAGTCACAATTTACTATACAGTTTCTGAATATTTAAGTTGAATACTTAAAACTTGAAAATTTAGTAATTTTCAGTATTCCCTGCTGGCCCTTTTCCACTGTAAATTCCCTTCAGAAAGGTATTTCAGTCAATACAATAGCCATGGAACAACAAATAAATTAATTTGACACTTTATTGCTGTTTTGATATCATGGAGTCATATGTTTCAGTGAACAAATCCAAGCTTTACTTACAAAATGGAGCAGCCTAAGCTGACATTCTGTTGTATAGTGAATTATTTTTTTCTTTTTAAACTTTCAAATAATTATCCCCTCAGTTATTATACATAACAAGCATGCATTTCACCCTTTATTTTAACCCACTAAAAAAAAAAGCCATCATTAACTTACTGCAGTATCAAGTTCTAAGAGCAATGCAGTTTTTATTGCATCTTCGCGAGTGAGCTGAACTGCTTTTGTAACTGGCACTTCAAAGGTTGTTCCCTCCGAAACCAGCGAGGACAGATGTGGATTCTGAAAAAGAGGACACAAAATCTTACACTAAAAATGCAAACCAGCTGAATGACAGTTTACTATGACATACAGGAATTAGCGTTGCTACAATTCTTTTCAAACAATCTTACAAAACAATTCAAAACAATGAGGAAAAACAGGAATCTTCTATATGCATAGAGTGTTTTTCTCTACATTTTTAAAAATCACATCCAAGCAGTAACAGGCATATATTCAACTATAAAAACTCAGTAGGCTTGAACAGTCTAATGGGCCTAAACCACTATCAAATGCAGCAAGCTCTGTCCTTTTTCAAGAGCTGCCTTGAAAACAGCCAATTAGAGAATGGCATTTACGTTAAAACCCAAAACCTCCTGCCTAATAGAAGAATTACTAGGTATACAGAAGGGACATAAGAAGTAAGAACACAAGCTATCTAAAAACATCACTGCAGATTTACAGACTAAGAGTTTGGGATGCAGACGGGGCTATTATTACAGGCAATTAATAAGAGGAATTTTAAAAACTACAGTTAAATGTACAGCTAATCAGCAAACTCTACAAAACAGCATCATGTTATGCCACAACATTTCTACACAGATGAAGATGTGCACCAAGAATTGTTAATGGTCACCAAAAATAATTCCAGGCCAACTCTGTCAAAGGCTGTCAGTTGAAGATCAGACTACAGTCCTCATTTCTCTCTCACTATGGTCAGCAAGCTTCATTTGAGATCAATTCAGACAAAAGTGAAAAGATGTGGGAGAGACACCAAATGTTCGTAACAGTACTCTGCCAAATGAAAAGGAATTATGCTACCAGTAAAAATATTGGTTAATCTGAAGATTTTCTAGTAAAAAAAAAAAAGAGAAACAGGAGAATCACTTGAGTATCAAATTATTGTGCATCAGCTGGACCATGATAACTGTCTGCATTCATATTCCCTTCAAGTCAAGTTCAATGCATAATGGCATCACAATTTAAGGACTATGCCTTAAACTTGATTTGAATACCAAGTTTATATGAGGGAATATGAATGGAGACAGTTATCACAGTCCAGCTGATACACCTACCTCTTTTCATTGTAGTGTCATGTTCGCATTTACAAGAATGGCACCTGGGACCTACTTGTTGACAAGGTCTAGCCAACTCTGTCAAAAATAGTGCTAAAGGAGTAAAAAACAAGGCTCAAAGACAACCATCCAGCTTTATATCTGAAAGCTGCACTATAATCTTTAATCTGTCATTGAATTCCAGATTAGCAGATACAGCTTTTTCAATTTGCTGTTCAAAAGTAAAGTTTACTTTTTTTTCTATTTACAGAAAAGTTAAGGCATCAATATTAGAACCTGATCAATTGTTTCAGAGATCAGTCTGAACATATGCTATGATTTTAAAATAAGACAATGGGCTCTGTTAACCACTGTAATACCACTTTCAACCCAAGTCTTTAGTTGAAGAGTACCTGTAAAATCATAAATCTTCGTTTCAGTAATTTGGATTGTTTAATTCAACAACCTGAGCAAAACCAACCAAAACATGAAGTTTAAAAGAAAAGCAAATTTATCCAGTGTTTAAATTCATACACTCTTACAGAATTATATTAGCTAAACTAAGTGATTCTCTCAGCATTACCATTGACACTCTCAACAGAGTGTCATGGCCCTGAGGATACTAATGGGCTTTCATGGTCCTGATCAGCCTCACCAGAGGACTCCAACTCCACCTCCGCTCATGGGCCCAGGAGCCTCGTGTCAGCTCAGTTCCGGGTCTTCAGTCCCCACCTGAGCTCCATCAGAAGTACGAGTTGGCAGCTCAGCTACAACCGTGCCCATGGCTGGCTACAGATGCTGTTGATCAAGACCCAGATCTGCAGGCCAACCTCCTGGTATGGCCCCAGACCTGCCTCATTCCCACAAACTTGCCTGATGATCTGCACTCTTGGCAGACCCTGGCTGCCTTCTACTGTTTTGCATCGCTTGGGTATCGAGGAACGGGGCTGGTTGTCTTACCACACCCAGCTCCTGGCTCCCTGTCCCTTAAAGAGCAGCCATCCCTCACTGCTCCCTCACACAAATAACCAAAATGTCTGGCCTTTGGCAGGCAACCAGAAAACTTTGGGTAATGCTTTCCAGTTCGTTTTGAACACTAAATATGCCAACTGGAGATGATCCCCAGCTCATGTTAATTCTTCTCTTTGTACAGCAGGTCTTTGTTCAACATGGATTCATAGGAAAAGCACACTGGCTTTTGATCTACAGTTCATCTTCCATTTCCAATAGTAAAATTATGATCACATTTTTGCAATGACAAGTTTCTCTAATATTAAATATGCAGCAAGATTTTGAGCAATTTTACATTCTCTTAAGATATTCTGCAAGTACTAAAAATTGAACAGAAAC
>JAOXNO010000013.1:85152878-85178575 GCA_028565335.1 Limnodromus scolopaceus
AAATTAGAAATTATTGTAGGGTTTGTTTAAAGTAGCTCTGCTGCAAGATATGAGCTTGGATAAAGCCCTGATGCATATGTAGAAACAGATTCCGTTAGCCAGTACCATGCATACTGGGAACTGAATTTATTTTTATTTGCTTCACTAAACTGTCTACATTTTTAAATCCCTCCACTTATTCTGAATTACTTAATTTCTGTAACTGCTGCCCTCCATTTTTCCAGGCATTACAGATGTTTGCTCACACTTTAAAAATGGAGTTTTATTTAATGGCAATTGAGATTGAAAAAGTATACTGTGTTCAGACACGGCTCATTCCTATGAGGTGCTGAGTATTCAAGTCCTGCTGACTTCAAAGAGTTCACAATGTTTAGCCAAATTCACACATTATTATTGCATGCTGAAAAAATAAAATCCAAACTAATTCAGCTCTTACCCTACACAATCATCTGCTAATCCTGTGTCGTAGAAGTGCTGGGCACCAAGTTCTTGAAGTCTTCGGTCTACTGTCTTTCCACCATTACAAAAGAATGTGTACTCTGAATCTCCCAGACCTAGCAAATGTAAGGAAAGAGTAATCATGCCAATCAGCCAGTCACCCAGGCTACACAGCCAAAGACCTGCAAAGACAACACAGGATTTTCTTGCAGGCAAACAGAAGATCTGATATAGCAAAGTGCGTCTTACCGGGACACTTTGGTGACCTTAAAAAAACCTGTGTTTGTTCCAAAGTAGGGCTGAAAAAGTCGTTCATCTTTCACAAATATAAGACAAAGAATTTCTCTGACAACACTTTGCTGTGAATATTTCACACTTCAGAGGAATATTTAGTTTGAGACTTTTAAAAAATACAAAACCACTTTCAATGAAAAAATTTAAGGAACTGAAATAATTAGAAAACAGTGAAACTGATAAACTGTATGTGAATTACCAAAATAAATTACCTCACCTTCAGGTTAAAATTGTTAATATATGTCAAGGACATAAGGAAGACAGTATTAAAATTAAAAAATATTGGAACCTGGACAAAAATAAATCAAACACAGGAGTGATTTTGTACAATATGAATTAAGAAATGTAGGAAAATGTGCATAAACAAATCTGGTCCGACATCCTCATCCCCAGGAATCGGATTTCTTTGTAGATCTTAATTTCACTGCACTGGGTTTTCTGCCCTTTAACAGTCATGAAGATGTTCTGTTAGAAGATGCTCTTTGTTAAAAAAGCATTGGACTCAGGAGTTATGCTCATGAAGGTCCTGAGATTTTAACAGATCAACTAAACCACTGACTCGCCATAGAAGTGATTAATAACACATACCTCATCCTTAACTGATATTTATCTAACAATCCCAAAGGTTAGGTAGTCTTCACAAACTCTGTAAGTAATTCACATCGTTTCACTATCCTAACTGTCACATTTTTTCACTGCCTGACCCTTTCCTGTGTACAATTTCAAACCACTAGACCCTTATTATTCCCACCTAGCAATGAACTATTCCTTTCTCCTTCATGATAGCCTTTTTTTTTTTCCCTTTTCTTTTAAAAAGACTTCTGTACCCTCTCAACTACTTAGAGCAAACACTTCATTGGACAAGCTGAAATAGATACTATGAATGTATTTTAAAACTGATAACTTTTTAGACTAGAATCACAAAACTTATTATAACTTAGATACTATAACAATATCCGGTAGAACAAAAATTAGCATTAATACAACGCGTATCTTCATATATGCATATATGCATTCAGTCAGCTACGAAAAACCTAACCATTTCACAAACTGTAATGTGTAACTAGGCAACAGCATAGCATCTTCTCAAAACATTGAGTGATTAAGATGCATACATTTCAGACTATCACATTATAAATCCACTAGAAATTTCCTTTCCTCACTAGAAATCTAGAATTTTCCTCACTTCTAGCTATCAACTTAAACTTGTCAGGCAAAAATAACCTAGGTTCAAATAGAAGCTTTTGGAGTTTGTTTAAACACAACCTGAACACTCCACAAACTGACCTTACCATCAGTTCAAGATATATCAGATGTATTTTGCCAAATCTGTATTTTGCATATCAATCTGACCTGAAGTTATATTCCTTCTATTGACAAGTATGACATTCAAAATTAAAAAAAAAAAAATAAAAATATTGCAAATGTAAAGGGAATCGATGATCTTAAAACCTTATTTTTTTAACAATATTTAATACTGCCTTTCTCTCTATATAGAAAAATGCTCAATTGCTCTCAAAGTCAAGTAAACTAGTCCATAGAGACTTGACATGAGATTAAAACTTCAACAATTATAGATAGCTTACATCATATTTTATTTATGCAAATAAAATTAAACTATAAAAAAATTAAATTGTTAGCTTACCTTCAGATCATTTCTGTGATAGTTTTCCTTTATTGCTCATAGAGGACATTACACAAAAAAGCTGTTCATGTTATAAAAATAAATGTTTTACAAGCACTTTAAAAAAACCCAAACAACCCATTCACAAGTAAGAAATACAAAAATCATTTACTGACAGACAAGTGTTGCAATAATATAGAAAATACTAAATCACCTAGCAATCCATACTGGAGATGTGCAAAATGATCAGGCGGCAAGGTTGTGTCTCGAATTTTCTTTACAAACTTGCGGGCACTGTCTGGTGGGTCTCCAGTACCAGTAGTGGAAATAACAATAACTACGGGATCCTTCTCTGTTTCCAGGTTATACTACAAATATAGAACAAGTAAGTTACAAGGTGTCATTTGATACCTATTTGTGGCCTTATATATTATCTTCCACCCTTCCTTTTCCCAAAAGTGCACAGAAAAATGTTTAATTTCATTTTACTTTTATTAAACCACAGAAAGTCTTTCAAGTCATATTGGTGATTCAACTTATAATCTTGGTTAGAATTTTCAAGACCAGATTGGGTAAAGCTCTGAGGAACCTGCTCTGATCTCAGCTGACCTTGTTGTGAGACGACCTCATGAAGTCCCTTCCAACCTGAATTATCCTATGGTCCCATACACAAACGCTGAAGGGCAGCATTTTGAGCAGGCTGGTACACACACAAAGAATACTTCACAACGGCACTCAGATAGATTAAATACACAACTCCTCCAGTATTTGCTTTGTCAAGTGGAAAAAGTACCTTTTATATATGATCACAATCACACAGTTAGCCATAACCCCAGTAATTTCATACATATAACAGGTTTGGCTGTACAAACTGACGGGATCATTTCTAAGTTTCATTAGGGATCATCTCGTTCTGTCTGATAACTTCCACATTACATCTATCTTTGCCACTAAAAAGCACCCGTGCTTTGGGGGCACTAAGGTAGCTCTTAATAGAGATGAGTTCCTGCTCTACAGTCTGATTCATTTTGGCCCCTTCACTCTACTCTCCATTCATTTATCTCCCCTTTGCTAATAAGGATCTTTCACATTTCTCACAGTTTTATGGGTGCTAGTCCCATTATACCAGCTTGACATGAGCTGCTTACATTTGGGATTGTGTGTCAGTTCCATAAATTCAGGTCTCATGAAACCATTTATTATTTCTCAAGTGAAAAGCATTCTGTTTCTGTAATTATTCAAGCTTTCCACTGATAGCAGGCCGCAGCACTGTGCTAGAGTGCTGTTGGTCAGGTAATTCACACAATACGCCCTTTCACAGCACCCTGATGGACTATGGGTTTTGAATCACAGACAGTGAGCAGCCTACGTGAAACACAGCTCCACAGAATCACAGACACCCTGTTTGTGAGTGACCTCTGGAGGTCATCCAGTCCCACGCCATGCTCTAAGCGGGACTAACTGCGAGTGCTGCCCAGGTCAGCTATGACTCTAGCTGGATTTTGAAAACTTCTAAGGGTAGAGATTCCACTCTTCTGGGCAGCTTTTCCACCCAGGAGAACTTCTTCCATTAGTGTCAAATCTGAGTTTATCAGGCCATGCTCAGTGGGCTTTGCCTTCTGTGGTAGTCTTCTGCTGCCAAGAAGACTTTGGCTTAAGTAGGCTGTTCATTAGGTCAGTCCTTAGCCTCCCCTTTGCAACAGTAAGCAACCCGAGCTTCTTTTACCGTTCCCTGTAGGTTTCAGTTTAAACTCTCTCCCAGCATTCCAAGTTTAATAAAATAGTAGGGTTGTGAGAAAATACAAATAAAGTTTGCAAGAGATGCTATGTTTCATTTCAAGCAGTTTCAGGACTGTAATTCAAAACGTCAGAGTTTGAGCAGTTATCTCCTAAACACTTCACTCAATAAATCACTCAAACCTTACCCCCTCCCTCAAGGCATATAAAAAGTTACCCCTTACATCCACAATCCAAAAAAGTTAGGAACACAAAGAAACAGAGTATCAGGGGGTTTTGCTTTGTCATTTTTTTCCCCAAACCTTTCGGAAGGACCAAAAGCAGTTGCATAGATCAATTTAAATTACCATCTGGAACAGTGTCCTGCTACTGACAGTGGCCAATTGCAGGTGTCTAGAGAAGCGTAAGAGAAGAGAGTAAGCAGGCAAGGATATTGCCCAAGTACTTTGAGAGGCTTCACTCACTTATTGTCCCAGGATGTTCCAAACAGAGGTTTTGTCTTTAACAAATTCAGGTGAACTCCAAGTAGCCACAAATTCCTGAGACTTCCAAAACTGAATTATAACTTGTGCAAAAAAAGGCCTTAAGGGTCCTGTTGCAGTAATCCAGATTTTCAAAGCTTTCACAGCTGTTTTTTTAACTACAAATACAAGAGTTTTTGCAGCGTACCGTCACAGATGACTATTGCTTTTACAAAGAAAAGCAAACCCTTCTGGTACAAAATGAGATGGTATATTGGTATCACATAAAAAGTAACACTAGATTATGTTCCATTAAAAAAAAAGAGAAAAAAAGATACAAGCATATAAAGTAAAAGGTAGTATATTAGAACAGAGGTATGATTAGTTCATTAAATTCTTGCTTGCTCCACTACACATTCCCCTGGGCAAACTTAAAGACCTTTTGGAAGCCAAATGCTTGTGGTCAGACTCCTTAAGAAGAAAAGTCAAAGCCACCTGGCCTCTGGAAGGACAGAGGTCCTGCACTGATTTGTATCAATTATCAAGAAGTCTGATGTATCACCAGGCCAACAAGAATCTTACACAATTACATGTTTTTTCACTCTACATTCCACTTCTTCCTATACCCTTGATGTTACATCTTCGTCCCATTCTTTCTCTTTCCTTCAAAAGCACTCCTCAGCTGAGCACAGCAAGGGCACACAACAGCAGTGAGCCGCCAGCTCAAGCCGTGAACCACTGCTGAAGGAAGAGGATGGGATCAGACACCCAGATGATGTCTTACACAGAATAACATGTATCATGGCAAACATGCTTATTCGAACAATTCACCCAAGGCTGACTACATGCACTATGACCCAAGACGATCTCCATTTAGCCTCATATTTTAATGCTTCTATCTCACTTCCACTTCGTTTCAGTCTTTCATCAAGCATAAAAAGCAATCACGGTAACCAACCAAAGATTAATGACCTTTTCTCACCTATGAGAGTGTAGGTGAGAGACACTACTTGGAAACAGCCAGTGTTTCTGAGACTTCAGCAGTATTTGATCATTCATTTCTGTACAGCAACAGGATCACATTATGATTTTTGACTCTGTAGCCAGCTATTCCATCCATAGACCTTCACAGCAATCCCTTTAAGTGATGACAAGGTCTGAGAAATACCCAGCCACCACATAAAGATGGGCCTTCTAACTGACAAGTACGGACAAAACAGAAACTTCTTACTTCCTCACCTAAGACATACACACACACTCCTCTCCAAAACACGCATGTTGTAGAATAAACTCTCGTATCTAATATGTCCCAAGGACTTCACAAGAGGCACCACCAAATTCAAGCAAGCTCTTGCGCCAGTACGTTATGCCACCCTGCCTTCCCCCCCAAGTCACATCTATGCTTCTAGATGTTCTCTTTATATACAGTGAAGGGTAAGGAAAAGGTTAACTGATAAAATCTACAAAGCTGCAGAAATTACTTTTTTCTTCAGTGCCCAATTCTCAGATTCTCAATTCAGTACATCTTTCTACCTCATCAATAACTTGCAGTTCTGAGCCGTCTTGCCAAATTTGACAAAATAGATTTATTCAAGTGGCAGGCTAGAAATATCCTGCCTACCGCCTTCCTGAAACTAATCTCCAAACCTGTCAAATGCAGAAGAAATGAAATGGAAGAATATAAGGAGAACATTCACAGTCCCTGCTGGCTGTGTAGAAGTCTGTTAACGCTTTGCTACATACTCAGTGAATATTCATTCTAATGCAGATGTCCAGCTACCCAACATGCAGTGTTATCCCCAAGAAAGCAAACTTGCTAAAAGGGAACCAAATTATTTATATAAACTTTTCACATTTTCAAGTGCATGAAAAAAAGACTCTTTTAGGTGATATTTTCTGCTCATCTCATACAGAAATACCAGGCTATCAACCTTGGTTTGTTTGAGGACATACAGCTGAAAGTACTTTGTGAAGGAAATTAGTCCATACATGAGCTTTTAGTCACAGACACTAACAGTTTTCATGTCATTACCCTTGTATAACAGCAAACAATAAAAATCCACTTCCTTGCTCCAGCCAAGCTTTGTATTTCTTTCTAGAATATATCTTCAGTGCACCCAGTGTGAACTGCAGTGAGCGCATATGCTAAGTAAGTCAAGAAGACCTCACAAAAGCTCAGGGTCATGTTGAAGCCCACACTTAAGAGAACGCAGGACCTCAATGTCACAGAAAAACAACAGAAAAAAAAAGTCATTTCTAACAACAGGAGAGCTGACCAGTTAACTACAGAATTCATTCACTACTGCATACATAAATAGTTTTCTAGAAGTCACTGCACTGTTAGAAGAGAGATCAAAGATACATTAAATTACTGTTCTAATGAGAAAAATCACAAGAAAGATATATCTTTGGCAGAAGGCTACTAAGCATCTGTGAGTATTGATCCAAATTACAGATTCATAAGAAACGAAAATTTAAAACTAGATAGTATATTTTAGGTGGCTGAATGTGTTCAGCCTTCATGATTATTAACAGCCACCACTCCAGCACATGAACAAAAATGCAGCCCTTAAATACCTATTTTTCACAATAGCATGGAGTACCTCACCTTGTCCATTTCACTTATACAGTGCATATCAGCTTCAAGTCCATGGGCACCTGCTTGCTGCCATATTTCTTCAGCTATGGCTTTTGCCTGCCCCTTTTGTGTGGCATATAGGAGCAAAAACCTCCTTTTTAAATCACAGCACATTTCTCAAAACACAGCACTTTTTTTTTCCCTTAAAGACACTGCAGGGGAAAAAAAAAGAAAAAAAAAAAAGGGAATTTATTGCATGCAGAACTGCAAGATTTTTCTTTGCTTATTAGATTAAAAAGAGATACTTTGGAGGACAGAAGTACTGGTGTTTAACTTGAAAATGAGGCACCTACTTTGAAGAGAAGCCACTTCTCACAACCAAGCTTTGCAGGCCAGTTTGCAAAGGACTCATAGTATTGGTCATATGTGCTGTACTGCCTTGATGTTGCAGTATGCCCAGTATCAAGAATTTAATTTGTAAATAATACAATAGAGAAACTAGTCTCCTGAAAATAAATACTACTTGTATTATGTAAGTTGTTTTTTCCAGTTTAAGTCAGTGACTGCTTTGGTAACTTTTCTGAGATGTATTTGAAAACAAAACATAGATGTGGTGAAGTCACATTACAACACCTGAGGAAAAAAAATATTAAAATTCTCAGTGTTTTCTTTTTTGAAATGAGCATTTTTGCCTGAATGCCTTTACACTTTACTATCCACTATGTCTGTATTTTAGAACACCAATATTGTTTTTCATTTCATATTTCAAAAAGGAGCTTCTTATACAAGTATAACTTCAGAATTGAAACTTTGGGGGTTTTCTCCTACAAATAAGGAACCACCTTAGAGAAATCTGCTGTAGTGTAATATGCCACTCACTCACAGAGTCTTGCAAGCAGCAGGATGAATGAAATGCATATCCTTATCCATTCAGCTGTCCCACGGAAGTTCGAATGAGAAAAGTTTTCTTTCATGATTTTGACACAGACAGAACACAACAGATACAAGGACAACGTCAAGAAGCAGTGAATAAGAGACAAGCAGAATGTCTCTTGTGTGTGTATTACAAATTAATTTTCTGACAATATTTTGTCATTGCTAGGGAGCTGCAGTAGAACTCAAATGCCTAGAATTACAACTGAGTAATTTTCAGTTCCCAGTTTGAGATTTTTTTCACATGCCTGGGCCTAGTTTACCGCACTTTACCTATTGCTCCCACACAGATTCAACTACACAAAGCACTCAGCATACTAGCCACGTACACTGATTTACGGAAACCTGTGGCTAAGCAATTTGAAGCATATCTTTCTCCTGTTCCTCTCAAGGGAAAACCAACAGACCTCAACTGCAGAAGATCACTACTGCATTCTACTGATATGATACTCCCACAGTATTGGTGAAGGTTTCTCCAATAAGAATTTATTTTTTTTAAGCATACTTGTAAATCAAAAGTGGTAAAACTAAGTGACAGCTTCCTAAGAGTACAGTGCCTGTACCATACATGCATTTCATGAAAAATGTAATTACTAGAAAATTTTAAGACTTTCTTTGTATTGTGTTCTACTCCATTTTCTATTATAGTTTTCACTTTAAATTGATTACACTAAATTACCTAAAAACATTAATAATTAACTTATCAGTCTAACTGGCTTCAAGTGCATGGGCACAGAAGAAGAGGCATACACCAAAACAATCCACAAAATGATTTTTCACCCTCCTTTTCGAAAAGAAATGCAAACAAATTTGGTGGCACACAAACTATGACAATTCATATGAAATACAGTTTAAATACCCTCTGATCCCTGTAGAAATACAGGTTCATCCTAGTCACATGCTATATTTTCACCCTAATGGTTCTCTTGTCAGCAGGTGGCAACTCCTGACTACAAAAGGAGAAAAACAATAAAGATAGAATTTAGTAATGAAATGCTGCTTTTTCTCATACCTCAGAAACGGAGGTATGAGGGAAGGGAAAAATAAGGGGAAAAAAAGGGAAAAATAATCAGTTTTCCACTGGGACCACACCATAGCATAGCACAGAAGCCTTCTATACACAAAAAGCTGAGGGGTAAGCTGTGCTGCCAACATGACAGCCAGGGGCTTCCCAACAGACTTCAAAGAAAAAAGTCAGCTTGGGAAGATGTATAAGAGAAGCATGAAAACCTGCAATAGTAGGGGGAGAGGAGAGGGCAACGGAAAGAAGAGCAGTCACAATGTGGTTTGACATAGCCAGATGTTACCCTAACAGCACTGTGATCTCTGCCTAGGTCAGGCAGAGGAGCCTCCCTATAAGACACTGTGAGCTGCTTCCACTCCAGTTAGTACAGTGACAACAAAGGGTGCAAAAAGTAGCTACCCACATCTCGGGTGCATGCATGTGAACTGGCAGGGAGCTTCCTCATTGGTGTGCAGACTAGTAGATAGCATAGGGACACAAAAGTTGGAGGAATCACATCTCCCATAGAAGGTGTGTGTAAACAAGAGAACCCACACAGCCACAAGAGGGGATTGTACTTGAGATGCATACCTCCTGGGAGAGGACTGTGCATATGTAACAGTGTGAATGTGTGCTTGTGGGGAGGGGGGAGGCCACAATTAGACAATTCCTTGGAATTAGATACAGAAGGCTGTTTAAATATTTGTAGGCATTTATTAATATTTTCTAAATGCCTAATATTGTATCCGTTGCTTTGCTGCTACTGGTTTTGAATATATAGTTCAATTAACTGATTAAACAGTAGTTTAATTAACCACCTGACAGTTAAGTATGTCATTAATAGATCAATAACATCCCTTGATCTTGCTTTGATCTAAACTACACAAGTTGAAGAGTTTCTCCCTGTGAGAGCACCTTCGCTCTGTCATCAACCAGAAGAGCTTCACACACAAACTGATCAAGTGATGCCTGCTAAAAGGAAGGAAAATCAGTCATGCCTACCTGCAGATGAACACAGTCATAAACCAGGAACACGCCTGCACTCAGATGAACATACTGCCTGCGTTACTCTTGCTTTGCTGCACTATACACTCTTCAAAGATATGCCATTTCCACTTATGTGATACGAGTTCAACTGAAATAAAGAGGGGGGAAAAATGGTAACTCTTGACTATCGAGCTTTCTAGAGAATCCATCTAACTTTGCAGTTATTACTGCAACAGCAGCCTTTAACACGTTGATGTTTCGGCAGTCACATGCCAAAAAACACCACAAAGTTTAAGCTGGAAAAACAAGCCAGGATATCCTGGCTCAAACCAGGTCTTACAATGAAACAAAGCATGAAATTCCAAATTATAGCTCATCTGATCAAGTACTTAGAAAATTCAGAAAACGACCAGTTCACAAAAGATTAACAGGGAGCCCACTGGCTTCATACAACAATACACCGTAGGAGCAAACAAGCCATCTGTGCACACCAGCCAGAGTTTCACTGAACCAGATGTGCTGGACCTTGTAATTACATAGCTGTGCTGTAACACCAGACTTCCTGCTTCATGTAGCTGGTTTGCCAAAAAATGTCAAACTGCATGGCAGGATAAAAACACATGAAACTCCTGAAGTAGCTTTTACATGCTTCTGCGTGGGTTTAAACCAGGTCGCAGGACTGTGCCTTCAGAGCCATGCCCATTCTCATACCATTTTTCCAGCTGTTACAGGCTTGCTCAGAATCACTTTCACTCTACGACCAAGATAAATATTTTAAAAAAAACATTAAAACTTCAATGAAAGCAACGGGACAGCAGCATGTGAAACCTTCCAGGGCCTAGGGTTGACCTTCTACCCAGAAAAGTTTGGGTGGACCAACGGACACCCAGCCGGGAAGGAGGAGACCCGTCCCTCAGAAAGGTCGGCGACTGCAGGGAGCTAAAACCAGGTCGGCACCGGAGGCTTCAACGCCGCTGCAGCAACCGGAGCCTCCCAGAGCGACGGACCCCTCGCCTCCCCCTCAGAGCGCCCACCCGCCGCTACCCTGCAGCCGAGGGGAGCTGAAGGATGCGCTTTTAATCCATACGTACACAGGAATAAATCCGGCTCCCAAAGACCCCGCGTTCCGCCGCGCCGCGCCGCGCCACGCAAGACCCACAGGGCCGGGCCGGGGAGAGGCGACCCCAGAGATGGAAGGCGGCGGCCTGAGGTACGCGCCGGAAGAGCGGCGGCCTGAGGTACGCGCCGGAAGAGAGGCGGAAGCTCCCGGCAGCCCCCGCGCTGCCCGTCATGGCGGCAGAGGTGAGGCCCCACGGCACCCCTGGTAGTCCTCAGCGGTGGAGGGAGGCCGGAGGGGGGGGGACTGGCGCCTCGGCCGGCGGTAGGCGCTGGGGCGGGAGGGAAAGACGCACCTCAGCCTGCCCGTCTCTCGCCGCTCTCGGCGGGGGGAGGCATAGGGCCTGCGAGGTGGGGCGGGGCGGGCGGAGAGGCCCAGGCCCACCCGTATCGGAATCACCCATCAACCCCCCAGCTGCCGGAACACACACACCCCACACCCCCCTCTCCCCCGGCCCGCTCCGCTGCTGGTAACGGCGGTGAGCCCCTCTGCTGCCCGGCGGCCCCGGCCTGCTGGGGTAAAGAGCAAAGCACCGCGGCGCAGTTCCTGCTTGAGGAAACGTCCCTGTTGCCTACACACACACACACACACCCGCCGTCGTGGTGTCCTTAGGGGGACACTGAGCAGCGACAGGCTGCGGCCTGGCACACAGGTCTCCCTGCTCCTGGCAGGTTCATCGCCAGTGGTCGTGGAGAGGGGTCAGCCCTGTCGTGTCCAGCTGCTAAAAGGTTTTTTATCGCCTGTGTTTTAATGATTCACTTTTCCAAACTATATATGTATTTTTCTTCCTCTAGGTATCTTTTGAGAACACGCTTGATCCAGCATGGCTTTGATTAGCCAAAAAAGTTTCCAGTTTTATTCATCCAGCGCACCAGCGAGCAGGTCTGTTTTGACGACCCTAAGCAAAAGGTTGAGCTTCATCAGTGGGCAGCGAAAGCCCCAAAACTGTAGCTCTGTAGCCATGAGGATGCTATGTTTCAAAGATAAATCTCAGTATATGTTTTGTAGGAAAAACCATGTACAACTGCGGATACAGGCTCTTTCTGTTAATGAAACTGTACATCTTTGTGGAGATCCTGGGAGCAGTACTAAATCTAATAATATGTGGATGGATGAGCAACTGTTTTTGAAGAAGTTGAACAGCCTTTGTACATCAAAAGAGATTTTTGACTTTCTTAGGTCTCTGGAAGTCATGTCTGATACTATGGCATCAGGAGCCCTGCAGAGGATTTCTGAAGTTGAGGTGGATGACAGTGGTCTGAAAAACCCTGAAGGAGTGTTAGAGAATGAAATTTTCAGGGCATTATGCTTCCAGTTTGAATTTGAATCCTCAAAATTGTCAAACACTGGGCTGCTGAATGCATTGCAAGCTTTGATAAAACTACGTATAGATCCCCAGAGCACACTGATGGCAAGCTTGCTTTCAGAGGGTAAGGAGCGGCTTGATAAAGGACAGTTGACTGTTAGAAATCTGTGCGCTCTTGGAGAGAGTTTGCTTGAGTTGGAAGGCCCAGGTTGTGCGATGCTGGAACAAATTGTGAACCTCATGCAAGAAAAAGACATTGAGAAGTGGAGTCCTAGGGAAATGGTGATGGTTTATAAGATGCTGCAGGTGACTGCCAGGGAAGGGGAACAATACCAAGACTTGCTAAACAGACTGAATGGTGTCACTTTAAACATAGTTTCCCAGCTAAGCCCAGCGTTCACAAGCATAATACTGAATTCGCTGGTTGTTCTTCATCAGACTCGGGCAGTTCCCTTGGTCACAGCCCTGTGTAAACATTCTGTGAAGCATATTCCATATTTCACAGGTGACGAACTGGTAAATGTACTGGAAGCCTTCCTGTACTTTGGACATCGTGAAGATATTTTTACAGAGGCACTGGAAGCACATGTTCCCAAGTCCATCTTTACCATGCATCCTCAGGCAGTCAGCAAAATCATGCAGTATTGCTGCCAAAAGATGATCCTTTCTAAGCCCATCTTTGATGCAGCAGCAGAAGGTTTCATTTCTGATGCTGACACATTCACCACTGACCAGATTGCTGGGTACATTATACCATTTGGGACTCTTAACTATCAGCCTCCAAGTGCTTCTTCCTTGTTTAGGAAGCTTGAAACTGTACTGCATTCTCGTTTTAGTCACTTTCAGCCTCGCACCTTACTGAACCTGCTGCACTCCTGTGTCCTTATTCAACGTTACCCAGTAAATTTTCTGCCAAAGATATTTAGTCCCTATTTTCTGCAGCAGCTTCAAGGTAAGAAGCAGTGTTTCTCTTGTGATGTTCCACAGTTCTTTCTATTATGTGATGTGTCTCTTGTCAAGCACCCATTTCTTATCACTTTCATATGTCGAATAAACAGTGACCTGATTAGAGTGACTGGAGAATAGTGATCAGGAGGCCAAAGACCGTTGCTTCCTTGCACAGTTCCAATTGTCATTCAGTTTATATCATTTAGAGGAGTTTGAAAATTGCACCATACAATCTCAAACAGAGATTTAAATTCCTTTTAAAAATTTTATTTCAGTTAATCCTTCTGCTTTTCTAAAAAATACTAACCTTCTGTTTTACCCATGTTTGTCCTTTGTCTCATACAGGTTTTGGATGCTAAGTTATTCTGTGGAGGAAATGTGTTATTTTTAACTCCAGCTGTTTAAACTTTTTCGCCTATGCAGTGACTGATGTGAATACTCACAATGAAGTGAGGCTATGTTACTATGAGACTGGTAACACAAAGAAGGCTTGTGAGACCAGTTATTATGGAACTAACAAGACTTGACACCAAAAGTGGTAGATTTTTTTAACAGCAATGATACTTGGAATGATGCAGGAGTAACATCATATATAGTTCAGTGATTCTGGGTTCATTTTTCTCTAAATCATTGCATTGTAATGACTGCCACATGAAGGATGTGGCATGAAGGTGGAACACTGGGTAGTGAGTCCTGAGACTTGACTTTTATTTTGTATATAGTCCTCCATTTGCTTTGTGGCTTTGGGCAAGTCACTTCACTTTTCTGTATCTTTTTCTTCCCCCACAACTGTTTGCTTTGCTATCTTGGATCTCATACTCCTCAGGGTTGAGACTGACTCTTTGGCTTTTTACTCAGGGGCTCGTACAAGGGAGGACATATTTCAAAAAGCAATAGAAAATAGTACTGATTGTGAAGCTAAAATAATTACCTTCTGCTTGTGGCTTGCTGATTAGATTTAAGGTTTCACTGCCTGTCTTTTTAAAGTTAAGTCCTCTGTGACTTTGCATAATTCTTATTTCTGGCTATTTTCCTAAGCATGGAAGCCACTCTCTTCCTGAGGCTCTGAGAGCAAGGTACATCATCACAGTTGTCAGAAAACCTGTCCACAGCCTTTAAAATTGGGACCAAATTATAATATACAAGAAAAGTTACAGTAACTGTTCCACAGCTTGCTTACTATGTAAGTTCACCTACTACTATTACAGAAATAATGCTCAAGACTAGTACAAATTCTAGAGACAAATGAGTTGAAGTGTAACATTTGGACAAAAAGAATTTACTATTACTGATAAGAATGTGTCACAGTTATATACAGTTATATACACGGAATTTGTAAATCTCAGGCAGTACAGAATGTGTTTTTCAAATACTGTTTTGCCTTACATTGCATGTAAGTAGTTCTAGTGCTTTATTCCTTACATTCTGCCAGCCTGCATTGTGTCCAGCTTTGCAGGGTGGGGGGTAAGGTAGACTTCTGTTGTCATCTCTACTCTTCTGCTCTGTCAGGATAACTATTATTGTGTTGTATTCATGCTTCCAACTTGATTGTATTTCTCTTTCATATTGCATTATGATCAGCTTGTGAAAGCTGAAAGGTTAAATGGGTAAAGCTGAAAAAATTAATTTGCAGTGCATAATTGTTGGCTTAATTAAAGTAGAAGTGAGATCTGAACCAGTAAAACATTAACAGCATCATAAATGTGAGCAGTTAGGGATAGGCTGGTATGGGTTTTTTAATTATCTAGGTAAAAATGGAAATTGAATTTCAAGGCTCACATATGTTTTAACAAGGCATAAAGATTGGTCCTTCATCCTGGTTTTTAAATTACTTTTAATCTGGAATCTGATATGGTTACGTGAGGCTTCTTCCCTTTGGCATCCTTTTGGCCAATTGCACTCCTCTGGGTGGACGCTTTCTCTGCCCAGCTTTGTTCTGTGCCCTGAGCTCCTTTCCTTTCTAACTCTGAGCAAGCACCACAGCCCCATACTTGGCCCCATGTCTTACCGTACTGAGGAAAACATTACAAAATTTAAAAATCTACCCCATGGTTTATCCTGTCTTGCTTAAGAGGTCTCAGAGTCGGCTCACCTGCTGCTTCTAAGACTGTCTTGTCTGCAAGGTGTGCCTTCACCTAATTGGTTTTTTTCCTCCAGTCTAGTAAGCTTCTAGAACATCCCCCCTGTGGTACCCTGTCCTTAGCTCTAACTAACTGCTGCATAATCCAATGTTTTTGGACACAAACCTATTATGAACAACACAGTTATAAGCTATAGATTTTAAGTAATTCTGTGTTAGATATTAAAGCATATTTAGTGGCATTACAGGTATATGTAAGTTATGCTAGAAAGATGAGTGACTTCTCAAAATCGCAGCTAAGATTACTTTGTTAATAAAACTCTATATAAGATTGAGTTTTCAAAGTGATTAGAGACTTTGGTCACTCAGTTTTTAGCTGTTCAACATAAAGTACCTTAAGGGGTTGATTTTTAGGATGCAGATGTCATGTCCTAAAGAACAGATTGTCTTTTAAAGTTCTCAAGTTGATAATTAGAAAATGAGAAACATCATACTACCAGTTATTTTGAATATGTTCTTTTAAATCAAAAAAAGGTATTCTACCATACTGGTCAAAGTTCAGAACAGGAACTCGAGAAGATGACCTACATGATTAGCATCTTACACTACATATGGTTTTTGCCATTCTGTAATAATACTTTGCATGTAACGTGAAAGATGCTTCAAGTATACACTTGTAAACAAATCTCCAGAAGTTATTCAGTATTATTCACTACTTTCACACACAAAAAAAAAAAAGCCCAGCTGAGTGAAACAATGAGATCCTGAGATTATAACTTGGTGAGAAGGGGTTGTAGGAAGAAGGAAATGAGATACTTCTCCAGGACTTCAACTCAAGCTTATTCCTCCCTGTTGAATATCCCACACCTCTCAGACTTATTTTTTTTTTTCCTGAAAGAATAACGTAGTCTTAACTAAGATCTTGCTATTTGTATATTTATTTATTTTTATATTTCTGTAAACCATTTCCTCATTTTTCTATGTCATTTCACAATTGATCTTTCTGTTCATTCCAACAATGACCAAGAGTGGTTCACCTCACTTGTGCGTGATGGTTTGTGTAAAGATACTTTGTTGAAGGTCCACCTGAAAGCCTCAATATTGTTGTTTCAGCTCAGCCACCTGGTTTGGACAGAATTGTTAGCTCCCAGCTAACCCAGCTTTTTCTGACTGTTACCCTGGAGTGCCCATCTTATGAGGTATGGTACATATGAAACCAGACTGATGTTAACAAGAGGTGATAAAGTCATTAGGGCCCTGTTGATAGTTGAGAATTGTCTTCCCTGTAAAAACATTGGAATTGGGCCGAAACAGCTTTTTTTTTTTCCCTTGATGAAAATACAAGGCTTTTCTACCTGCTTGATTGACTTGATATATTTGTATGTTTGATGGAACTGACTAGCTCTAAGTTAAAGTGCCTTTTGTGTATGTCTGAGTACTTTTCAAACAACTACTCCTTTTTTTTTAATGCTTGTTTTCTGAACTCTTGGAGCACAAAAGAGATCAGGCACTTAGATGTTGGCCTGACTGCAGAGGAATAAAGCAGTTGTGCATTTCTCCTGAGCGGTATATTCAGCATGGGAAGCTTGCTGAGGATGTTCTGGTTATTCTTTTGGGGTCTTTTTTTAAGTTTCCAGCAGATCACACCTCAGACTCTAAGTCCCTCAATAGACATGGCTTTGAAATGCACAGAATACATTTTGCTACATTAATATGAGATAATTACAAAAATGTTATCTTCCTTTTTCTTTTGTTTGATTTGGTTTTCTGTCATTATGTAGGGTCCCAGACTCCTTCCAAAGTATCAAATAAAGGCGTTTCTTATGCCTCGCAGTTCTCTGGATGTTCACCTCCTCAAAAGGGTGAAGATGGGATTACTTTATTTACTGAAAAAAAGAATATATTTTGCATCAGAGGTATCAACACCATATTTCTATACAGTTGGTAAGTAACATTTCTTTACATTAATGATAAAATGTGTGCTTATGCTGTCAAAACTTCAGGCTCAGTTATTTTCTAGAAATAGAAATGATTGATTTTTTTTCCTTTATGGGCATTCTGAATTATGCAAATGCAGAAAAAGTAAACTGGAATACAGAACTCTGTAGAGGGTCTGAAATGAGGAAACATTGTGAGAACTTTAAGGAAATGCATTTTCAAAGTCAGAAAGAACAGGGAGAGAAGAGAACTGCAATGTTACTTGGAATTTATACAGCCAGTCTGTACTGAAAATAGCTGCCAGCTCTTGTATTCTGTGTTTTTACTATTGGCTCCTTTTTTACTTATCCTGCAAACAATTTGTATAACATAAAGCAAAATGAGGCAATGGCACTTGCCTGATCTCTCTGCGTTGGTGATGAGTAGAGAAAGGCAGAGCTGGAAGGTTTTCTGCCTTCTGCCCTGCTCAGCTGGGCTGCCCCTCCCCTTATCAAGAGCTGTTGACCACCTGTAGTCAGAGGGGGTTTCTGGACTGAAGGAGTATGCAAAACAGTGTTTCATTTGCCAGGAATGTGTGCCTAGGAGAGGTGGATCATAAAAAAGATGTTGAGGGAAGGGTTTCTTGGACCCTGTGGACATCGGAGGGATAAAAAAAAAACAAAAATCAAGAGAGGGATGATTCCGGAATTATTCTGCATTTCACGTTCCACATGGGGTTAAAGTTGGCAGGGTTTAGGTACAGAGAGAGAGAGAGAGAGAGTCTCCCCAAAACCCTCATAAATCCAGAGGTCCTAGCCTGCCCAGCAAAGTGCAATTTAACTACAATACGGTTTTTAGTGGACTTGGAATACTATTTTGCTGTTAGCATTATGAAAGGCTGAAGTGTTACTAATTATCACTCACTTGTCTTAAATAGCGTATACATATCTTTTACAGGCCTCTGTGATTTAGAAAAAGGTATTGCGATACTATTTTAGTTATTGTATAAAACAATGAACTGTAAGCGGATGAGAATTACAGCAGTTTGTTATATGAAATGAGTATTAATGTCACTTCTTTTTTCATCTATACTAGATATCGAGATTAAATTAGATGAAGAAGGTTTTGTATTGCCTGCTGCCCAATGTGAAGAGATACACAGACGGTAAGAGAATAAAAGTAACCACTGGTAAAATGTCAACATTGACAAAGAGTATCCAGGGTGAAACGCTGGCAAAATTTAAGCTAATTGGAGTTTTGCCATGGACCTCAACAAAGCTAATGTTTCACATTGAAACCCCTGGCAAATGGATGAAGTTGGCAAAATTAGTGATCCGTACTTTTTCCTCATTGTTTTGCCTCCTCACTATACAGCGTCAGACAATTAGTCTCTCTACACAGTGGCAGTCAGGATCAAAGTGATCCTGATTTGGCTTACAGTAATGTATTTTAATCTTTAGTAATTAATTTTCAAATTAAAACCAAATTAATTCTAATTGAGTTTGTCCACATAGATTTAACACAGTATAAGCCAGTCTGAGTTCACAAATTTACTGCTGTAAAGAATCCTGTCTAGTGAGAGTATTTGCTATAGATGCTGTTTTTATTGAAAAATGCATAGATGTTTATGAAATATGTTAAACAAGGATTATTTTGTGAAACCTTGGATACAAAGTTAAGCAACCTGCCTGTGTGCTATTTGCAACTGCATTTGTGTGGATAAAGCAAAAGTTTTTGAAAAGGTTATGTCGTCTCCAGCTTAACCTTCACAAGACTCACAGAATAATATAGGTTCTTTCAAAAATCCCATCCTTTAATATTTAAGAAGGGGCTTTGATTATTTTTTTAAAAAATTACAGCTTGCATGTGTAAATAAGGTCACAATATACTTAACATACTGAAAATTTAAGTAATTCTTTTTACAGTGGATATACAAATTTTTCTTTAAGTTGATGTGATATTTATCACCAAGTAAAAAAAATATAATCTGGAAGCTGCCAACCATAGATACGGGTTTAACTTAGACAAATTTAGCTTAAAGGTAACTTTAACAGGTACACTAGTAAGTTGAATAAATTTAGCTGCTGAAATTTTTTCAGGCCAAGACAAGTATTTTGTATGTTTTTCCTTCTAGAAGAATTCAAACAGCTTACCAACAGTAGCATTAAAAATATCAAACTCTTATTAACTTGTATGATAATTTTTGTTCAGAGCGTATAAATAAGCTTTTCAGGTTTAGTTTCACTAAGCTTCAGGCTTCCCCCCTCCCACCTGTAAGTTGAGTGATTTAAATTGAATGAAGTAGGTAACTCCTACCCTACAACATCTAATTCTAGGAGGTATTAGGAAGTAAGAGGGGATTTACTGTCTCATGCTTCTTAGGACCTGGAGTAGTTGTGGTGACTACTTGGTTTTTTTTGATGCTATACTTGTGCTTGATTTCAGAATTGCTGTCTGTGTTGATGGTCGAAATAGATTTTGCGTTAACAGCCGCAATCTGCTGGGAAAAGAAGCTATTAAACAGAGACATCTTCAATTACTTGGTTATGAAGTTGTGCAGGTAAAGTCCAAAGACAGCAGTTTGCTTTGGCTCTGGCTAACAAAACAAGGAAAAAATTATTTTATAATGCCTAAAACTGGAGTTGCAATTACTTCCCAATTGCAGATGTAGTCTTGCCCTTTCTGCATTATGTTCACTCTGCCTCACTTTTGCCTTTTTTAGGGTGTTACAGAAATTCCTTTTTCTTCCTTGGATCAGTTAGTGCTTTCTGCCAAAAAGTGGCTGTTTGAAAGAGTACTTCTCTGCAGTGATTAAGGTTCAAATCTTGACAAGGAGTTCAGTAGACTTGGGATTTTTAATTTAATACTTTTTAAGTATTTAATTATTTAATACTAAGATCTGAATTTGAAGTTTAAAAAGAGGAGTTAAAAAAAAAAAAAAGGAACTGCTTTGTATTGTAAATAATATTTTCACAACAGAGTATATCCCTTATTTTGCCTGTTGAATTAATAGGATTACTTTTATCTTTAAAAATACTTTGGACCAAACCAGTTACTTTGAGATTTTTGAGATTTTCTTTTCCATTTATAATCATTTCTCACATAAGCCTATGTTGGTTATATTTAACTTAGTTTAAACTGTTATGGATATCACTTTTTGGTTTACAATAATCTCTATTCAGGTGATTTACAGATCAATAGTATGCTTAGGATTAAATGTTTAATTTTTAAAAAAGAGAAATCTTTGATGTGTAATTTTATATCTGCTTAATGAACATTAGTCTTACTGAGTTGTTTATTAGAAAGCATTTCCAGCAATCGTTGTTTTGTTTCCAGATTCCGTTTTTTGAGATAGAGAGTCTACAAAATTGCAGAAAAATGGCAGAATATCTACACAAAAAAATCTTTCCTCATACATACCGACTTGGCTGCTGACACCTGGAGAATAATACTAAATCACTGGCTGACCTCCTGTACTATAAAGTGTAAATATTGTGGGTGTAAGAACAATTCTGTTTTCTAAATAACTCCACCTAAGATGATTTAAGCTTCTGAATGTGACACCTTCCAATATTTGGAACAATTGACATGTAAAGAGTAATAAAGAGCAACATATTTTCTTAAGTTTTGTGTCAATATTTATTGTAAGTTAGCAGATGTAAGCGCCAGACAGCCAATGCTGCATTTTCTTTGTATTTTCACTGGTTCTAACTCACAACTGCAAATGGACAGATGCGACTATTCAAGGATACTGGCTGGTGCTGAATGTACAGGAAGTGCCATGCTACCTAGCAATCAGAGCTTTTCTTGACAGTATAAAAAGAAATTGTGCAATTTACTCATAGCTGTTCGTGTGATTTTCCAAGTGTTCCAGAAAACTGAAATTTGCAGTAGTTGCACAAGCACTATTTGCTTATTTCTCAAAGAGACGCAGAGTGCTGTTCACTAAATAGCAATGCCTTACAAAAATTTAGAGAGTTTTTAAGAAAAAGATGCACTTTTCTTTGTAAAAGAACAGCTGCCACAGGGTAGTGGACTTACACAGCTGTCTCTGTGGGGGCCACCCGATGTTCTGGATATATATTATTTGTAGAATTGTCTTTGGTGGCAGTTTTCTCTGAACTGGCTAAATGGGGTCATGTATGCACTCTGGAGTTCCTTCAGTTCACAGCCTGCCGTTCTGGCCTAAATACTTATTACACTCTGAAGGTCTGACACAGAATTATGTCCTGCGCAGTGCTTTTTTATGCAGGAATATCAGTTCCACCTTTCTGCCAGAATTAAGAAATGGAACCAGTAACCACTTCAGCAGGAACAAGCATGCCCGAACTTGAGTCAACATGTCGCTTTACAAATGGATTAAGGGAAAATAACATAGGCCTTAGTTCTGATCACATAACTGCTGCATAGAACACATTTTCAGGTTAGCTTGTGAATCCTGTCCTGTGTGGCATTAGTAGCAAAGCAGGTTCTCAGCATCACCTGGTTTGATATTAAATATTATGATTTGATACAAAAAAGGTGAAACTTTTACATCCTTGAAGCCTATACATCCTATGTATATGTCACCAGTAGATACAGAATGTGGGCATTTTCCTTCCAAGGCTACTGTTAGTAATTTGTGAGTTGTAGGTGTCTGTTGGTTGTCCCAACAATTCCTGGATATTTTTGGCTGCAAAATCCAGATCCAAAATATGATTTACATTGTGTCACGCTGTGCATTCTGTTCATGATAATTTGTTGCAGGTGTAAAACCCTTACTCAGCACAGTAGGTCAGCACTGACAGGTGAGGGAGCACCAAGAGGTAATGAGGTACTTTCCAACAGTGTATTAGGAAGCTCACAGCACATCACTGACCTAACAGTCGTCATCCTAGCATAAGATAAGGTGAAGGAAAAATGACTGAAATATTTTTGCAGAGGTCCATAGGGAACTCCTCCCTAATACAGAAGAAATCCTCACTAACTGAGCACTGACAGGAGAAGTCAACCACTCAGAACTGAATGAGAAACAAGTAGTAGGAGGAATAGTCTGTGAAAAACCTTCAAAAGCGAGGAGGGGTGAGAAGGGACTCAAAAGAGAAAGGGGTGAAACAAGCAAAGAAATGAGAGAGGGAGACTGATCCTGGTGTCGATGACTCATGCCTTTCTCCAAGGTGGAAGCGAACTGGTGATGCTTATTTCTCACACAGACCAGAAGGTGGTGGTGTTCCCAAACAGATTCAATTTCCCGTAGTTTTTTAAACACAGATGGTTTGTAAATATAGTAAGACTACTTAAAAGAAGTAATTTGTACTGACTGTCCCGAACTAAAAATAACCTGTCTACAATATGGCCATATTCCATCTCATTCTTCCCTGGTTATATACTTGATACTGATTTTTGAAAAAGCATTTTAGAATTGTTAGAAAACATTTCCTTCTCACTTTGTTCTTACTGTGATTGCTTTCATTTAATGCTGCTGGATTTGTTTAACAAAGTATTTATTGTTGAAAAGGAATGTAACAGTTGCTGTTCTCTTGTCACTGAATATAGAGGAACTATATAGAGGAATATATAGAATATATATTCTTGCTCACTGAATATAGAGGAACTTGCCGGTCATGAATATATGAAAGTAACAAACGCCCCTTAGAATGGGCTGCTCTGTGTGCTCTGCTTCTCGCATCATGCCAAACAAGTGCTATTGATTGCCTAATTTACTACTTATCCGTGCCTTAGATTAACAAGTTCTTTGTTTTCATTATTTTTCACTAGAAGCCTCATTGTGTTCACAAATGAGACAGGTTTCCTTTGTGTAAGTCGCCTGACAGAACTCCAGTGTCAGTCAAAGCTGTGGAGTTACAGTCCTTGTTCTGCTGTGATCAGTCCCTTTCTGAACAATACTGCCTCAGCTTTAAACAACAGCAGGATAAACGGCTCTCAAGAACCAAACTGATGCATATCCTGTAGTACTGGATTCTGTGAGAATACAAGGCACTAAATGTTTGAGCGGTTGAGCAGGTTTAGACATTTACTCTAAATATGCTTCTTAAGTGACTCCTGCTCAAATCCTTGTGCTTTTCCATCCTTTCTACCACACTATTTAGTGCTTGTTCTGCTAGTATTACCTTTTTTTTTCCTTTCTTCTTTTTTTCTTCTTTGTTTCAGCATTGTATACAGAACCAGAGATGATTTTTCTTGTGACACTCTTGAACAGATCAATCCCTCAGACACCATTCATATAGCAAAAGCCAGTAAAATGGATGTCTGAAATCAGTTAAGCCCAGATTTTGTCTATTTAAATGCTGAACACTCAGAAGTTCCTGTTAACTTGACTTCCACTTGAAGTCTACTGAAACTGCTAAGCACTTCTCTAAGTAAGCTCATTTCTTTACTTTCCCATTTTGGAAAATCTGTGTTGAATACCTGTTTCAGCTGTTGTGCAAATAAAATGACATCTTGCAATTCTGTAGCAACACTGTACGAACTAAGAAGTCAGTGACCACTGATACCTTGAGAAGCAGCTTGCTTAAATATTAAGTCGGTGAAGAGTTATGCAGAAGCACTGCCTAAAATTGCAGAGAGACAGCTGTTGACCCAACAGGTCTCACTTCCAGTGTGTTGCTGCCTAAAATCATAGAATGGTGGATGCTGCTTTTCGTTAAGATTTTTGAGACTGTAAGGAGAAGACATGCATTTGAATTAGCATGAGGAAAAGTTGCTGCTATTTCATCCTAGTTTTAATCCAAATCATTCTCATTAACTAAAACGTAGAGAAAAAAGCAAGAACACCATATTGCTTTTTGATATGAGGTGGATTTTTTTCCACATAGATGTTCCTGGCAATGACACATACAAGAGATTTAACATGGATCCAGGCTTGGAGAAGGTTCTTCCAATAAGCAGGTGATGCCGTTTTTCCTGTAGAATTCTGCCTCCAGCAGATTAATTCTTGCATGCTCTCTGATCACCTGCTCTACGGGCTTATTTATGCGTCTCCCATACTCTGAAGATGACAAAACAGCGACAGGTCTTGCCATTTCCTGTGAAAATATGAAAGTCTCCTTATAAGAAAATTAGAGAGTGAATACTTGGCAGTTATCTGTTGCTAAATGTGCTGTGGCCAGGGGCAAAAAACCAGACAGAACTGTACAGCATCTGCTATATGGCTGTGTATTTATTTAGCAGTGATCTGCACTCTTACTGTTCCAACCCTGACCTAGTTTTTTATGTATATTAATAAACTGTGAATGTATGACTAGATGACAAGATGATAAGATACAGAGCTGTGCCATGAGCTACCATGGACTGATATTTTTTTTATACACACACGCACACGCGTGCACGCGTGCGCACACACACACATACAGGCAATTACGATGGTATTACTGGCAAACTAAATGCTATTTTACTGGGAAGTGGCACAGATTTTATTTTCATTCTTATTTTTCCTGTGCGCTGGCTTGCATGATTCATTTGAAAAATAGGAGAGATTTAATTTGTGCCCCCTGTTACGGGAACACCTACCCTACTTGCACAATTCAGTGAAAGCACCACATGAAAAAAAGCAAAGCCTGAAGAAAAACCCTGAGCAACCGCTAATCCATGCAAGCTTTCTCTGAACGGCATAAAGCATATACTACTGTATTTTTGCACAATGAAAGGTTTTACTAAAAATGTTTATAGCTGTAAGAATACAGAAATAACTGCTCTGCAATGATCGGAAGTGGACTTGGCGAAAAATAACCTGACCAATAAAAGATTACTTTAAGCTTGTTCTTAGTAAACTGCGCTTTACGTGACTGTGCAACCACTATTTGCAATCTGCAGTTCCTTCCTGTGCTACAGCAACGGGGAGCTCTGGAGTCAGAAGGGAAAGGCAGGATTTGTTTGTTTTTCTTTCCCTAGCCAAAGGTCTCTGATTTATCAGGCTGCTTGTATGCTTACACACTGGCCAACACAGTAAGCCTTGGTTGCCAATGTGTTTCCCTAATCTTATGATATAATACCTACAAGGAGAATCAAAATGCAGATGCCACACCACAGCTCAGGTGAAAAAAAATGACTTATTTGCTACAACAGACACGAGTCTGAGCCATGTTAACACTTACGATAGGACCCATAAAGCACACAAGCCCCTGAATTTCCCGCGAGGATGGAGGTGGGAGCACCAACCTGAGGGGTCTCATAGGAGGGCAGGCAGCTGTGAGACATTTCCAGACTCATGGAAAGAAGTAGATCTGAGATTCTTGGGAAGAGGCTGTAAACTCTTTTTTTCAAAAACAAAAAAAA
>JAOXNO010000013.1:85184483-85352717 GCA_028565335.1 Limnodromus scolopaceus
CAACCTGGTCTAGTGGGAGGTGTCCCTGCCCATGGCAGGAGGGTTGGAACTCGATGATCTTTAAGGTCCCTTCCAACTCAATTGGAATTCTATGATTCTAAGATTCTATGATTCTCACGTGATTTCTGAGAGAGACAAAATTTTGCTACCCAGGAAGTATAGCCTAGCTGAGGCTGAAGGTGTAAGATTGTTTTAATTTCTGATTTTAAATATGAGAACAGAGACAATGAGGAAAAAGGGTGATATAACGCAGCAGAGCACGAGGGGTAAGGCTCTCTGCTAAGTCTACTTGAGTTACTACATGTTACTTGTCAGTGCAACACCTTCAGAAGTGTTCAGTTACCAAGGCATATATTGATGTTATTGTTTTGAATAGCTCTCTTGATTTTGTAGCTGAAATACCTAAAACCGACTGCATGTCAGAGACTGAAGGGGAGAGAAATAGAATAGGTTTCTTCACAGCTCAGCATATGGAAAGTTTGCACAATGCACATTGAAAACCTTTTCTCTCAACTGAAAATGGAGCAGTTTCTTATTAAAGGATCCCCGAGAGCATGTGTTACCAGGAAAAACACAGGTGCCGCATCCAACCCTAGGACAGATGGTGCCTTTCCTAGTGTTCCCCCTAAAGACGTCTCACATTTTGATGACACCATGTGTCTGGTTGGTCCTTAGTCCTTGGCAAACCATGTCTCTGCCTTCTCTTGCCATCCAGTGAAAGACATTATCTTCATTTTCCCATCCACAAATACCAAACACCTGTTACACTTCACAAAGGCCTCTGAAGTTAAACCCTTTTATTTAGGTTTTTCACGGCCCAGCTAGTAGCAAACGTGCAGCATTTCCACTGGGCTTTTTTTAAGACACTCACCTGACCAGGTCCCTCAGGATGAGGGCCGAGCCCTTACACAGGGACCGAGCACAGTGTAGTTACGCTGCAGAGAAACCCAGGGGAAAGTCTCGTCCCTCCAACCCCGCCGGGCCCGGCCGGGCTCCCCGCCTCTCCCCAGCTCTCTCCCTTCCCTCACCTTGGCCACCCGGTAGAAATAGCTGAGCTCCGGAGGCCCTTCCCGTCTGGCGGGAACGTGGCCGAAGACAGAGACGGAGGAGAGAGGAGGCCGCCGCTTCATTCCCGCCGCGCCGCCGAGTGCCTCCTCTGCCGCTCCCGACCCTCCCGCCCCGGGGAGGCCCGGGGCGGCCGGCGGCGCCGGCGGGTCGGAAGAGGCCATGCTGCCGGGCAGCCGCTGTTACCCGGCAACGCTCGGCCGGTAGCGAAGGGCGGGGCCGGGGTGCGCCGGGAGTCCCACACACCGGGCCCCCTCCCCGGCAGCGACACGGAGCCTGAGGCAGCCTGACAGGAACCGGGCCCCGGGCGCGGCTGGGCCCTGGTGATCGAGGCCCGGGGGGAGGGCCGAGGGAGCTGTGGACGTTTCCACAGAGCGATGTTAATTAAACAAGTTGACCGTGAGCCAAAAATGTGCCCTTGTGGCCAAGAAGGCCAGTGGTCTCCTGAAGCACATCAAAGAGTGTTGGCCAGCAGATCGAGGGAGGTCATTTACCCCCTCTACTCTGCTCTGGTGAGGCCATATCTGGAGTATTGTGTCCAGTTCTGGACTCCCCAGTCCAAGAAAGACAAGGAACTACTGGAGAGAGTCGGGCAGAGGGTCACAAAGATGATCAAGGGACTGGAGTATGTGTCTTACGAGGAAAGGCTGAGAGACCTGGGTCTGTTCTGCCTGAAGAGAAGACTGAGAGGTGATCACATCAATGTTTATAAGTATCTGAAGGGCAGGTGTAAAGACTCTTTTCAGTGGTGCCCGGTGACACTATAAGGGGCAACAGACACAAACTAGAACACAGGAAATTCCATCTGAACATGAGGAAAAACTTCTTTACTTTGAGGGCGACAGAGCACCGGAACATGCGCCCAGAGAAGTTGTAGAGTCTCTTCTCTGGAGACATTCAAAACCCGCCTGGATGTATGCCTGTCCAACCCGCTCTAAGTGAACCGATTTTGGCAGGGGGAGTGGACTAGATGATCTCCGGAGGTCCCTTCCAACCACTACATTTCTGTGATTCTGTAAACCCATCAGTGTGGAGAGGCGGACATGCTGACATGATAAAGGTTTGGCCCCAGGTTTGAGCAGCGGCCTCAGGGCCATCTCAGTGGGCAGCCTGAGCAACTGGCCAGCCCAGGGCTCCAGTGCCCTCGCAGCCAGCTCCCTGATCCTTGGAAGCTGGGGAAGAATGTTAGGGCAAAGCCTGGATGAATGAGAGTGACTTTTTCCTGTGGCTGTTTGCGCTAATCTAGAAATCCCCTTTTAAGTGGAGAGGTTGAATAAAACCACACCAAAACATGGAGTTCCCACCAGAGTGAGGATCCAAACTCTTGGGGAACGTGGGACATCTTTGGCCCACATTTCCTTGGGCACAAGTTTTACCAGGATATCCAGCTATTTCAGGCAACGTGGCTGGAAGTCTCTCACAAACACTCATGTTGGGGGCATTGGAAGTGACCATCTCCCCAGTGCAAATCTTTAATAACAGATTGACTCTAAAACTGCTCTGCTGTGGTAGCACCTGGTGCCTGGTTTCGCTATTCACCTCACGGTTATACTGCTTCAATACATGCACATAACTACGCTTACTGTGCCACCTGGGGACCTGTGATGAGCTTGGTTTGTTTTACCTTTCTTTTCTGCAACCGCAGTTGTAGAACTAACATGTCATAGGTACAGCATTGCTATTATTATTATTGCTACTAGTGTCTTTTGGCAAGCTCTTTCACAACAGCTCTCTTCCAGGCATCTGAACATCCAAGATTTATTGAAAAAAAAAAAGAACAAACCCAACATTCAGGGTATCAGAGATTTTTGCAACCAATTCTTTTGGGCATGATGGATCCATGTAGTAATTCAGGTCTACTGTAAAAGTAGGCGTAAAAGTCCCATCCCTACTATATAGCTGCCGCTCTCCCATCACTAACACACTGAAAAATGTAGCCTCTTGCTTCTTTGCAAGTGCGGTGTGGAGGTATTTATACTCTACAGTCTTGTGTGGGTGTTTTTTTAAATTGTTCATGACAATTCCCATCTGCTTTATCTAATAACGTCCCTCCACCAATTAGGGTCCTCTGCTTTCTGCAGCATGGGCCAAATTAGTGCAGCAAAAGCGAGCAGTGGAATTGAAAATCCAACAGCTGCCTTACATCAGCTTCCTACGCAGAGACACGTTTGCCGCTGTGCAAGTGCCTTTTTGTAGTTTAGTCCGAGCACCAAGAGATAGCAAGCCCATTTATAAAAAGCCGCTCAGCTGAAGCTGCAGCTATAAATAGAGCCGCAAGAAACTGTTTCCCAGAAATCTCAACTAAGCTAGGCAAGAGCTCTGAAGTCAGATCTGAAATGTTTCTCTCCAGTTTTCCTTCTACTGGTCACATGTAGTGCATTTTGATTAACATTTAAGATGGCATTAATTGAATTGCACTATCTGGATGCAATTTGGATTGTCAGAAATACTGCTGGATGCTTGTTACAGATTTGTCCTAAACCAGCCATTTGAAGTAACTTAAAATGATGGTTTTCAGTTTGTTTTTCCTTCCCAATGAAGATATAAATCCCTTTAGAACTATTTGAATCTTACAAAGCCTTTTTCTTCCTGGTCACTTTTTGCAGACTCCCCAGAAGCAGGATATGAATACCCCAGGGATTTTCGTTCCAGTTACAACCAGACTTACATCATACGCTGCTATTATGCTACTGTTAAGTGTACGGTCCTGTTATAGAGTAGCACGGGAGGTCAGTCTGTTCCCCTAGTAATTTAAATATTAACATGAAAACAATTGTGAGAGCAATTTTAATCTGTATGGTCATAAGAAAGCATTCAAATACACTTGAGCTCAGAGACCAAGGTGTTAAAAGTTGCTTTGAATTCAGCGTGTTAAGGAGAAGTAGTACCATTGCCAGCCTTTTTAGGGATTAGCAATATCTCCCTCAGGTTCCACTGCTAAGGTTCCTGAATTTCAAATATGTTGATGTGCACTTTTAGAGTCAAAAAGGTGTCTCAAAAGCAGGGTCACTGCTCTGAAATGTCAAACTGGCTTATGGAATAACTTCGCAAGAAAATTCCTAAAAGGAATTTGTGGAGCAAATGGTAATGAGGTGGGGGGGGCAGGGGGATGGGATGAGATGGACACAAGAGGACAGATGACATATAACTGGACAGGTCATTGATAATGCTGAAAAACCACAGTAGCTGGTTTCTTACTACAAGCTGACGTACCTGCTTCAGGCTCATGTCACTTAGAGCTGAGATGGGTAGCCTCAAATGAGAAAAGCTTAGCAATTCATCTCCTGTCCTTGCTGCTTGACACTCAACATGTGTCGGATGGCCGTATGTTCCCGACTCTCAGCTGATCCACGATGGAGAGACAGCCTTTGCCAGCAAATGCCGCATCCCATGGCTCTTGGAAAAGAGGCTGAAACAAAAATGGCTCAAAAAACTCTGTCCCCTTTCCACTCTCACAGCTTTGGTCCAAGCCAGTCTTTCACACCAGTGCTTGTTTCTTCCAGACCCTGGATTAGTGACAGACTGCCTGTCCCAAACAGAAGGGCTCTTGAGACATTTTCTGTACATCACCTGTAGAAGTCAGCTCATCGTTTGCAGTCTCCAGGACTTTTTTGGTTTATTTGTTCATGAGCTACTCATAAAATTTTTTCATTTTAATGTATCTGTTGTTTCAAATAATTATCTACACGTTCATTATGTCTGAGCTTTGGTCTGTAGATTGCAAACATTTCCTGGTTGGCCTGTGACTACAATTTCAACTGCTGGGCTGGAGAATTAAGCTTTTCAATTAATTAGAATTATTTTTATTTTAATGACTGAAAAACAATTATAAAATGATAACTGGCTAACTGATACAATTTCAGTTATTATTTGTATGCTGACTCATATCTGCTGGATATTCCAGTCCACTGAGTCAGGCAAATATTCTTGTTCAATAACCCTCTTAGTAAGTAGAGTAATACAGAATTTTATATGGGGGGTGGACATTACTTACATAACAATTGTTATTTGTAAGACTGTTTTGGAATGCAAACATGAAAATTTCTAGTCCTGGAATTTCAGTCTTTCTAAATACTTCACTTATTACTTCCAATCAAAACTGAGATTTTCAGGAAGAGCACCTCAAAGGCTACAAATATACTTGAAAAATACTCCACCAAAAATTTTCAAAAAAATCTTGGCAGAATCTTTATTTTGAACAGTGTCATCCTACAACATAAAGGGGGTCATATCTTCATAGTTGCAAACAGAATTAAAATGTCCTTATCTTGCATTTTTACATATTAAAAACTACATTGACCAGAATAATTTCTGCTCTTAAATTTGAAAATGTTTAAACTTAGTATGTAGCAAACTTTAGGGTGAACCAGCTCCACTTTTGACAAATCTGCACAAATTTGAAGTACTTCAAGGAACAAAAATACTCTCTTAATTACATGTTTTATTGAAGGCACATATATCTCATTCTACATTTGTTTCTTCCCCAGAGTCACTCCACTATTTTGACGAGAAAGGAAGAATAAAACTAAAGAGCCCTAGTCATAAAATTTTTTGGGGTCCATCTGTAAAAAGCATTGAAGGATAATATCTAGGTCACATGAAGGAGAATACGCTATCTGAAAATTAAAAATTAAAATACCTTCATACAGAAGATATTTTTCCTTTTCAAAAGAAAAAATACATATCAAAGGACAAGGTGATCATTGCTTTTAACAGTAAATCTGCGGCTATATAAAGCACCCTGACAACTTAGCAAATTGTTTGTCCTGCTATAAGTTCTGAAAACAAACCAGGACAGACTTTTAGCAGCTCTACCTTCAGATGTGCACAGCTCTTGCTTTAGAAATGCGCAGGTTTAACTCCTACCTGTGCCTCAATAGAAAAAGAGAAGGTCTGTAAATATTTTACAAAATAAAGGAATCATAAAGGAATAAAAAGAGGATGAAAAATGCGTCTCAGCATAAATAAGATGCTAATGTCTCTTTTTAGAAACAGCAGCTAAATAGCATTAATTTACAGATCATTTCAACAACTTTTGTAGTTAACAAAAATATCTGCAGGTCTAATTTTTCTTCCTACCCTTTAGTAGCCCTCCATAAATTGAAGCAAAGCATTGACTTCAAAAAAGGAATCCAGCAGGTTCCCCAGGTGTTACCATTTGGATTCCATTTTCCCAGACCGCAGTGGGTCACTCTTACATTGATCTTTTGGTTGCTGCCTCATGGTGTGAAATACGTTTGCATTGTACTTCTTGAAGTCACGCTCCTTGTGGTTTGCTAGTGACCTATGAACTATGGCATCACCATGGAAGTTGTAGAACTTAAGCCTTACTGTGATGTAGAATATATGGAATGTCAAATACTGATTTGCTTGGTTATTATAAAGCTTTTCAGGTTACACACTGATACATGAACAGTGTTATATCCAGTTATTGAGGCAGATGAAATCACCTCAGGAGAGGAAGAAAGAGCATACAAGAACTCTGGGTCAGTCTAGACAGGGGAAAAATAAAGCAGCATAAACAGTAAATGTAAAATGCATTGGAAGACAAAAAGTATTTATTGGATACAAATAGCTTCTCGGCACTAGAAAGATAATAATAATACTCAGCAACTGAAGGCTAGAGAGGGGATGGTATGCATCTTTCTTTGTCTGGGCATCATACTGAAGGTATAATCAACTTTTGCCCACTTGTCCTTTAGCAGGTTTTGGTTGCAAGAATCTGAATGCAACTACAAAATGACAGAAGAACACCAGTGAAAGAGGAATGCTCTGAACAAAGGCATCTTCAACATGATCTTGGAGGGCACATATATATCTTTCTTTATATTCCATTGAACCAGTCAGCTCACAGCCATTCAAAAGTTTTAACGTTTCATGGCTTACAGAAATATAATGTTGGTTAACTTTTTATCAAAATCATAGAAACAAGGCTATCGAATTAGGTACAAGGTTTGCTACTGATGTGCAAGAATACAAATGAAAAGCAAAGTTCTGAATGTACAGGTTATACCTAAACGCTGCACATAGATACAACAGTACAATAAAATCAACTTTATAGAAGGGGTTTTCATCCATGGAAAGAAATGATTGCTTTGACCTGTGACAATACCAGAATGATTTTAAGGGCCCAAAGTACATTCAAAGTCTAAGAGATTAATAAATTTTTTTCAGTGTTGCTAGGACAAATTCATAGTAGAGGAGCGAAGGGATTTAGGAGAAGCCTTAAAGCACAGGTAAATGATAGCTTGGTTTGGGCAATGACTGAGACATTGTTTCTGCTGCTATGTGAGCTATTAGGAAAGTCTTTCATTCCACTGGAAAATATTTATCTTAACTTATTAATTAAAAGGAAGAAATTATAAAGACAACAACAGAGATTTAACGGACTGAGCACCTATCTTGAGAGTTACTGATCAAAAGTCTCCAGCTCTGAGTGAGACGTCGAGTGTGTTATGTTGGACATAATTGAAATAACTTGCATTTTGTTTTTAGACTAACTTAAAGGGATCAAAATTCAGTTTGTCTATTTTACTGCAGATGTAGGCATTTTGAAATCTACTGCCATTTGAATTTGCTAGTGGGCAAATGGCTGCCATGAGTAAACGGTGCCACACTCAGTGAGACTGTGGCATGATGCCATTTATTTGTGACCCACAGTTTTGAGAACTCCTTCTGAAAGGACACCAGTGCAACATAAATATAAATGTATGTTCCATGAGTAAGAAAACGGCATACTTTTTACATTTTTCTAGCATGCCAGTGCTAATAGTGCATGAGTTGACTTCTATATTCATACGATACCAGTCAGAAAAAAGTCTTGTCATTATATGCTATTTTGTAAATAGGAGGATTTTATTAATTTTGGTCTTGTTAGGATGTTATGACTAAAAGAATATGTTAATTTCAAGTACTGACTATAGCAAAGCAAAAATTAGTCTTTACTATCTGTGCTTCAAAAGAACATAGATAGTACATCGGCCTGTTTTTTCAGTCTTTCACTTGGCTTATCTATGAAACTCCACAAGTGTAATACTTTTTAATTCAACGGGTTTTAAATTAATCTTGAATATCCACAAAGTAGCATTTTTTGTATCTTCCACTCATACTCATGTCCCGATAAATTAGATTATTTTAAACATCCCATGAAATACAGCATTGTAAAGGTTAAGTGAAAGGCATGCAAGAGCAAAAGAGGTTGCCAAAGTGCAAAACAAGCAAAACATTTCTTCTCTTATACAGCTTCTCCTAGTTATTGTTTAAGTATTGCAGGCCAGTGGTAAAGGAGCAACACTACTACTGTCTCCAGTATCCCCCCACTTTGCTTGTGTTTATGGATTTGAGGTAAGTCTTCTGTACCACCTAGGGAGTAAATGACTTCAAAGTGCCTAGGATGCCACCCAAAACTGAAGACAATAGAAGTGATTCAATTTCTGAAAGGCACTAGCGAGCCTAGCAGACATTATTGACTGAGGCCATTGCTAGCCATAGCCTGCCTCAATGTCTAACTGCTGAATAAAAAGCAGCAGGAGCAGCAGCAGCAGAGGACGCGCAGGTTTAAAGCAACAGAAGCCATGTAAGGAAGCAAAACTAAGAGACAGCAACAGTAAGACAAAGTACATATAAACCTTTAATGAATTAACCTTACAAAAGACAATAGCTTCAAAACATTTGACACGTTTGTACAAAACTATTCCAGCATTGTTAGTTCTCTCTTCAGAAAGAATGCCAGCAAGCCACCCAACGTGTCACTGGCTATGAGATGCAACTGGTGATCACATCCAAATCATGTATGGACAGAGTAAACTTATTTACAAATACTGTATACTGTAATACCAGATTAGTGGATGCTATTGGGGAGCGACTGTATTTTCCAGAAAACACCATGCATCAGAAAATAGTATGCACCCCTAGCTTTATTGCCTTTTTTCCCCGCATTTGTCACTAACATCTCTTTTTAGTCCTTTCAGGATGAGTGATCTCCTTTTAATTCCTATTCCTTCTTTTCTTGTCTTCGAATAACAGTGCAAGTAGCAGTACAATCTTCCAGTCCTATAGCGTACATCGCAACTGTCCTTGAACATAGGAAATCAAGGTGCAAAATGATGGCTCATGGGACTATTCTGCAGCCATATTAAAATAAGTGCCACATACCAGAAAATAGCACGCATGTTAAGGGCCAAAATGTAGTTAAAAAGTGCGTGATACTTTCCTGAAAATATGGTATTGATGACACGTACAAGCATTCTTCAAGATGCCACGTTCCCTTGTGAAAGGGATCTTGTCATTTCAGTATGTACAAAGTATGTCTTCAATTCTCCTTTTCCTTTTACATTTATTATTCCTCTGCAAGTGCTCATGTACCCCAGTGTTTGCAGGACGTTGTTCGTCTCCTCTGTAACCTGCAACAATACAATAATGCAACCAGCATTGATAACAGAGCAAAGCAGAATCTTCTTCCAGAGTGTGAAGAGAATGTGTGTGCCAAGCAATTATAAGGATTTGGCTATAATGCTTATAAGGCCTTTAAGGATCTCAAGTGAAGTCTGAGCCCCTGAGCTTTCAAATAGTCTGTTGCTAGATGCTGATTCTAATCTCTTACATCAAGTATCACATTGGGTATAACCATTTCTGTACCTAGGATTGCAAACAGGGCACGCAGACACACAAATGGCACTAGGGACAGCCCTCTTCCCTCATACAGCATTCTTCTCAACTTCAGGAGTTGCTTCCCATTTCAGCAGACCTAAGCTTCCCCACCTCTTTGCAAATGCTAAGGCTGTGTGAATGAAGTGAGAGTAAGACACTTAGCATCATCTGCCAGAGCTGCTGTTGCCAGTTTCTCACATAGCTGGCAGTGAACCAAACTTTAGGCAGATCTGCCATTTTAGGTGAAGCTCACTAGCGCAGAGGTTGTTCAACCTCTGTTGATGAAGTTGAACAACAGAATTGTCTCAGACTGCATTTCTTTGTGAAGCAAGCAATTGTTTGTAGATGTCATTGCTTTGACATCCCTTCTGTTTTCAGTTTTGACCAGCAGTGTGTAACTTTACTTTTCCATTATTTAGTTCTGAATAGTCTCAATCACAGATTTGGAGTGCTCTCAATCACTTGCTGGCATCCCAAAGTGCTAGGCAGCATAGTAGGCAGATACGTAAAATATGATCCCTATGGAATCCCTGGAAGGTTAGTAGACTGAAGGTCTTTTCTATACAGATCTATCTATAATCTATACAGCTAATTATCTATAAAGATTATTAATCAGCATGGTTCATTAAAAGGGAAGTTTCATGATTGCTTTATGGATTTAACTTTGTGTACAACAGTTATGGTAATTTCCTTTATTTAGAAATAATTAACATCAAGAATGCTGTTCAGAGATAAGGTAGCTAGTATTTTATGAGTTCAGAAATTCACAGAATAGACATGTGATTTCTCTCAAATCCTCTCTTAATCTAGGGATGCATTTCCAGGCAACCCATGACTTCCTCCACTGTATTCCTCTGTAGGGTCAAGACAAAGTTTTGATTCTTCTCTCATTTTCCCTGTAATTTTCTTTTAATTCTTTACGTCCCTGCCCAAGGTGTAATTCTTTTGAAATGTATAGATACAGCTGGAAGGTAATTTTTTTCTGTAGGCATCTGTATCTCCAAAACACAGACTTGTTTAGTGTACAAATGTATGATGTTTTTTAAGCACCAAACTCAAAGGATTAAGATAAATACTAGCACAAATCCAAGACTTACCTGTATTTTATCTAAGACACCAGTGCTGTCCATCCTGCTGGCCACATTTACTGTATTGCCCCAGATATCATATTGTGGTTTTTGAGCTCCAATTACGCCAGCTATTACAGGTCCATGGTTGATACCTGGAAAACATCAGAACTTAACATTAGAAAAGAAGATCCACCAAACAAGGACACACAGTGCATCTGGTAACATATCAAGTCAATGAACACGGCATTTGGCCCACGCTGAATAGCGAGTACAGCAACCAATAGTCTGTTCACACTGTTTTATCAACCATTTACAGCAGAAGGATGTTAGTTATAAAAATGCCAGAAGTTAGTTCATCTAGTTTTAGTTTTACAGCTCCTTCCCATCCTGAGTAAATTTGGTATTTTTAGCCATTAGTATCCTAATAACCTGCTATTGCCTTTATTAGATGGCATGAGGAACACACTGTGGGAGGGCAGCAGCTCCCGGGAAAACAGATAGACAATAATTTCATTTCAACTTGTAATGAAAAGGGCTTCTCCTCTCTGCAATAGTTTATGGCCAAATCAAATGACTTTTACAGTATTCTTTGCCTCTTAAATGTAGAACAAACTAATTTGAATGAGCTGGAAGGATTTGAAGTCTTGTTCTGAAGGCTGGATTGCACATAGAATGGTCCTAAATAACTGCAATCAATATATATGTATTCAATTAATTTGAATAATCATGGAGTAAGAGTAACGAATTGCCAGCTCTGAAATGAACACTGTAAGAGTGAAGAACAACATAGTATAGTCCTTCATTAGACTCTGGGCATTTTTTATCTTGTAGTCAGTTTGTATCCTATGTTACATTTGTAAAGGGAGTGAGTTGGACTCTGCTAGCAGGGAAGGAAACTGGGAGGCAAAATCAAAAGCACTATCGTTAACCAGTGTCAAATATCTATAATTGTAACTATGCATACCGGTGAGCAGGAAAGTTAGACCTAGTGAGAAATAAACCCTAGATAAGCAAGTAGTTTTGATTTCTAAAATTATCTCCACATCAATGGATCATAACTGACTTCTATTAATTCCTTGACAGAAATCACCACTAGGGATATATCTACGCAGCAAAAAGAAAGTGTGATTTTAGCACAGGGAGGCATCTCAGAGCTGGCTCATTTAATATGGATCATATGTAAGGTGGCAGCATGGGCTAGCAACCAGGCTATAAGCCCACCTAGAAACCCTGGAAAAAGTGACTGTAGCAGTTAAATTTAGAAAACCAGGGAAATACACAAACCCTAAAGAATACCAGATAGAACCTGATAAATATTTCTCTAAGTGCTTAGGACTGAATGCACAAAGGGACGTAGGTCTTGCAGCAGTCTGCATTAACAAACAAGCCATGGGTGTGTGTTTCTGCCTCATGACATCCAATGTGGCCATCAGGCCTAGGGACCTGAGAGTGGAATCCACAAAAGCCACCTACCGAGTAGCCCAAGCTGGCTAGTAGGGAGTACTGAAGAGATGTGTGTGGCCTACGCTCTGCCATGGTCCAGAAATTAGGGCAGTGCGGTAGGACCTTCCTACCAGATACAATAGGCAGGAGGTGCCTTTTTTTTCACCTTGTTCCTGAACCCCCACGGCTGATGGTCAGAGTAATACCTCAGGGGCTGCAAAGCCAGATTCAGATCCCTCCACCTTCAAGGAGAGTTCTTCCCATGACTCTTAAGAATGTGTTTTGGCCACCCAGGCATTCTGGGATGTGCTGCTCTGTCATTCCTGCTAGTGTGGGTCTTCTTTCCATGACACACATGAATGTTTGTTGGGGCAAGGCTGGAAGAGTAGTACTCTCAGTCCAGGTGAATGCTCTAACAGAGGGTGATACCATCAGTCTCCTTCTCTCATATTCAAAATGACATATAATTATTCCATGAAAAGTCAAATACTTTTCAGCAAATACTTTTCAGCAGGACAGACAAAGAATATCTCTTTCCAAAGTATCCTGCAGCCTGGGCTCATAGCACTCTCCAGGGAACCAGGATCCTTGTGCTTGAGCAGCCTCAGCCAAAAGCAGAAATCAGGTTCACTTACAACACAGATGAATTTTCTAACCATGAAGCTATGTGAAAAACAACATGTCAGCCTCTGTTCTGTTCTGAAAAAAAAGCAGCACCTGTGCAAAACTTGCCACAAAAGCATTATCTGAGCTAGCCTAATAAATCAAGCATCTTAGCTAACAGAAGGGGAGGAATACCTGAAATATAATCTAGGTGCTCCCCTCCCTTGCCTGACAGCATCAGAGTAGCCTGTGTACCTTCTAAGGCACATCTAGCATTTCAGGCATTCACAAGAAAATGAAGGTTGAAAGCTGAGACCTCTAGTGAGTTGCAACAATTCTAGGGTTAGATGCTGGCTGAGGAAGATTTTTACAAATGGCAGTTTGGGTTTAAATTCTTCTAGCAGGCATCATGTTGGAGGTGGATACTCAAAAATTTCCTTGGCTCTAATTGCTATGGATATCAGATGCTTTCATGGTCAGGTGGTGGTGGGAAGTGGAGAAATGGAGTGAAGATGGGAAGTGATTGGATCAAGACGGCAAGAGTGCCAGTTTGGGGTCTGTGTCCCTTTGTAGATTTAATTATTCTTCATCTCATGAAGCAAAGGAATCTGACTTTTCTGGAACCTATAGCAATAGGAGAAGCAAACACTTTAAAAATCACAAGTAGGTTGGGTTTTTTTCCCCTGGAAATTTTGCTTCACAATCCCCACTTTAAATGAGTCAGTGTTGCTTTAATCAGTTTGCAGATTTAGCCCCAACACTCAGCAGCTCTTTATCTGGACTGACAGTGCTGATATAAGTATGTTTGCAAGTATGTGGCATGTGTCATCTATGGTAAGAAAGGAAGTTTTATTCTGTACAGAAATATGATATCTCTACACATTCCTTTTAAAACCATCAAGTTCTGTAACACTTTGAGAAGGAAGCATACTTCAGATTTGCTTTTTTAACTCTAGCAAGGAACACAAAACATACTGGCAAAGGAGCGCTGTCAGGAACACACGAATATTTCAAGTCAGAAGGCAGGAAGTTTTGCCAGTGGATGGCACTGTGAAATAAACATGAAAGGAGAAGCCGAAAGGAAAAGCAAGCAGCACAGCAAGAAAAAGTCAAGACAGGAGAATAACTGTTGGAAACCAAATACTTCTGACATGTTTACAGGATTTACGTGTTTCCAATATTTATTTACTGCTTTCATTTCACACTTTCCAAGTTACATATTGCATTGTAAGACTGCTGTGGAGTGCTATCAGGAAATAAGCATTTTGGAACATATGGTTCTTGACCAGATCTGAATTCATTTATTTCATCATGCTTTTCATGGCTTGCTGCAGCTGCCTATTTCTGTTTTAAAATAACGTGATGCACAAGTAGAAGCAATTAGAAGATGAAATACAAGGGATGCCCTTTTCAAATATAAACAACTGTTCCTCTTTGCTCTTATTTGTCAATAACCACAGAATAACCAAGAAAAGAAATATCCTCCTTTGTCTAACACTGGGAAGGAAAGGGTGCATTTCCATATTCTTGCTTGAGTTTAGTATATCTAAAATATTTCAAAATCCAGCCTCACTGGCCCCTTATAGCACTTGTCCTCCAAAACCATTCATGTGGTTTTCGTAAAGCCCTGTCGAGAGTCTCCTTGTGTCCTTTGGTATTGATAAGCTTAAAAAATTTATGCTGTTAACAACTCTGGAATAATTATTATAGAGTTACCATAAAACAATTCAGAGCGATGGGAATGTGTTTTTCAACCATTCGTTACTTAGGAATACTGCCCTTTTCTGAGTCCTGCCTTGAAACACCCCTACAGCAGCTATGGGTAATGGGTAATACCTCGAAGGCTGCCTTTAAACAGGGTAAAGATGGTGCTACTTACTTTCGTGGCTTTTTTGGTCAGTTCTACTAACACTTTAATCAGTTGATACTTCACACTGAATTCCCCCCTCCCACCAGGATATTCTCATAAAAATCCTGTGATACATACCTACTCGTAACTTGAAGTCATTGAATGAATGCTTGTTTATGACATCCAGTTTTGCCACCAAGGCAAATGCAAATTCCACCATGGTTCCTATGTGCATATACTGTCGTTCAGGTTCCTGAATTTAAACAGTCAAACAAACAGAATAAAATAATTTTCCTTAGCCTTAATTGCTGTAAAAATACAACCAAAATATGCCAAACACTTGAAAGCACTTAAACCCTTAGGTTTAATGTCCTAATGCCAGCAGGCAGCAGAAGAAAATTAATGTAGAAGATGGTGCCCTGTCCAGCATCAGTTAGGTCAATCAATGGCCAATAGACCAGGATGTGTTTTACTTACACAATAAGGCAGTCTAGAGATGATAGATCCAAAACATATAATGTTTTGATTGTCAAATAACTGATTAGCTGCTATGTAATCTCAAAGGCACTCAGTATCTATGTGGGCCTAGGATTTGCTCATTAATTTTCTCCAAGTGTCTGCTTCTATTTTATGCCCTTTAATAATAAATAATGCTTGTGACCCGCCCCAAAGAGACTCCTCCCTCTCACTGTTGCACAGCTCAGCACCCTAGTTAATGGTTAAGCTCCAGTGAAATTCCCAGTTTTAAGAGTTCCTCCACTGATCTGATCTGGTAGATAAACAAGCACCTCCAAGAACATCTAATAGACCTGAACATGAGTAAAATACAAGAGGAAGAGAGAAAGAAGGCAACCCATCCTCCTCTGACCCCCAATTTACTAGCCCAAAGCTTATACCACTTATAAAAGCTATGGACTTAATGTCTCCTCATAGGTCAACAGCGTAGCTTGATTTCTAAGTACTGGTTTGAATCTGCTCAGGCTGAGGAGAAAATTGGTTTTCGAGATCCTACAGCCCAGGGTAGGATCCTGACAAGTGAATGATTTCACCAGAGATGGCTTCAGTGATCCCTGTGAGAAATGAGTGAATCTTCCTAATTTCTTGATATGACAGATGACAACTTTGGGAGATGATTCATAGAGTAGGTGCATCAGCCTAGGTAGGACAGTAGTAGTGCTTGCCAGAGCAGCTGTTTAGATGAATGAAGCCAGTCTCCTTTGGAATTCACTCTTAGCTAAGACACATGGTTTCCTGTTCAGTTGATGTATTCAGTCCCCCTCCTTAGGCACTTGGTCTTCCTTGGGTGCTTGTTTTAAGCCGGGGACTGTTCCAGCAGTATGCGAGCAGTCAGCCACTGCCACACTAGGTACTACAGCACCTGTGGATCTTTGGGCATCTAAATTGAAGGCTGCTGAGTTTTGGTGGATTTCCTTTGAAAATGTGTACTAAATCACCAAAGGAACACCAAAACTTGGATCACTTGAGTCACAGTTTGTGGAAATAACTCAAATGATAAATTTCTTCTTGTGCACGCACTAGTTTTGAGTTGTGACTGAGAGATCCTCTATGTCTTCTTATCTCCAGTCTACAGCTCTGCATTTCCTTCATCCCCTTCACCTCCCTATATTAAATGTCAGAGCTAATGTAAAATCATTCTTTTCTTTTTTTTTTTGTCACCAGAATCCTTAAGGTCTACGGTTCAGGTGTTAATTGCTTCTGTCTAGAAGGAACATGAGTTTGGCAAGAACACATTAATCCTTAGCAGAGAATGTATTGATTCATAATTGCTCTTTCTCTGTCGCTAACCCGTAGTAATCTAAACATCATGGCAAAAGCAAGGTTTTTGCTTAAAAGTTACGAATTGCTTCTCTGCAATTTATTTCTACTGACTGCAGTTCCCAATCCTACCCTATTAAGTAATCCAGAAACAAAGGAACATGTTCTCAGTGCTGAGCTTGAAGGTTCTGTAAGTGTATGGTTAATACAGCTACTTAGCCCTCCCAGCTTACAATGGAAAATACTCATTCTAGCAGTCTTTTGTACAGTCTATAAATCCATTTCTGCTGCAGCATGTAGGAATAAAATGCTATATTGTATTTTGAGTAGAAGGCCTCTTTTAGACTTAGCATATACAGAGGTGGCACTTTCAAACCATAATGTGAAGAGCAATAATTCCCAGAGACTATTAAACAAAAGTATACACTCGTCCTGTACAATGCAATCTACTTTAATTAGAAAAAACTAGGCCACAACATTATACATAACCTGCAGTTTAATGAACAGAATTTTAGCTTTCATTTGAACATGTTTTTTATTAGGCAGGAACCTTTTCCTGTACCTGACACTGTTCTTGGTTGGGTGTGGCACTCAATCCTGTTGCTGCCATGTAAGTGCTTCCAATGGTCTTTATCTTTTCAACTCCACTGAACTTTGGCTTTGACAATAACTGTAAAACAAGGATGATTATTCATTATTCAGATCAGCAGCCTTGTTATTCTAACAGCATTACTAACAGCATTCAGAACATCAGCTCCTGTAAAATAGACAGCCAATGGCTTCACAAATATATACAGGATGAAGGACTTAAGGATATGAAACAATGGTTACAGCCTCCAAGGAGAGGGAATTTCTGACTGCTAAAATACCTTTTAATTATAAAGGGAATAAATTTATAGTAATGAGAATAAACTCCACCTTATTGTACATACAGCTCTTAAAAGTTAATAGATTTTGATGTTGGAACTGAGTCACCATGTGACCCAACAGTTAAGCTTTAAGCAGCTTTCTGAAAGTAAGTATCTCTTCCATGCCAATGGAACAGTTCATGCCAATGGGACTAAAATCCAAGGAATTTAGTTCATATCCCAAGTTGTTTTGAACATTCCAAAGTTCTCCAAATGGGTTTGCTGCTCAGATGCCCTCTATAGCTGCAGATCCACAAATCCAGACTCTGCTCTCTGAGGCACAGCACAATCTTAATGCTTTTTTCTAGTGTCTTCATCACTAATAACTTCTCACTGAGAACGGAAATACTGTTCTCAGCGAGACCTTTACAACTGCCTTTTCACAATCCATCTGTGGCCATACTCTGTACTTGCTTGTAACTTCAGAGAATGGAATATTAAAACTTATGCAATCCTTTGAGTTGCTCATGTATCAACTGATCAACACTCCCTATAAAAAGACCAACAGAGAAAAGGTGTAACACAAAGCCATATCATTTTAGGGGACATAGTTTTACATACCTGACTTTAGGCACAAGTATTTAGAAATGGTAGTTAATACATGGCGTGTAATATGACTGCCTCATGAACTGCAGCTAAAGGGCAGAAATTTCTCCATCAGATATGCACATAGGATTCTGATTATAGCAAATCAAAAGCAACTGAGTATAATGTCAGACCAATATCTGATTTAGCCCAAATAAATTTCTTTTTCCTTTAATACTCCCTGTAAGTAATTTCCATGTGGCTAGGCACAGAAAAGTGTCTTTTCTGACAGCTCTTCCACTCTCCCTTTCAAGTACATTTGCTTACTGTTTCATACCCATTGAGACTGAAACCATATGTTGATTGTTGTTAGAAGTACATACATCATCGAAGTCAGCAATGATCTCATTTAGAAGTCTGAGACATTCCAAGCCTTCCTTATTTACATCAGATTCTGTGTAAAATTCCTTGAAATCCGGAACAGAAGCAAACATGACACAGACACAGTCATATGACTGATGATACAGATCCTGTCAAAAAGAAAAAAGAATAGAGAAAAAAATATCTGACATAACCAGCTCTAAAAAGTTTCCTTATTAATATGCAGTTTCCTGGTTCTGAAAAGGGAGGCGTTGCAGTGGTTGGAATGCCTTAAGACAGTCGTTGGGTATTTTTTGCATTTAGTTGCATTTATTCATTTTGAATGGTGTATAAATCAGTTTGTTAAATAGTCTCAACATATACAGCTGAAAATATTTTACTGATTTAAAGTTAACTTTTTTTCCCTCCTGAACTTAACTCTGTGAACATAAAATGTTTACCAGTTTATTAGATAGGGCCCATTTCTGAGGATTCTTATGTAGAGAATTTGGTCGGGCTTGCACAGCTGAAACTATATTTTGCAAAACAATCTCTAATTTATTATTATGTGTTATTGTAAAAGCTAGAAAACTAAACCAAAATCACAAACTCAATGCACTAGAAACACATAATGCAACACAATCCTGATAGTTCCTAAACTAAAATCATAAGATGCCTAATAGGACAAAATAATTGTCATTTCTTTTCCATAACAAGGAGTGGAGGCAAAGGGAAAGAAGAGACCTGAACTAGAATCTATTTATGTCAGATTCTCCACTGCCTTCTGTGACCACTGAAATGAGAGACCCTCTGCTCTACAGGAAGACTTTGGGGCTAAAAATGAATACACCACCCCCTGCTTAAGTTTCCTCTCCACTGCCCTTAAACATTAAAATATCTCTTCTTCCAGGATAAATTCACATGCTTAAAAAAAAAGTAAGGAAAGAATATTTATTAAACTAATGCTTAAGAAAAGTTACTGTCTACACACAAAGGTAACCACAGCAATAAAAGATGCTGTAAGCTACTATAAAGTCAAATTCTATCCAAGTTATTATTTGAGTAAAACAAGGTCTTCAATAATTGTGTGGATAAGGTGAATAGGATTTGTTCTGTGATTTCAAGAACCATCAAATATTATTTAGCTTTTTACTTATCAAAGCTTTTTTTTTTTCAATTTCACTGACAGTGTGTTTCTTTTGAAAGTATGTACACAGATGTGTACATAAATAGTGAATCTCTATTGGTGATGTATAACTGAAAAATAGCAGAACTATGGGAAAACTGTTGACTGCCTCATCCCAGAACAGGTGTGAGGGAAGTTTCTGGGCAAACATGAAAATAATGGCAGACAGGGAGGAACCCAGGCAGCTGGAGGAGACAGATAATTTATTACTAGTTTTTTCTGCCCCTTTTTCTAAGGATTCCACAACCACAGCCTCACTGAAGCTCCACCATGCCACTGTGTAGTGGGGATTGAATATATCATTGCAATTCACCATTATTATTTATATTCTTAAAGTTGAGCCAATTGAAATTGCTCATCTGTATCAACACCCAACTTGCAGCCATATATACAAACTCATTATCACTTTAAAGTGACCCGATTGTGCAAATGAAGAGCAACTAAACAAAATGTCCAAGCCAATGAGTTCACTGTCAGATCACAGCTAAACTTCAAAGGAGTTCTAGATCTTCATTGTCCTTTTCCTGAGAGAGTTTTTAAGGAAGAACCAATATTGTGATAATATTTTTCTGCCATCTATTTTATCCACCTCCATAAACACCTGGTTAAAAAAATTAATCCATATAATAAAGTAGTCAAACGGTGGGGAGAGGGAACCCCTCTGGCTGAATTTAGCCAATTTAAGCACTTCTTTGAGAGCACAGCCATCCTATGTGTCCTATACTGTCAGTACAGCAGATGCGCTATCTGGAAGGACATTTTAATGCCAGATGACAGAATCACCTCAAATAGTGTTTCTTTCTCTCAGTCAGCTGTGGAAAAATGTCTAAAGAGGTAATTTTTCCTAATGTAGGCACTCAGGAGGTGTGCCTGAAACTATACAGGATGACTAAGAAACTCAGAAGCTCAGGCACAAAAGGACTTCTCTTTGTTCCAGTCTCCCACACTTAAAACCAGGTCCACTCTGTAATACTGCAGTGACATACACTGGCGGCTCTCTTGAGTATGTATGCACCTAGACTTGGTGCATACATCACTTGAAATTAGTTAAGTGGAGCCATAAGAGAAGATTATCAGGCTCACTCCTCTAATATTTTCCTTTTGCAGTTTCCATTTTGCTTCACATCTACTTACTTCAAGTTTACGTCAGGCATGTCTACGCCGAAGCTGCAGTAACATTTGCATATAAATATACTCAAAAGTTAATATCTAATTATTGAGTGCTCTTAATAGACAAGCTAGCAGAACAGGTACAGAGCTTGCCTTCTCTGGTTAACTCAGCTTTCCTTCTATTTCCTCAAGTCACCTCCAGTAACTTGCTTTCAATTTTGGGTGGAGGAATTCAGGCCACACACATGGTTATTAAAAAAGGACTGCACAAATATAGGGCTTTCCAGAAGAGGAAATTCACAGTGTTATATAAAAGACTGGAGGGAGATACAAGAATATTTATAGCAGAACGTAGACCATGAATACTCAAAACATGGATTATTACACATACTTTTGAAACTTGACCTGACAAAATAAACAGGTTGTATAAATCCAAGATGAAATATTTTTTTTAAAAATAATATATATTTGTGTTCATATTCCTACCAGCTGGAAAAATCCAGTAAGTTGAATCCAGCCAAATTAATAGTACACTTAATATTAATGTACAGTTCTATTGTCCAAAGAATTTTGTTAATTAGTAAAAAAAAAGTTGTTTTAATTCACCAGATAAACATTAGATAACAGTTGATTTATTTTATTCATTGAATCCTGCTGATTTTGCATCCGGAGAATGTAAAATGTGCCAGAATTATATTGCTGATGAGATACCGGTTGTAAATTTTGTGAAACAGACAAAATCTAGACATGGAGTTGATATACTGGGAAAGTGCTTTATCTGAAACAGCACATGGAAACTAACAACATATGAAGGTTTATTTGGGAATATAACTTCAAGTCATAAAAATACAGGTCTGTTGGGAGCTACAACTGAACCCTTACAGGAAAAGGAGACTGACTATGCAGTGCTGCAGGCATATGACATTACTGAATAATATGAAGCAGCGATGGTAGAAAAAAGATTCATTTTACCACCTCATAATACAGGAACCAGAAGATAAATAGAACATTTAAAAGTAGAATAAGGAAAAATACCTACTTAAGAGATATATAAATGTATATTTCATTGCTATTCAACAACATGAAATATAAAAGCTTAAAGGGTTAAAAACCTGAATGCTTATGTGAATACTAGAAAAATGCATAACTAGAAAGTGTATAAAAAGCATCTGCAGAAGCAAAATATGCCCTTATATTTACAGGTAAAAGCAGAACGGAGAAGAGCACATTAATCTTCAGCTGTTCCACAAACTTTTGCTGAAGTATCTAACACTGGATACTGCCTGGGCCCTGCAGTTGACTGGACTGCTGATGGGTGGCAACCGGTCTTACTACGACTGCCACTGAAAGAGCTGTGGAGCACTAATTAGCTATTAGGAAGTGCTTTTCCTGTCTTCCCTGAAAGCAGAAGTGTTGCCTGGAATAAATCATGGCAACTTGCACAAGTCACAGTCATCAGGAAGAGAAATATGAGCAGAAGACAGGAGCAGAGATTTAAATAAAAGTGAACACTTTTATTATATAAATATATAAATAAAAATTATCTTCCTGTGACACAGGAAGATCATCAGTGTGCTTCATGCTGTTGGCTGTCCACCCAGTACAGGGACAAACACGCCGGAAGAAATGCTTGCGTGCCTGACTATTACAATTACAGACACAAATCATTTTTTTCTATAACCAGAGTTATCACTGTTTCCACTCAAAATAAATGAACACATTGTATGCGAACACTTGTCATATGCTGAAGCTCAGCAACAGTGTCCCATTTCTCCTCCTTCCTCTCTAATACTGGGGCAATATCCATCCTACTAACGCTGTATAGCATAGTAGCAGCATGGAAACAACAACAAATGGCACTGTTTATAACCAGATGAATAGTAATTGTTCCTGTCACAATAAATGTCAGAGAATTTTAAGGAGGTATTCCCAGCTAGTTTATTTCGATCATACATAATAATAAAGGCAGTGGCAATTTGGTGTCTTAATTTTCCTGTGAGTACTTCTCTTGAAACAGTGTTCTCCAAACTGTTTAATTAGAAAATTAAATGCAACACCATTCCAGGAAGAATGGCTTTGCTTCTTTCAACAAAATGAATCATCCTGTCTGGTGCAGTCAATCTCTTGTTTTTCCTTTTTTTTCCCCCTTTGATAACATCTGAATTTCTGCTGATTGGCTCTCTCTACTGTCCCCTCTTCTTCTCCAGTGCCTGCAGACCTTCTTGGGATGGAGGAGACAAACTGATCCCTTTCTAACTCTTGTAAGGGTATGGCATCAGCTTCTCTGGGACAGAATTTCTGCTCTAAGTAGGGTGCTGACTCCATCCTACAGCCAATGAAACAGGATTTCTCTTGCTCAGTAATGTGCTTGCCAGTTAGCTTGCAGCACAAAAGCTCCCGAGCACTTTTTACTAATAGGGGATCTGAATGCTAACAGCATAAAGGAAAAGGTTGCACAAGTGACGTGCAGATAGAGCTAATCCTGGCCCTGTTTCCTGCTTTTCATTTTATATTTGTTCCTATCTTTCTCTCTCTCAACTGCAAAGCAACCTGTTTGGTACCCAGCATACAGACTGTAAGCAGAAACCCAGTTCCGGAGGTTCTAGTAAAGCAAACAAACCTTTATTATGGTTTGCTCTGGAGTAACTTGCTTTTACCATATCAGCATTAGTCAATGTGCATCCTGTTATGAAAAGACCTTTGTTGGTTGTCTAAAAGCACAGTCCTACTACTCCCAGTCAGAATTGATCCACTCATTTTCCCCCCCTTTCATTCCTGCTGCCAGTTCTTCAGCAGCATACTTTGTCTTCCTTTTTCTCCATACAGCTGCATGCATAAATTTCCAAGAGAAGTAGTGTTCTGAACCAGACTATTCACCCATTAGATTAATTTTAATCTCAAAATCTGGTTTATACAGAAAAGAGTATACATAAAACCCTATTAACATGAATGTTTGCAATAAGGAAAACATGGACAAATTTCAATTCAGTACCTATTTACCTGAATATCCACATAAAGAAAACAAAGGCTTGATCTGTCCTAACATATTCTTAGGTGTATACACACACACATACAGAATGTCCTTTAAGGCTCAACATGTCCTTGCTGACATTGAAACAAATCTTAAGACATGCCAGATGCTTATATTCCTGAACATCTCCAGGGATTTGAAAGGTTCTTTGAAAACTGTGTTTAAAGATAAACTAAACAAGAAGCAACTCGAATATTTTTTTTTAAAGAAATGCCACTAAAACTATGTCAAATCATTTTTACTTTGGCTGACATGATAGATAGGAGAGCTCAGCACATTACAGTTTCTGATCTTCACTAAATTTACTAAAGCTTATTCCAACCTAGGAATCTTGAGGGGTGACAATGTAAATCCAGTTGCCAATACAAAGGTGAGCAGATGGTGTTGCTCTGCTGGGGAGCTGAGATGGAATAGCACATAAACGAGAAAGCAATCTCCTGATGGTTTGCTGTGTTTAATGCCTGAACTAAGAACTGGAGCTGAGCCAATGTGGCTTCCAGCCAAGGTCTTCACTGGATTCAAAGGAACCCCACAGCAGTTTTCATTCAATGTTAGCTACCAAATGAATAGTTGCAGGTAGTACTAAAGTACTGACACAAAGTGCTGATTAGTACTGTTTAACACAAACCACAGTAAAAGGGAAGACGTTGGCCTTTTTGACACAGGAGATCAAAAAAGAATCCTTAAAGTTGCCCTCTTCTCTCTTTTCTCAGTTTTGGAAGAATTGTTTGGTATGCACAAGTAATCACAAGTAACTAAAACTATTGCATTTAAGATCTCTATAACTGCTGCTCTTGCTAAATACTACTCTATACATTTTTTCATCTTTTTTTGGCTTTATTAAAAATTTAAAGCAATATTAGGAGCAGATCTAATTTTTCCCAAAGTTGACAGGGGTCTTTTGTTTGACTTTTCTGGTGCTTGGATTAGGTCCATAAGCAGCAAGTAAACAGGTAATTCAGTGTTCAGAACCCCCTTTCAGAATTAACACAGCTGCTGTTTCAGGGAAAAGGTTAATTTTTACTCCAGTAAGCCGGGTGTCCAGTCACCAGAAGAAAATTTAGAACCTGGATGCAGCTCCACTCTAATCACAAAGAAAAAGGTATCTGAATACATATGATTTAAATTCAAATCTGTGTTGATTCAACAATCTGCTTCTTCCTCCACACCCTTTTTTCCCTTCCTTCGAATGGCAAAGTGCATTGCCACTTAAGATAATTTCACATTTTTTACTTCAAGGTATTAAGGTGCATTCAGTGGTGTAAAGCAAGCCTTTCAGGGAGGTAAGGGGGAATGAAAGTGACGGTAAATCTATAATCTCACTGTATGGACCTACTGTCCAAATCAGCATTAAGTGTTATTTCCAGGACATGCTGCTTTCTTACAGAGCAGAGGATATACAGAGATGGCTGACCTCATTCTTCAGGTTTCTTGCCAAGAAGTGTTCAGCTACATGGGCTGGAAGCACATTCTCCAGAAGCACCCGATTCAGGTTCTCCATGGTTTCAATCTCTTCCCGCTCTTTTTTGAATTTGTTCTTCCACAGGAAGTCTAACCTACAGTAATATTCATTCTGTTACAAGAGGACACAGAGGTAAAGAAACAATAGGCATCTTGTCCTGACAGAGTACAGGTTTAAGAGACAAAATAAGCATATACACCACCCCTACAAGGCTATTATTTGGCCACTTAAGCCACTACACATACATTTCTTCAAACTAATAAGCTCCCCCCCAACAAAAAGGCCCATAAAAAGGCCCAGGAAAAAAATAAAGTTACAAGGTTCTTTAAAAAATGGAAGATGCATTTATTTACTCTCAGGCTTTAGTAGAAATTCATTCCAGAAAAAAACACTGTTATGGAAAGAATTTGCAGTTTTGCAACTTAATATGATGTCTTATTTATCTGAAATGTAGAATGTCACTTCCAACGATGGGCATTTCAGGAAGACCCAAACTTTTACCAACTTCAACTTATGTCATGTGATCAGCCTGGTAAAAAGTGGGCAGTACAAGAGAAAAGCAGCCTATTGATATGATATGCCTTCAGTTCATTACATCGTTATCAGATTGTCGAAAATGGCCCAGTCATTTGGGCCAATCCAGTTTTGGTTTTGTTGAGGGCTTTTTTGAGGTTTGTTTGTTTTGGGCTTTTTTCGTTTTTTTTTCTTTTTATCTATATTTCTATAATACTTTACCCTTCTCTTTGTTTTGCCCCATTTCATTAAAAAGAACTTGAGAAAATAATAAAATGCATTTTTTGGAGCTCTGTCTACTTCTTTTCAGTATTGTCAATGTTCTGTGATAAATTCTATGGCAATAGCAATATTTCTATAATAAAGCCTCCACTGGCCTGACTATATCATTTGAGCTGATATAAATCAAGAATTATTTCAATGTAGTCCACTGGTTTAATGCTATCATGCAGCCTCAATAAAGACTATGTTATTGACCAGGAAAACATGATTATGATCACAATCTTATTACAGAAAACCCTAAAAATGCTATCTAGTATTAGCAGTCACTAAGCATCACATCAAATTTAGACTAGTCCTTCTGATTGGACGGTGGCTGTCACAGCTCAAAATGATTGATACATACTTTGTTGAGATCACAGCCAAAGCTAGGAGTGGGAAGTTGAAGTGAGATGGCACTAAAATGATTTGGCAAGCTTTTAAATATGTATATTATATATTTATACATCCAAGTACCTCACATAGATGATAAATTCAAATGGCACCAATTGTATTCATGCAGAAAAAATCCATTAAAAACCTGGGATGTCAGGATTATTTGCATAAATTGAAAAAAGTAAATTGGATGCCTGGCATAAAACTGAAATTAGGTATCCATACGTTGTGCCAACTTTGTATTGAAAAGAAAAGGTGGTAGATAAGATGAAGTCCTCAAAAGCATATATTTCTTCTTTAAGAGCTAATATTAAACAGATAATTTATTTACTGCCTTATTATTTATTAAATGAAATTTAGGCTGCCACAAAAAATGGCACAGAACTCAGAAATAAAAAAAATAAAGCAGAATGTATTCTATAATTTGCTTTGAAATGAAAAAAGTCAACCTATCATATTTCAAAATGGACATTTAAATTTCAGACCTTTTTTTTTTAAACACTACCTTATTAAAAATTACTTTAAATCATGGGTCTTTTTTACTTGTATGATCTAGCTGATTTAGTATGCATGTCATTGAAGATCCTGTTCAATCTTTGTAGCCTTGCAGTCATATGAAAACCCAGGTTGTTTCCTATTTCACATGTTACCTCCAGAACCTTTTCAACGTATCAGAACAAAAATATCTCAGAATGGACCTTAGACATCTGCGGTTGCACTATCCTTCAAATACAAAATTTTCCTTCTTCACCTTATGCTGCTTTACTTGACAGCACTTCCCAGCGGGTGAGCATAGTGGAACACCCAGGGAGGCATGAAGGACACTGTGTTCCTCCAGGCACCACAGAGGAACCACAGAGGAATTGCCTTCCTCCAGGAAAAGAGACTACCATGCATCTGTGCAAGGCAATGCAACGAAAAACCCAGAGGTTCCAATCAGCGGTAACTTACTGGGCAAAAGCAGTTAAGTGCAACAAGAACTGATTCATGTCTCATTCACTGCACATAGATGGGTTTATCTATATTTTTAAATTTTAGTGGGACACTCACCTGGGTCTATTTTCAATATTTGCCTGAGTGAGGCAATGAACTAATTATCCCTACTGAAAGAATGTCACATAGAAAGTCAAGATAAGCAGCTTGAGAGTAACTGCCTACGCTGTAGGTGTATATAGTCAGGGGAGATGAATGCTATGGCATTCAGCAAAGGAGCAGCAAAGGCAGCACCAAAGCACTTAAGATCACTAGAAATTAAACCTGGGGTTTCATTCAGGTGAGGGAGCTAAGGAGTCTCATCTCACAGCCATTACTTACAGACACCAAGTCTGAGAAACTGTCTCAACATGGAGCGTCAGCAGAAGATGTCTTAGATACATTAATAAGTTGATCAACATGAAGTCATCAGCTCTAAAGTAACCAAAATGAAAAGCTGCTGGTTTGAATCTTGTGGTGGATAGCCTGCTCATTCCAAACAGCCACAGTGTTGGAGAACTGACAAATGGTAAGGATATAAAGCAAATCTTTGGAAAACAACTAGTGTGACCCTGGGAACAATACAACAAGGTACTTTGGAAAAAAAAACTATGCTAAGGAAGAGCTATTTAGACATACTAACTAAAGCTGATACAAAGGGGAAGAGTTGACACCTCTTCTGTAACATGCCTTCATCTGTTACAAAGAAGTCAATAGGCATGTGAATAGGAGTGAAGTTTGAAATAAGTTTTCATTAAATTCTTTCAGAAGAGGCTCTTGAAAAGACTATTTATCTGAGAAGGATCCTCTCACAGAATAAAAGCTCACTAAAAAACAGAACAGAGACTACAAAAAAACAGTTTTCACAGCTGAAGAAAGTTGCCATATACATCTGAGCAGTAAAATAGCCAATGAAGTTCAGTGTTGATAAACACAGTATAATCAATCATGGGAAAAAACAAAATACTCACCTAGCCTACAGAGTAATGGGATGTGTAATTTTAGGTACTGATGAGGAAGAAATTCACAGGCTGTGTCAATACTTGTAATTAAAACTGCGCCATAGGAGAGATTTAATGCTCAATAGTATTTAAATGTGAGCATACTCTTTACACAGTCTAGACTATACCAATCTGCTTTCTCCTGGGCAATGCCTAGGCCTGGTGCAAGAGTCACCATTCTCAAGATATCGTCTGTCTCTGCCAGCCCATTTTCAAATAACTCTAACGGAATCCATGCAGAATGAAATGTGTCACTTGATTTGAGTGCCAGGGGAATGGTTGTAGCCTATGCTGGCATGACTTCTGGTGGCTGATGCCCATCCTACGCTCATTCTTTTGGCACAAGCATTGCTGCAGCTACACCATAAAACCAGATCAGGAAAATAGATCTGGCTGAAAGCCAGCCATTTTTTCAGCATTAATTTTTAAGCCAGATCATTCCCCTATTTTGGGCCACTATACAGCTCCACAGGCAGCTATGCCAGTACAAATGAGGAGGTACAAGGATAAGAATGAGTAGCTGAGGGAAGGCCTACTTCTTTCACTAAGGATGCTGGTTGTGCAGCTAAAAGTATTAGCTGGACCTGAGAATTAAGTTGGCTTATATAACATGTCATGATATCATAGTTCTCCCTTTCTTTATCCCTATCCAACCAGAGACAAACATTCCTCCTCCTGCTTTTGCATCAGGACAGGCATCTCATTGACCCGTGATGAGCAGGTTCACAGAGCTCGCCTTGTAGGAAAGCATTCACTCTTTGTTTAGATGAACTTTCTGGTTTCTCAATTTGGTGACAGAGGAGCTTCAATGCCAGGTTAAGGGAAATGGAAAGACCCCCCTTCTCATCATTGGCTATTATCTTCAGCATTGTTAAAATAATCACATATTCAGAGAAGAGTAAAGACGTGTTATGATCTGCAAGGCAGAAAAATGCAATAGCAAAAAGAGAAATTAGTTGTATATAACCCTCTGTGGAAGAAGGGTAAGGAAGAATTTTACTTTGCCTACATTGCAAAAGTGGCTTGATAGCATTCTGCAAGTGCAATGAAAGCAGCAAGCAGAAAGTTTAAAAACAAACAAGAAGATTGCACACTTCTTTCACATGACTCAAGCTGGAGGGGAGCAGATTTAGATTAGAGATTAGGAGAAAGTTCTTTACTGTGAGGGTGGTGGAGCACTGGAACAGGTTGCACAGGGAGGTGGTTGAGGCCCCTTCTCTGGAGATATTCAAGGTCAGGCTCAATGAGGCCCTGAGCAACCCTGTCTAGTTGGGGGTGTCCCTGCTGACTGCGGGGAGGTCAGACTACATGACCTTTGGAGGTCCCTTCAGGCCTGGACGATTCTATGACTCTATGACTTTTTATCAACTTGTGAAATTCATTATCAGACAATTTGGGGAAGATCAGGAAGATAAAATGGGTTAAAAAGGGATCAGACAGTGTGACAGAAAGCAGAGCAATCAATAGCTATTAAACATTGCCACAGAAATGCCAACTGGCAGAAGGTGGGAAGCCTATGTCCCTAGAAGGGTCACTCTACGAATGTTAACTTCCTCCCCTATTTTTTCCCAAGCATTTCCCACCAGTCAGTATCACTAACAGCACCATAAAATGGCAGGTCTTATGCCATCTATGTATTAAAAATTAGTTCATGACATTTTCTAGTTATCATTTAGACTTTGCTTGAGAGTGTTTGAAAACACAGAGGTTTTTTTCTCCTTCTTTGGGGGAAAATAAGTTAGCAGAAAAATCAAAGGCAATAGATTGAAGATCCACAAACAAGTGGTATCATGACAAGGATCCTGGACCTACAGATCTGAAAACAAAGACTTTTTCTATTACAAGATCATTTTTCAATTGGTGTGACAGGGAACAACAGTCAAGTTGTTGTATGCAAAACAAACTTTCTTGTTGACATGACTGAACCCACAAAGAAATATTCTCCTTGCCCAGTGAAGATGACATTCCTTCTCTCTTTTTTTCTTGGTATCACATGCAGCACCTCCATCTGACGCCATGGTTGACAGGGACTAAAGGTTCTCAACTGGTGTGATGAAGTATGTATCCCTTTTTCTGAGTCTAAGCAGCTGTGCTCCAGCCCCACCCTCTGCTACTGTCATCAAATGAGCAAACTCTAGTATGGTGCTGGCAGCAAGGCAGATAAAGAATGTCATTTCCAATTCAGGAAGGATGTTCCCCACTACAGCAAATACTGGAGAAGCTGCCAGATAAGAATTTTTTCTCTGGTAACCTGCAGGGCCCACTTGGCAGTTTAAATGACAGTCATTATGTTTTGGGGAATTGTAATGTAAATGAGTGATTTACAGACGGTATTGGATAAGATCATTCCCAATGCTGCAGGCTATGGAGGTACAGGCTGTTCATGAGACCTCACACGGATTGCCTCTTCCATCTCAGAGCCCTGTCTTCTGCACGGCATTGTTCCTGGCACAACTGGCTGGAATCGCAGCTTTTAGCCATGGATTGTGTACAGACCCGAGGATTTAGAGAGAGAATTGCCCTTGTACCTGCCCTCAGCTTTGTAGAGGGGAAGACCATTGACATCACGTTTGTACAGAAAAAGCACAACTGGGTAATAAAAAGAGTAGTTTCCTGTTGGGTCATAGTTTTAGTGCAACTGTGGCCTCAGCATGTGGTACACTTCTGTGTACATGCTACATTGTTTCTGTGTCTGCATCAAATGGTAATAACTGTGAAGAAAATAGCTTGTAATTAAGCAACCAGGGAGACAGCAGATGGATGCGGACAGATGGGAGCACACTAGGAAGCTATGAGACAATATTGGTCAGCATGACAAGCAATAGTTACAGCACACTATCAGCATAATACAGTCTCAATGATAGTTATTGGTGAGTTTTAAGGGTGTATTGGAAGGTAATAAAGAAAATAGCTTTTTATATGCTTCTGACACTCCTGTGCAATGGCGTGGGGCTGAACACAATAAAGGTGTTTGTCAGAAAATCTAAAAATTGCTTGAGAAGGTGGGAGGCTGCATGTGGAGGCTGGCATCATGTCCACTGGCGCAGATGAAGAGAAGTGTGCATCTTACCTGTCTACCCAAAACCAGTAATGTGACGAAGAATATAAACAAAGAAATTGAGCCCATTGTCTTCAGGTCTTTCAGTATTCCTGGCCTATAAAATAAAAACATAAGTAAAGCAAGCTGGTCAAAAGTTAAAACAAAATTACTTTAGCACAAGAATAACACCACAATTTACATACTTTCTGACATTTAAATTAAGACCATTTAAATATGCTATGCTTTCTTATTTGGAGAAATATTATTATTTCCATTATGTAGCTTTAATTACTTCTACTATGTTCTGTGTAAATGTGCCCAGGCTTTGAAGTCCAGTAATAAGATGAGGATTTAGTAAAAGGAATATCCTTGTTTGCTTACAAATGGTGAGCATTTGGTGCTTATTCTATACAGGCAGATTGAAACAAAATTCTTTAGGTAATAATACTACTTCCGTAATGGAGAGCTTGACCATATCCAATAAATGGGAAGAAACAGAAACTAAAGCACCTAATTCCCAAGCCCTTTCACCTCAGAATTACAGAAGGTACAAACTAGATCTTGTACAGAGGTGACTAAATACTCTGCATGGGGAAAAGATGCTAGAGGTAATGGGATACAGCCTGCACCAGCACTCTCCTACTGATGCCACTGAAAGAAGAACCCTGGTGAGAGATTTAGGAAGGAAAAAACCAACAGACACACAGCTTGACTGGCAAAATCAAGGCTGCCAGAAGCACGTGCTAAATCTAACCTGTCACATGGTGCTCCATCCCATCACAGATTTGTCTATTAATCTTTAGATTTAATAGCAAAGAAAACATACACTTTTTTTTTTTTTTAAATTCAGATCCTTTTCCATGGTTGTTTCTGTGTCCTAAAGATCTCAAGCAGATTACAGCACAGGAAAAAAGGATACTGAAACTCTATTCTGAATATTCAGTTATATGCACAGCAGACTCAGCCTACCTCTTTGTTTTGAAAATGAGGTAGAAATTACATGTGTCCACACATTATTTTACACAGCAATACTTAGAATTAGAGTCATAATTTTGTCTTATATATTATCACCTATAACAAAGATTTCAGCAGTCTCACTGAAAATTTAGCATACAAATTTGCAAGCACAGCAAAAAGTCCAAACTGTTGGTCTATTTTTTTCAACAGCTACACTGCATTTGTAAAGTTTTAAGATGATGTACTAGTTCTGAGGAAGTTGATTTTCTGTGGCTTGCAGCAAATATGCTTTAACAGCCTTAATTACGTTCTGCCTTAGGCCTGAACAACCTTAATGATGACTTCTTCCTAATGCTCTTTATTACAAAAATGCAAATTAAACAATACTCTATTTCCTATAGTATTTAATTTAAACACTTTGCCCAGACTTGTTTATTTCATTCTAACACTCTGAGGTGTGACATCAAATCATATATTAACTGCAGCATGACAATGATTTTAAATTGTGACTTGTAGATCACATAGCCAAACACATAGAAAAAAATTTGTTCTGTGACATAAGAACTGCCATAGGTATGCTATTAATTTCAGAAGGACTGAAGGACCTACCTTCTAAGAGGTGCCGTTGCATACATAAATTTGCTGTAATCATCCAGCATGGGCCCATGAGTGTGCAGAAGGATAACATTGTAGCCCACCAATGCAATCAACATTATCACCATTTTCAACTCATAATTTATCCTCAGGAAAACAGAACAGGAAATGAGTCCTAATATGCAGCTGTATATAAAATACTGGCAAAGAAAAATTTAATGGAAAATATTTAGAATTTGGTTCTTGAGTAGGAAATCATACATAATAAAATGCTCAGGCTAGTTTAAAAAACAAATTATTGACTGACCACTTCAGCATGGAATCTATCACAACCTGGGACATTATGGTTTACAGACAGCCAATAACAACCAGGTGCTTGTATTTCATAAAATAGAGCCTTTTTCTTACTAGTTTTCACCCTTTGTCATTTTTGATTTACTCCTTGGCAGCAGCAAGGAGTGCCTATTTGTGGAACACCGGTGCTGGTGTTGAAGTCTAATGCAAGAACTTACTGCCAGCAGACTGACAAAACATTTATTCTTGTGCCACTGGATGACTTTCACTCATGCTTGAGTTCAGTAACTACCCTATATGCACTACTAGAATAAGGGTCAAGGTAAAATGTCTAAAAGTATGAAAACAACAGTTTAATTGCCTACATTTGCAATATTTATAAAGGGATGCTATACACAGTTGTTATGAACCTCATAGATATGCAATTTCACAAACTCTAGAAATAAAGCTAAGATATGCAGAATATACATTATTAAGATGGCCTATGCATAATATAAATATAAAGAAATCCTGCTAAATACTCCTGAGCTGTGACTTGTCATATATATCAACAAAAACATGTATGGTAGAGGTTAAATTCCTGGAAAAATATTTTCTATGGATACTTTCTGGGAATGGATTAGGACATCAAAATTAATGCTAAAACAGGAATAATACATTCTCACTAGAATCATTATCTTAGTCCTTAACATACAGCACCTTTGCCAAAAATGCTTCCTGAAAATCACAGTCCTGGACCTTGTAAGGAAGTTATCTTTTCTGAAACTACAAAGCATTCTATTTCAAGATATGCTATTTTCAGGCTACTGTTGACTTGTTGATGGCAGTACTTTTGACAGAACCTGAATCACAGTATACTAATTTTGGAGGATCACTAAGAAGAATAATTTTCACAGCACCCATCAGACAGAATTGATCTGCCATGTGAATCTCTGCCGTTACTGTAATTTCCTTGCAGATCTGCTTGAAATAAGAAATAGAAAGAACTGCTGTTCAGAACCACCAAAAATAAAACTTCTCTGATGGCTGCATTCTACAGGAGGTCACACTCCAAATTCAGTGTTATGTAAAAAATAGCAGCATCTATTTCTTACTCTGTAAGGCATTCTACTTGTGAAATTAGTTTTCCAAAAAGAAATAAGAAAACAAAAGGCAGTCTTGAATCCGCAACTGGATGCAGTTTGACGAAGATTAAGAAGCTTCCAAGTGGAATAGACAGGTTTTTTTAGTGTTCCATAGGAATACATAAACCAGACATTGAAAATCTTAGAATCATAGAATCATTATGGTTGGAAGAGACCTTAAAGATCACCATTAAACTAACACTGCCAAGTAACTACTAAACCATGTCCCTCACGGTCCCTTTTCTTAGCTAAGATTTTAAACAAGGGTGGATGGATTAGACCAGAGAGGCACAGCCACACATTTAAGAATGCGGACTCTGATACTGTGTATTGTAAAGCAAGATTCCAGTAAGCAACAAGCAAATCTAGAGGTGAGTCTGTAGGCAATTGTGGTTGAACAGCCACCCCAGGTTATGAAACCTTTTTTTGAAAATGCCACCTTAAATAAACCTTTTCCCAGCTGTATCTTAGAAGGCTATTCAATGCTATTGTTTGTCAGTGCTCAATGCTGCAAATAAATTTTTCAATTCCTGTCAAAGGAACTGAAATTTCACCCTTTTAATAACAGAATTTACAAATTTTAGTAGATGCTTAAAGCATTGTAGCTTGAATCATTCTCTAAACTTTTCAGCTTTTCAGAAAAAGGGCTTGGAAAAAGTCAGAGGAGGAACTGCAAGACAAAATGCTTCAAAGGACACAGTGCAGAGGAATAAGGTAACTGACGTTCTAGCTAGCTTCTCTGATGGATGCATGCAGCTACAAAGCAGGCAAGACACTGGAAAACATCAACAATTTGGTGAAGGAACAGTCAAAGTAGCCATACAGAAAATCATGACTGGTGGAATTACTGTCATATAGATAGCATGAGAGCTCTGGTCTTCATCGAAGCACAAAAATTGCAAGCTGTGAGACAAATGGCAGCCTGTCTCCTGGGCCAAGCGGTCTGCTTTCACTTCATCAAATGAACATGAACTTTCCTACAGAGGTATTAATGCCCAGCTGGGAAAAAATTACAGCTTTTGTGTGCAGGTACACTGGGCTTGTTTCTTAGTGAAGACCCATTCTAGGCTTGTTCATCCGACACCTCTGCACAACCTACAGAAGAACAAAAAGGGCTCAGACTACACAGGCATTGAGGCTTTTTCCAAGTCAGAGAGTCGCAGTGATACCAGTCCTTTGTTGTGACCCTAACTGAAAGACCACTGCATGCTGAAGAGTTAGCAGTCCCCATGGGAGTGAAGCTGAGCAGGCGCAGGTCTGTGCTGTGCTCTGCTTACCCCTTGGCCGTGGGATAACCTCAACCAGCTCAGCCAATTTATTGCAACCACGGAGCCCTCAGGCACCTCTCACATGATAGCAGTGCTTGCCCCACCTGTGTGGCCTCGACTTTATCTAACACTGCAACAGCGAGTTTTCACAGACATCGTTTTTGTCTGACAGCAGAAATGATGAATAGAAATGTTTCCTTTTAAGAAAATTCTATAAGAGCTCAAAAGAGGAAAACTCTGGGTAACCTCTCCACAGATGGGTTCTGCACCCCATGCCACCCTTGACTGGAGGACCATCCGATGTTGCATGATTCAGAGTTCCCAGCACCTGAAGGGATGTAACTCCATATACCCTCTTTTTTCTTCCTGTGCTAGCTCCAATAAATGGTATTTTAACCAATACCTTACAGAGCCTGAGTGCCTTTCTTACCAAGATCAGAGGCCCAGTGCCTTGCACCAGTGCACTACACCCTTAGAATCTTATCTCCAGCCCAGTGCATTTGGTCTCTTCTCTTAAAATTTAAGACTTCTGTGGTTATAAAGATGTTTATTAAAGCAAAAAGGGATTCAACTCCAATATGTCTATGGAGAAAAACTTGAAAATAAAGTACTTTTGGAATTCCCTAGTCAAATAAAATGTATTCCAAAACTGCATCTTTCAGAAGTCAGTATCATGACTTTTATTTATTTAACATGTGGAGGTGGCAGCACTGACACCACACTGTATTTTGTCACAGGAAGAGATATGAATGACTTGAAATCTCCCAGCCTAACTCCTATTATATGGAAACTACAGAAGCATCATAGCAAAATTAATCAATAACTAAACACAAACAAAGTCCCTATGTATAATCTTCCGTAAGTCTTTAAAAAGAGCAAGAAAGCAAGCAATACAACTCAGAAAACTCTCTTGGGGCTGAAATAATTCAAAAATCTCTTATTCACTCATTTTCGATGACAGTCAATAGATTTGTCAGGTTCACTGTCATAAATCACAGGAAGTTTATCTGCATGAATAAAGCTTAAAGCTAACACACAGATTCAATTGAATTTTTAGTTTAAGGAAACAAACATTTGCCAGCTTAAGTATTCAATATCTCATTCAGTAAAGACAGTATAATTTTATTTCCAGATTTAAAAAAAAAAAAGATCAAAATTAGTAACTCAGAAGGCATCTGTAGCTTTTTCAAGCTAGAATTTATGCAGTGCCTGAGGATGAAAATTACGTGCATTTGAGAGTTGTTTAATAAAAAAAGTGAGGGAAAAAGTGTTTAAAAACTTTAGCCAACCTAATCTTTTTCTTTATTGTTATCAGACGTGACATTTTAACATAATTTTTGTGCCAATTTATCAAAGTTTCTTTGATGAAAGAATGCATTTTAATAGTTTAAAATCTATAAACCACTGTTTATATGTGGATTAAATGTACCAAATCATGTGAAGAGCTGACAAACACCTAAGTTATAGACGGGAAAACAAAAGAAAAAGACACACAAAATTTTTTTGAAAAACAGCAGATTAAATCTTAGTAATATCTATAATTTATGAAAACTATATCCTTCAGATGCTTGTTGGAGAATTTACTGGTATAAAAAAAACCAAAATACCTTTAAAGATGTTCAAAACTATAGCAAACAATATTTAAAAAAGCTGAGTAGAAAACCTGCTAGTTATAAAAGCGAAAATATACAAATAAGCATTGGAACAATTTATTTTTGTGTACTTGTGAGTGTGAACGTACGCAGAGGCTGGAAGAATGACTGCATCACTTCTTTGACAACAAGGATAACTTGATATCAGGGCAAAAGAAAACAAGAAACAGAAACTCATGCTCTGCTGTTACTTTATCAGGGAGATACTAAAAGTTCCTAAGTGCTGCAGTTACTGCAATTGTTTTTTTTTCCAGGAGAGTTCTAAAAATAATTAACATCTTGCTTTTGTGTGTGCCTAGGATTGTTTAGCTTGACATAGTGAATAGCTGCTTCATGTAAAACATATTGTGTGGAAATCAGCACACACCATTCTGGTACTGGTCTCATCAATTTTGCATGGGGATAAAATAATCTCCCTTCTTCTCTCACTACCTCCTGTTTATTCATCCAAAGACTTCAGCTGCAGGTCTTTCGTAATCCCACTAACAATCATTGCTCTCTAGGATACAGACCCCATTTTTTGCAGGAATGCCCTCCCCCCTCTTCTTGCATGTGCCACTGTGCTTTTGCTCACGCCAAGACATCTTCTTCAAACCAGCTCAGATCTTTCAACCAGTTTATACAATGGTACACGAATGTTGCATTTCCCCCTTCTCACTCCATCTCTTAATCAAACATGCAATGACAGAAGCGTGCCGATCACAGATTTCACATTTGCTGCCAGGCCAATAATGAAAATGGTGAATATTTTGAGGTCTACCACTGGTCCTTGTGAAACCTGTCTGTTGATCAACCTGGTTTTCTCACTGACAACAATGTGGAGCTTTCAACATACAGTCTGCTTTGCAGTCACTGTGTGTTCTCCTGAAATCTTGTAATGCCCATTTGTTGGCATGGGTGAGACGCTTCTTAGTTATCAGATTGTTTCCTGCTTTTTAACCTGACATTCATTAAACCCGCTATTTTCAGAAGCATTAATCTCCTTTACCTTCCCACTTCCTTCATAGGCAGTTTCAGGTGACTGAAAAAAAATCAAGCTTTTGCTGCAGTTTTAAAAACTGGTGGGTGTTTAACTCCAAGCAGATCTGGCAACAGTCAATTTAGTGTAATTGTTGTAAACAAACAAAGAAATGTAAAATGAACTTACCGGTAGGAAAAAACAGTTGTTTTGTATACACCACCGTGTCTGATTACTTGAATTAGGAAAACTTGCGTTTGATGAATTAAGAGTTGAGGGAAAAGCTTTCACAGCATTACCCAGGAAAAACTAGAGAAAATAAATGTATAATCCATTAGCTTGTCAGCTGTTTAAGGTCAAAATACAGAAGAGAAATGGAGAAGCGGAGAAAGCCTTGCCAATAATCATTTAACTTTGGTATCTCACTGGAAATTGAAATAGAAGAGAGAAAATGACATCACTTGATTACTTGTTCCTGCATGCTCAAACAAAAACAACTTTGTTAACCTCCATCTGACACTCTCCATTTGAATGAAAGACAAAAGGCTCCTTGTTATATTACTTTCATATATCAGAACATCACAAAAATGAGAGACAATGATGAAATAAATTCAATACGAATAGTTCCTGGGTTTATCTCAGCTGAATCTTATTTAAACACAGGAAGAATTAAAGAAAGAGTAAGTAGTCTTTACTGAAGTTCATTTACACAGATGGAATCCTTCTCATAATAACAATAATATTTGTACTAATGTTATTGAAACAGAAGAGTGGAATCAGTATCTCCTGGGTCATCAAATTCAGCCAGCTGATGTCACAGATAGCCACCATCATACAGTATTCTTTGATGTAGAGATCTAGTCCTTTCTTAATGAGTTAGATTTGGCTACATCAATTCCACTACTTTGAATCTCACCACTTAAGACTATTCACGGCCAGTTCCCATGTTTTTTTTCTACTTCTTCTTCTCTTACCCTTTAGCTTTCAGATTGCTTCTTTCTCTCCCTATTATTTATGTTGACAATATTTAATACCATCCCAGCCTTTACTATGCTCAGCAATCTACGTTTTTCTAGTTTATTCCCAGAAAACAAGCTCTTCATTCCCCTGATCATTCTGATAGTCACCCTCTTCCAATTCAACCTTCCGGGTGAGCAAAACTGCAAACACGCTCCCCAGATTTTATCAGTGAGTTGTGCAATAGCATTAATAATAATTCCACAGAAAATGTGTTTTCATACTTCCTAGAATGACAGCTCCCTTGCTCACAGCTACAAAACCTTAATAGCTCACTGCACCTCATGCAAGAGACAGATCATGAAGTTATAGCAGTTTAAAACATTGCTGCACATTGACGTAATTCCAGCCACCACTAACATCATGCTGAGCAAATGTGGGATAGTTTTCCTTCGCTGAGGCTCACTTAGCTAAATGTGGCTTATACTTACCATGAGTTAAGAGCAGTCACATGGATGGTTATGGTGATTCAGCTGAGTTGTCACTAAACCCACATAATTAATCAAAATCATGAACTCATCACATCTCTACCTGATGAACTTCCAACCTTGTGTCAGAATCTGTTGTCACTGGTCTGTGCGTAATCTTGCACTCTGTACTAAATTTCATCCAAATTCTTTTACTCAAATCCTCAGTTGACTTCTTCCTTTCTAAAATCTCAAGCCTTCCTTCACAGACATTGTCTGTCACCTTAATTCATCGACATATTTCACAGTCCATCTCATACACTGTACATGAAAATCCACAGCGGGCTGACCGTTGTAAAACTCCACAGGTTGCCTCCCTCTCACCCATTGTTCTCTGCATGTAGCCAGTTTGTAACTCACCTTTGAATTTCAAAAACTCACCTTTTCCCATTCCTGTCTTTACCTACTGCCCCAGAGAAAAACTCACTCAGATTTTTATCTGATCTGGATCAAAACGGTTACTGATTTGCTACCTAACACTAGATCTGGTCAGCCGTAGCTCTGTGTAGCCAAGTCCTGAAAACTTCTGAGGACGGAAACCCCACAACCTTCCTTGGCAATGTGTCCCAGCACTCTACTCCCTGCCCAGCGACTTTTTTTTTTTTTTTCCTGAAGACTATCCAAACCTGCCAAGCCACTACCCATGGTCAGCACCCATTGATATGCTTTGTGGCACTGCTGAGAAGAGTTTGAAACCATTATCAATGTAACACTATTTCAACAGAAGCAGGATCAGTTATGGACTCGCGAAGGTGATGAATATGCCGTCTGTTACCAAGACTGGTTTACAAGAAATTGGCACCATCTCTGGAGTAACATGCAGAATGGGCTCACCTTTGTCTGTATGGTTGCACTTTCAGGTTGTCTTCCTTTACAAACATGCTTCTGTGTTTGTTCTATGCACATGTTTGTGTGAAACTTCACATAATTAACCGCAATCAGTGAACCATACATTCAGGATCAGTAATAGAACAGATAAATCACAACACCAAACCCTACAAAGTGTTAATATACACCTGCAAATTTTGAAACACCCTTCTGTAACTGATCCCAAAGAGCCCTTATCATGCGGAGTTATGTGCACATCCACCCCTTCTCACAGGATGTGTGGGTTAAATGCATATACTCCCTCTTCTGGGCGAGTGGGTTACCCTACTTGCACACCCCTCCTGTAAGGAGATGTGGGTACTCTCGCTTTATCTGCACGTGTGCAGCTCCCTGTGAATTGTTAATGCCCAAGCTGGTGACAAAGTGCCCCCTGAGTTCATGCACACAGACAAATCTGAGGTGTGGGTCCCTGCTTGTCATGATCAACATTGTAGGCCCACCAGCTGCAGAGCCAGCAACTCACAGTGTCTGATGGGGAAGCTGCTCTCGCTGGCCGAGGAAGAGGTGTGATGCCAGAGGGGCGACGTAATGCAACGTCAAACCAGGTTTTGACAGTTAGCTGGTTACACTCACAGGTCTCTGCCTCCTGTTAGGAACTTCCATGCTTCTTTTTATACCTTTTTTTCCACCCTATTTCCTTTTTTGCTTCCAATTCCCTTTGAAGTGGCTTGGTTTCTGTTTAACGCAGCTGGTGCTGGGCTTCCTCTTTAACAGTAACGGTTTTGGGCAAATGCCCTCCAGAGACCTTTAAAGCCATATTTAATCCCTCTCCCTGTTCCAACTATTTACACCGACATTCTTATCTTAATAAGTGTTGTTCACCAGGTCATTTGCCAAGGGTGGGCAAAGAGAGTCTCCACATCCCACTAACAGTGCATTTACTTTTTCTGCAAACCTGAAGTAACTGTATTTAGTTTCAGAGTCCCATCCCATGCATGTCCACAGAGTAAAAGGTTATATACCATGAAGAACTCAAACACAATTATGTTATATGTACATATAGATGTATAAATATTCATATATATTCATTTCTATCAGAGCATTTTAATTTTGGTTTTGAGGATCGTGCAGGGCATTTCTGACCTATAAAAGTTATCTCTATACATAGAATGCTGTATGAAATGTGGCATATCTACGAATACCTAAATAAACATAGATAGGAAAAAAAGAGGATATGGAAATGTTGTCATCTACCATGAGCCAAACAACACTTATTTCTGAATGATCTGTTTGTACTTGTCTTTCTTGTCTCTCATCAGTTATCTGAATTTTCTATCATGCTTTAGAGATATATATTATTCTTCAACATAGTATTTTTTTGTAAGAGACAGCTCAGTCCTACTAAGCAGTCACACCTACTCAAATGACTCAAATGAAAGCAATATTTTTTATGAATACAAATGTTTGCCAGGGAACATCTGAGCACACTACCATTAAATTCTCATTTTAACTTCATATTCTAACAGCTTTCTTCTAACGTGTTCATATAATCTGCAATCTTCAGTTTGAGTTTTTTCCCTCACATGATGAAAATACCTGCTGTGCTGCTATTACTTTCAGTAGAAACCATGTGGTGACAGACCCTCCCCCCACAACATGGGATAAGCAAGTTAGTGCATCTCTCAGTATCTGACCAAGAATCTGCACAAGACTACATAATACACTAGTTTAGATCTCACTAAAAACAAAGCCAACTTTCTCACCTAGGTACTTTCAACCCTTCTGTACAATCCAAAAGGTACCAGAACCAAGGTTTCACAATGAACATGCTCCGATAGCCTGTAAATGTGACCAAGTCAAATGGGTTGTATCTCAAGTTACTAAACAAGTGGGCTGGCTGATTTCCACATTAGTGTGCATAAAATAGCATCCAACTAAGAAGAAGGAAAGGTGGCAGAATTTAATATTAAGTGCACTAATCAAATACACACTGAACTAAACTATTATGGAATAAAGACCAAAATGTGTAAAATTTAAATGGTTGCTATGTGAATGAGTTGACCCTGTGACAGGTGGGCAGGAGGGAGAGAGATGGGAAATACCCCTCCATTGAACTACACAGCATAAAATCACAGAGTAAAAGGCAAAATTAATTGATTCAAGTGCCACAAACAGTTCGACTGTGGTCATTAACCTGTGGTAGCAGGCAGTCATGCAGTAGCCATTTGTAAAGACAAATGCTACTGTCATTTTATGTGCAAAAATAAGGCATAGGCCTCAGAACACTAAGAAGTGTGCTTTCGCACACCAGTGAGAAACTCCACAGCCCAGAGGTAAACTCTTTAGGAAGTAGATGCTCCAAGATCAGCAGTTCCAGAGCAGAGCTGTGCTTAATCAATGGAAGTACAAACAGCAAAAACAAAGGTCTGGATGCTACCAATAAATGCACCACGACTCAATTCACAGCTTACATTGAATTTGATCCCATCACTGTTTCCTCTTCCTTATTATACAAAATTATACTGGAAATGGACATGTGAGGACTATAAAGAAAAGCATAGAAAACATCTTTGTCACCATCCCTCTCTCCTCACTACCTTCTTGCCTCTTATGAACACACAACTATACTTGAAATTGATTTTCTGCTGTTGCAGAAGAACTATGCCATCTTCTCAAGACACAATGGTCTACAGTTTTATAATGCTGTTGTAAACAGTTCTTCCTGTTTGTGCCCCTACTCTTTTGTTCAGCAAAAGAGAGTGAGAAGAATATATTTTCAAGTATGGCAGAAGCATGCAAGTCTAGTATATCGGTTGGACTAGAGGACTCACATTTTTCTTAACACACAAAAACATGAAGCAATGATGCTTTTGTTCAGCATTGTTCTTTTTTTTTGATCCTCTAAGGCAAACATGCAGGATATCTCTTCTTTGTTTTCAGTTTTTCTATCAACTCTCCAAATATCCATGTGCCTTAGGAGAACTTTCTTCTCAAAATGTGTATCACTACTTGCTTTGAAAAATACCAGTTGGTCTGGCAGATTAGTCAGGAATTTATCCCCAGATACCCACATGAATGCCCTAGGAATAATACGGAGAATCTCAGATTCTGGTGTCATTCCTCATCTTCATAAACTCTCAAGCAGAAGTTTAAGGAGCATCTGGAATGATAAGTTTCTATCTAGATTATTTGAATAAACAAGAGGTGATGCTGAGACACCAGAAAGTTGGAAAAGGATGACAAAGATCTAGAGTACTGTACTGGACTGAATAGGAATTTTAGAGCATTTTGTCTCTGGGTTTGTACAATACTTCTTAGCTTCAAAGTGCTCATGCACTTGCATTATTTGGTGTCCTCTGATGTGTCTCCTGTTAATAGTGAAACTTACCAAATTCAAGTTGCTCAATCATTTCACTTTTATAAAATTTTGTGTGCCGAGTGAAATTGCGTAACTATCTATGTGTCCCCATGTATTCAAGTCCCAGTGTCCCTGTAGAGGCAATACGAGGAGGAAAGCAACTGCCTTGTTCAAAGCTCCCAGCAGCATTAGGTAAGAGAGACGAGGAGCCTGCTGGGCCATTATAGACTCAGATACCATCATGGTATTTGACAGATACAGAGTAATGCTCACTTATGTGGCTTCATCTTTTCTGGACTGTGGAGCAAATGACCGTGTGACAGTGTGACTCTCCCTCTCCCACACACACATTTGAAACACACCAGGACTGTTGTAAACATTATTTCAGGACAGCTCAGGCCAAGTGCTTGCTATGTCACCTGCTAGTGCATCTCTGCTAGTCCAGCATACTTAGACTGATACTGATTTTAGTAAGTTTCTTAAATTTTATCTATAATGTGGAATGGATTTGCGATGGCGCGCTGCATGTGCCACTAAAATGACATGACTGCAGCTGTGCATTCCCCTTTCTCCTTCTAACTCCTAGGCCAGGTCAAGCTCTAGGCATTGTCTGTTTATTCTTAAAAGAAATGCATTAGGCACCCTCCAAAATAGGGTCTTCAGTGTTTTAGGCACTGTGGGGACATAATTACAGCGTATCTGTCAAAGAGCTCGCCTATTAAAAATACAGCACTGAACAAGGTCAGCAACTGTATTAACAGTTAGCTACACGAAAAGGAAGGTATATTAAGTAAACCAACTTTCTACTATGAGAATTGGAGCAAGTTTACTTAATTATTTGTCATTATTAAAACACGAGATTTCAGCTATGACTAGTGGGAGAAAAACATAGGGCCAATACTTGCATAATTTAAGGCAGCTCATGCTCACAGAGAGACATTAAACAATGGAGTAGGAATACTCAAACCTCTGTCAGTCTTCACATTTCTACAGACATGTTATTTCAAAGGAAATAGTCCAGTGGTTGAAAATTGACTGGAAGGAAGACAAGAGAGAAAATAACATCCTGGTTCTGAAAGCTGGTACTCAGGGCACCTTCCTGGCACAGTATAGCCCTGAGATCCTGCTGCTGTGCCAAGAACCATTCAGGCATTTGATGCAGAAGTCACTGAAACAAAGAGCTCTAGCAGGGCTCTTTCATCATGCCACTTTCGCTGAGATCACATGAATCCCAGAGGATGGTGAGGCACAATCATTTGATGCATCAAGTAGCTTTTCATTTAGCTTCCAAGAGTCACCCCTTTGCAGTCATGCAGTCCTACTGTCTCTCTGAGGGCTCTGCACTGTTCTCTGCAATATTTCTCATGTTCTGTTCAATGCAGGTCGGCTTCGCGAAAACAGTCTTTTGTCAGCCATTGATTGCTGCCCTACTCTATAGATGGCACCAGATCTAATGCTCAATGGAAGTGAGCATTAGTCACCCTCTTGCTTCAGCTAATAAGTACTTGATACTTACGTCACATTAGCTGTTTTTTTAACTTCCCTCCACTGATCATGACTATATGCATCTCAAACATGAAGACTAGATACAGATGCCTGCTGAAACAGCTAATTTGAAATAAAATTGCACCCCCACTCTTTTCTAATGTCCCTTGACCATAAAGACTTAGTTTTATTTGACTTTTTGGTCTTAATTATGATTTATTAGGTGTGGGATGGTTAGGGGCTTTTTATCTCCATTAAATCTTAATGGCTACATTTTGCCTTTTTCTACTGAAAGAGTTCATGGAAATAAATGCAGTTAATGGACTCTGCTATTAAGTACATGTTGCTTGGAGATATAATAATGATACTTCAGAGTCTCTCCCACAATCTGCTATTAATATTAAGGAAATGCAAATTTCACAATCACATTTAAAGTCATTTTTGCTAGTCAAACTATTAAGGTTTAGTTTCAAGGTGGGAATTGTACTTAAAATTATCATCTCATGAATATCATGGAACATGATTATTTGTAATACTACAGTCATTACTGATAAGGCTCAAATACTTTAGAAAATAGCCTATTAAGTTTTACTGTAACATTCAGTCCACATAAAAATGGACTTGAACAAATAAAATTTAAAACTGTTTCTAAAAGTTATGTACTGAAAAACTCCTTTTTTTGTGAAAATGTCTTTTACTAGTTGAAAGCCAAATTTGAAGTGGGATGTACACAATAGTAGAACTTAAGTATAAGAGAAAAACAGTTGCTGACCATATCTTCTTTTATACTTTTTAACTTAATAAATAACCATATGGTTGCATGAACTCTATCTCAGAATGTACTTTAAACCCAAGTGAGTTATTTCATTTGTTCTTATACGTTTATAGAGTTCAAAAGAAGAGAAAGTCTAATCTGACCTACATTTTACAAGCTACTCCATCTCTGCGTGTTGTCCTGTAGCATGCCAAATAACTTTTGCTTGGCTAAAGCTTATCGTTCATAAAAGCATACAGGCTTCAGCTGCAGGCAAGAAGTGATGGAAAATCAACAGCTTTTCAGAATAATTTGTTTCCACTGCTAACTGCCTTCACTGCTAAAAAGTGAGCTTATTTTCTCATTTTCCAGACACTGCTTCTTTGAGTTTTTCCTCTACCAGCCCTCAACACCAAATTCAATTAGCTGAATTTTAAATTTTTGAGCATAGAATTGTTTTTTGAGTCTGTCTCCTCTCCTTAAAAAAAGCAGGAGAAAGAAAGGAAAACACCTACTTTCCTGAAAAGAAAACCAACAAAAATAAGACTAGGATCATTTGATAGAAAAAATGGAAAGAAGGTTCTTCCAGAAATTTCAAATGTTCACATTACATCATTCTGACAAGTTTAGTACTTACTGTAACAAATGACTGACTAAGGTTCCCCTGAAATGTTGTGGGAAAACAAAATAAAACATTGTAGGTATTATCAATCTTTAAATCCTTTACGGACCTCAAGTAACAGAATTACCAGAAACTCAAGGAAGCGCTTAGAGTTGCAATTTCAAAAGCACTGAAGTGCAAATCTCACTCACTTGAAATGTGACTAATAGCTATGCATTAAGGTTGTAATGAAAACATTTCCTAAATAAATATTACAGTTCCCATTTTGCAAATACAGAACTGAGCCGGAACACTTCCACCGGTTTAAGAAGAAATAAATCAAGCTCAGCCCATGGGGCAAAAAAAGGAAGTTTTTTGATCCCATATACTGCTCAACCCATTAGACAACACATCCTTCGATGCACAATAAACAAGGGCATTAAGATTCAGGATTTATGCACAGTAATGACAGATCTACTCTGTATTTGTTATACTTACAAAAGAATAATAGAATTACATGGATTTTCCCTATTAGGAGAGAAAATACAAGCACAGGCTGAAATGCCTAAAGCAGAGGTAAGCATAACAAACTTGTAGTTAAAGACTTTTGAAGTTTTGATGTAACTTTGAATTTTTTTCCTTTTTCCGAAAACAAAGGCAAGCACATGAAATACAATAATGTATACATTATGATCATTTTGAGATGAGCAGAGGAGCATCACAAATCTGAATAAAGCTTAGTTTGTTTCACACAGTCTTCCATACATCCTGTGACGAGATAATTCATTCTTTGAGGACTACTCTGTTTATCCAAGCAATGTGTAGATGAGCAAGGGATTTGAACTATTCAAACCTGGGATTTAACTATCTTCTATTCCTTATAAATTATATTTTTCTTTAATAAACTTAGCCAAGATCCAAGCTCTTGCTGAGCATCCTGTTTGCAGAGGTCCCCATTATACAGTATGTTTTCTGTTGCTCTGCTTTACATTTCTGTCTCTGGCATTCATTATCATGTAGGCTCCTGGCATAGCCATGGGCCATAAATTGGACATCTACACACATACTGAACAAAAAAACCCAAACAAAAACCCAAGAAAAATTAGCCCTTTTTCCCTTACCATGTTGAATACAGCCATGGTTAATATTATAGCAGTGGTGGTCAATGTAAGAGTGATCCGTGGCCAAGGACGGTTTGCAATTATTCCAGAGGATTTCAGGATCCACAACAATGAAGCTGATGCTTTCTTGCTACATTGCTAAGAGTTTAAAAAAGAGAAAATAAAAATAGCTTTAGTATATTTAATTACCGTAAATAAGGGTAGAATTCAGAAAGCTTAAGATTGAGGGCAACATTAATCTTGAAACACTGTACAGAAGTATTCAACTATTATACTCTCATAAGAGTTACAGAGCATGATTACATATGAAACTAAATGCAAATTTAGTTAAAATATCTTCTATAATATAAATTCTATTAAATAATTATAATTTTAAAATACCTTATTAAACATTCAATATACATTTTAATAAAAGCAAATGCAGAGTTGACAGCAGTGGCATTACCTATAATATTAGTAAAAAGCAAGTGATCAAAATGACCTCCCTCCTCTCAACTGAAAGAGCAATATTTAGTAGCCTCTGGAAACTTCAAAATGTGAATAATGACTCTGCACAGTCTTTGACAGAAAGATAGAGGCCTCTTCATGCAGGATAAAGTTGTACACATAGATATATCCCCGCCAATCTACAAAATAGCGGGGTTTCTGGGTTTGTTTGATTCATTTTAAGTGAAATCAACCTCAAGCAAATCAACCTTCCCTAAAACTATCTAGAAAATAAATAAGCATTTCATATAACAATCGGACAACAATTTGACACAATGAGTCTTTAGTGAATAGAAATTTTTCTTTAATATAGCAGCAAAAATTAACAATAAAAAACTCTGACTCATTTCACCTGCTTCCAAGAACACATTGCAATAGCCTCCATTCACACAGGCATACTGCCTAGAGGCACAAGATCCTCACACAGAATAAACAACAATTTGTGACACATCCAATAAATATTTTTCCCAAAACTTTAGCAATGAGGAGGTAAGGTTGCGTAGGAGCATCTTGTGCCCTTTCCAAATGTCAATTTCAACTATACTGAAACCTCTGTAAAAAAGACAATTAAAAGTTAAAGAACATGACAGTCCCACAAAAGTATTTGCTTTTTATCAACCCATTTTCTCTATTTAATTAATATTATCAGAGATCACTTTACATATTGTTTTCATCCCATTCACAGCAATGAGAAGAGATACAAGCACAGGAAGTCTCTGAAATGAGAACCCAAGCACCAAAAGCTACAAAATATAGGATTTAATTTACAGCATAACTATCAGTTCAAGTTCAATAGCTATGGCACATTGCGCTAAATAACACTATTACCCAACACATGTGATGTAGTTTACATTGTACATTGTACATTATTTGAACAAGTCCACTGTATAACTAGAATTTTTATTACAAATTGTTTCCTTCTGTGACAGGAAGTTCTGCTTACTGGATTGGACAGATTCTGAGTGAATGAAGTCAGTATCAGGAAGGTCAAAACAATAATCAGAATCTCAAGAATGGAAAAAGAAAAGGGAAAAAATAAGCAGCTTTATCTACACGTTACTCCTCCCCCATATTGAAAAAAAACCCACACAAACTCAAAGGACCTGTGTTCTTGAGCAAGAAACTCCTGCTCAAATGGCTGTTTGAACTTCCAAACCTTGTTATCCACCCCTGAGTACATAGCAAATTTCAAGATAATTTGAATCCACATGTAGATTTTAGAAAGGTTTTGTCAGCCTTCCCACTTTAATAAAGTAAAAAGCACAGAGCCTAGATTGCTGGACGCAAGCAATGGATCTGTGTGAAAATGAATCATTCAGTTATCTGTCTAGTCTGCCTAAAACCTAATGAGTCAGTGAGCATGGATTTATGGCTAATTAAAACAGTCATGAAATCATGCCTTAAATTGCTCTTTGCCTTTGTTATAGCACACCTGGAGCTTTACTACGACCTCACCAACATTGTTCTGTGATTTTCTTGGAAGTTTAGAAGTAGATGGAAAAGTTTAAGTTGGATTAGGTACAAAACTAGGCAGAAACACCAAGAAAGTATAAGGAATATAAAGAGGCTAAGAAACGATATAGATAAAACAGTACATCATGTTCTCCTTTCTGAATTATGTTACAGTGAGCTACATGGTTCAAGAAAAGCCTTTAGGATAAGAAACTCCAAGAAAAGAAGTTAAACCAGATATACTTTATTATGAATTTTATTGGTTTTAGGTTATCTGACTAAAAGGTAATAAAATTAAACACAAAGACCTGGTGATGATCTAAAGAACAGTGATGGAACCAAAATAACCTCATCAGTGAAGAACAGAAGCCACTGAATCTGCTGCTTCTAAGACCATTGAAGGAGAATGTTTCAGCCACAGTTTCTGATGGGAAACCTACCAAGAAACCTCAATTAAAAGAACTTCCTTTCCAGAATGTCCTGCAAACTAGAGGCGATTACTGCCTGAAAGGATAGTATGCTGGTACAGGGCAGATAATTCTGCAACGGAGCAGAGCAAAACTTCAGATTGTGTAAAATATTATGGCATGTTTTAAGGGCATTGGGGGTATATGGAAAACTTACAGGATGTTTAAGGGATGGGACAAATGTGGATCATGGACAAGGGCAGGTCAATGGAGAACAGAGGGAATGAAAGGAAATGGCTGTACGTAAATGCTTTTCTAAATGTGTCTATTGCACATTCTTATTAAATCCTACCTCTAACCATCTTCTGTGTAAGTGCAGCCCTTATTCTGAGCCTGCATGTGTGCAAATGCCACCAAGCTTCAAGCTGGACCAGTTGGCAAGCAGCACAGGACGGGTACCAGGCACTGGAGGCAGAGAGATCGTATGTCTGAGGCAATTGAGGGCGTGGGTGCCAGCAACCGAAGTGTCTTGGATCAGTCCCTGGGGAGATCCACAGGGCGTGTGTGAGAGCGTGTGTGTAACCATTAGGATACTTCAAGCCGGATTGGCTGGTAAGTAGGAGATCTACGTTTGAAGAGACCCAAGGTTTGAGCCAGTCACTGTGTAAGGTGGGCAGAGGCTGGGCATGGATATTGTGTCAATTTGAAGTCCATACTAAGTAAACCACAAATGCGAGTGTGTCCGTGGATGACTACAGTCAGGGTGCACGTATGTTCCACTGGCAAATGTCTCTCCTGATCAGCCAGAAAGGAGGAACTAGACCTTCGGTGTTGTTCATATTTACGTGACTGCTCCTTGCTTTTACATGGGTGCTGGTAAAAGAGCTGCTCTGTCTGTGTGGTTGTCCTACGTGTACGGTGTACGGTGTATGCCTATTGGGAATACGTGCTCAGCCTCGCTGCTGGTTGTACCTGGGACACAGTACTGACAGCCTCCCATCGATGGCAGTGTGACAGGGGGATCCAATGGTCTTTAATCCCATCAAACTGGGCTCCAGTGGACCAGGAAGAAGCACTCCCCTTGCTCTTGAATTCCACTGGATTCAACAAGCTCTAGCAGATCTCATTTGCAATTTCAGAACTTTAAAAAAACATGGCTCAGTAACAGATGCAAAACGCCATAAAAAAGATGTGTTCGTGTTTTTCTAGTGCTAAGCAACGTAAATTGATGGTTTCCTCCACACAAATGAGCAACTTGTGTTAATTCTGAAGATAAAATTAAGTTTCACAAAGAAAATTTCTGTTGATTCCAAATATCTAAATACATGAATGTTGGTGTCAAATGATGGAGACTTCTCAAACTTTAACAGCAACACTTTCAATTGTTAAATTTGAACTTTCTTCATTTTTTGAAAGTAATCATTGAAAAAATTACAGTACAGAATTGCTGAGGTTACTTAGCAATGTCCATGCTGAGAACTGCATTTATAGCTGAGGACTGTTTTATTGTTTTCCAAGTACCTCTATATTTTTGAACACACTAATGTAACTTCTGTACCAAAATTCCTTGCAATAATTCTAAATTTCCTTTGAAAGTTTTTTGATCAGTATCACCTGACTTTGCTGATGTATTTTAGCAGGGAGGAACTAATTGGACTGATTTACTGTATTTCTTAAAAAAGCTGTTTTTCTGCTTCCATTAAAAAATAAATTATGTTCTTTGGGTAAGTTTATCACTAATAAAAGTTCTGGAGAATAAAATAGATTTCAGGAAACAATATAACATTCAGCCAGTATGAAACAATATATCATCCAGCCACTGTGATTAAGCAATAAAGAGATTCCATTCTTCCACCTGCTGCTGCTAAAATTACAGATATTGCTGTCTTTGACCTGAAGAAAAATGTGAGCATTGTTAGACTGCAACTTCAAAAATGAAGTTGTAGATAGTTATTTCCACTTGTAAAACAGAAGTCCACCAGAATTCAGTAATGCATTTCTTGACAAGTTGTTGCTCTGAGTTCTGCGGGGGTAAGGACCACCATTTATTTCGTACATCTGTCATGCCCACCTAGTTTGATAAATAGATGACAGGTCTCTCTAATAGTAGAGAAAGCAGCCTACACAGGTTAAGACAACGAGGCTCCTGAAAGGAAAACTTGTGACAAAACCCTGATTCGCACAAAAAATCTTTAAACCGTTGAGTAGAAATTCCTTGGAAAAAATGGAAGCATACACTGCTGATCTATATTTATCTATGTGAATGTTCAGCTTTGCTGAACTTCATTTCACTTTTGAGCAGTCTAAATCCAGTAAATATAGTACAAGTGCAGCAGTTCAGTACTGCTGAAAATTAAGGGAACTCCTGGAAGCAGGAGTGGCGGGGTGATCATCCAATTCAGACTCTTAATAGCACTGGCAGAACTATGCAGGTTTATTTTGCTGATTCATTAGCTTATATCAAACACCTTTTCTTGTAAATGTTATGTCTCATTTGAAATTTTCTTAAGAAAATGGAGAATTAGATGAAAGGAAGAAAGTAATAATTTCTAGAAAGCATGTGAGAAGGGTAACATATCAGATGTCAATAGCATTAGCTTCTGTGTTTATTCCAAGCGGAGCTGGCAGAATATGGTTCAGTGTTTACCATTTACCAGCTAGAAATAATAGGTATTTGTCGTATGAAAGGTGACTAATGTATTACCTTTTCATCTGAACATGTTAAATCTGATACGACAGCTCAGCATGGTAGTGAGTAATAACTTATTTTGAATATTCAGGTTATTAAAATGTATCCTGTGTTGTCTTTCCACACACAAAAACCTACTTCAGCATTTAACAAAATGAATACTGTCTTTCTGAGAGAGATCAAGAACTGGTGCGAGAATTAATTGTGACAGCTATGTTGTAGATGAAAGACAGTGTCGTAAGAGCTGTCACACTTCTCCTTCACACGCTAGCAGAGGTTGGAACATCTTGACTGAAGACCTCTTATTTACAGAAATCCAGTGAATCACATTTTCTATAGTTCTATTATTGTTCTTTACATTTTGCATTCAAATACAACTTAATATTTTACTAATACTGATGTTACAAATAATGAAATCAAGAGAAATAAAAAGCCCCCAAAATCAGATTCTTTTCATATGCTTTTTTTCACTCAGAGTTGAAGAAGACACCAAAGTTAAACCCAAAGAACGGGCTGACTGACAATGATTACACTGACGTAAGTTTGGAGAAAGATGATTTTTGTATAGACACACAAGCTTATACTTTACATACTTTCTAATGGTCCTATTGTTGATTAAAAGTACTTCTAAGATGAGTAGTGTAACACCAAGCTTTTGAACTCCATGGTGGCACTTGTAAATCTAAGCCAGGTGTTTTGAGTCACACAAAATGCATCCAGGTGAAGAGTTTACTCAACTTACATTGGTTACAACCAGTTTGACAAAAGCTAGAATCCCGAATAAAGAAATAACAGGAAAAACTAAAGTTGATATCACATTTTTAATTTCACCATACTTTGCAATGTTTATTATCCTTCACAAAGGGTCACGTTAAGATGGCCATGTGGTTCATTTCCACTGCTCAAAGGAAAGAACACAGCAGTGAGCCATATAAATATGCTTTCAGGCACACAGGGTTCAGTCCTGGTACCTCCTGTGCTACTTTCCTCATTCAAAAAAAATGTACATTTGCTTTGCTACACACTATTTTAAGGTAAGACGTCCTCAGTCCATCACATCAAAGTTTTTATGTTTCACATGAAATATTTAGAGAGCCTCTGGTTTTGAGAAAGTGCAAAGCTTAATGACTTTTTAAAGATAGTGCTCAAGGCATTGAACTAGAAGAAGGAGTTCTGAACACTACATTCTATGTTGACCAAGTCTTGATCTCCAACTCAGACGCTACCACCCAAAAACTGCCTCACACAACAGGAGTCCTGACCTGTGGCCATATTGCAGTACTTACATATTATGGATGCCACCTCTCAGGTAATACATGTAAAAGAACCTTCAAAACAATCTGGATTCTCTCTGCTTTTGTCCTTTTTATTAATTAACTGTAGGGAAAATTGCATACTGGACTGTTGGTATTAGGAAGCACACTCAGATATCTCTTTATTTGGAGGTAACTTACAATATCATTCTAGGCAAAGATACTAAAAGGCAGAATTGCTGGATTTTAAAAAAGATCAAAATAGTCTCACTCATCAAAAAATATTAAAAGGGAACTTATTGGCACAACAGACATAAGAAACTTGTGATTTTCACCAGGTTAGGCAACTTCTTCAGTTGGTCACGATCACACAGAATGTCATCATAACCATGTAACTCAAGAAGGAGTACGGAGAAGGATTTTTGTTAGTGAAATCAGTGTATTTCTAACAGTTCCTGAAGTTTAAACATGGTACCTAACTTAGTGATGATGGATTTGCTGCTGCAGTGCCTATGCTAGAGACTATTCAGAATGACTTTTAGCTTTAATGAGCCTCTTTCATGGACCCTGCTGTAGGTGGAAAGTGCCTCACTGGGTTCTCCCCACCTACGCCCATTCCTGTTTTAATCTTAATTTATAAGGAAAGCCTTACTGTTGAAGAAACTGAAGGGCCTCAATCTTTCATTCATATCTGTGTTGAGAGACATATCAGAGATAAGATTTCAAGTTGAAAATAATTTTGAAGTAGTGCTGGTGCTAACATTCCTGTCCTTGCAGAGCTTTTAAGTATCTTAAGTGTACACAGTCTTTCTGACTGTCAAGTACCAATGCCAATTGTTTTAGAGTAAAATACAAATCCCCGCAAACAAAAGTAAAGATTGTATATCACTTTATACAGTGGTGTGGTGTAATGCAACTAATAAATAACATGCTGTCCTCTCGCAGGGACAGGACCGTTCACATACTGGCTGCACTTTGACAGATGCTCCAGTGACCTCAAATCAGAGCATCTTTCTCAACTGTGCAGCCAGTTATTTTCTGATGTTTGTTTTGTTGGTATCGTGTTCTGCTAATTCCATAGTCCAGTAGGGTATTTAAGAGAGACTATAAATGTGTTCAGACGAGATGACAGGAAAGAAATATTTTTACTTCGAATCTTCCTTGTTAGCTGAAGTAGCTAAATAGGTTTGCAAGGTGCAAACATATGCAACAAAACCCCTTCATAATGGAAAATAACTGGCACAAAGAGTATATGGTATCAATTAAGTGCATGCACGTCACAGGTAACGCAAAGAAATTCTTGAGGCAGTATTTGAATCAATGCACAAAGAACACCTGCTTGAGACTAATACTTCTTCAGCCAGCTACCTCAGCTACCACAGAGATCTTTCCTTTACATGCTTACTGTGTTTTTTTTCCTATTGATTGCATTACATTTTCCAATGTAGTACCATTTAGGTAACCAGATCTCTGCTTCCCTGCATTCACATCAGGAGGTAAAACACATCGAACAGTTAACAGGTCTGAGGCATTTCACACTCATTCTATGAACTCATCTATACTTCAAGAAGATAAAGAGACACAGAAAATATATGAGCTAAAGGACAATCACCGTCTTCTATCTGCATGTAATTTGGGAAAGAAACTTCTCAAGGAACATTCAAAGAAAACATTCAAAAGTAATAAAAAAGAATAGCCTACATTTAAAATATGAAAATATAAGCCAAAAAGGAGTTTCAACATCAAAAACCACTCATACTCTTAAGATTTAACTCTGAATACTGTGATTATCCAAAAAAGTAAAAAAAAAGAGTAAATAAAAAATGCACAGGCACAAAGAAGTAATTAGAACATAAAAGATAAAAATCTATCTCATGTTTCAGGACATATGCCAATTTTACCTGGGACTGATGAAATTTTAATGCCTATGGGCAAAGGACTGTTTCTACGAGAACTGTCAGCCCTGCCTGCCCTCGGCCTGGCTGCCCAGGACACACCGCAAAGGCAGGCTCTGGGAGTCTGCAACCTCAGAGGGGGGCCTCAGCCAACGGGGAAAGCCTGTGTCAGACAGGGCAGAAAATTCTGGGGAGAGAGAGAAGGAGGGAACAAAAAGAGTGAGAAACAGCAGAGGGAACACCAAGGTTGGAGGAGGTCCACAGTGCATCCCATGGAGGACTCATGCTGGAGCAGGTGGATGTTCCTGAAGGAACAGCAGTGTGTGGAGACCCCATGCCGCTGGAGCAGGGTGAAAGTCTGATGGGAAGGAGCAGCAGAAAGAAACGTTTATGTATTCACCACCCTCCACCCCAACTTGTGCTGTGGGAGGGGGAGGTACAGGACTCTGGAGGGAAGGAGTGAAGCTGAGTTTGGGAGAGGGGGAGGAACGGTGTGGCTTTAATGTTTTTGTTTCTTACCACCCAAATCTATTTTAATTGGCAATAAATTAAATTAATTTTCCCCAAGCTGAGTCTGCTTTGTCTGTGACAGGAACTGGTAAGTGATCTCTCAACCCACGGGCCTTCTCATCCTATTTTCCTCCCCCATTCGGAGGAGGTGGAGCGGGTAAGTGAGCAGCTGGGTGGGTGCCTGGCCCATAGCCAAGGCCAACCCACCACAGTTCATCTGTCAGGGTCAGTCAGGCCTAAAAGATTGTCTTTTTTTGGGCGCGTTTTTAGAAGAGAGATATGTGGTGATTTTAAACTCTGTAATTATGTACAGGTGTGTCTACAGACAAGCACATCCACATTTACTACATGCATTCTACAAGGGTATCCAAAATATACCCCCTCTGAAAAGGAGGTGGGAAAAACCCACGCTGACAGAAAAAAAAACCCAAACCCAATCAGGATTAGGATGATAGAGCTTGATTTCTGCTAGCACTGACACTATACAGATATTGATATTTTTTCACTTGAGAATGTCAGACTTTTTCTTCTAGAAAGAAAGCTCTTACAGTTATGGGTAATATACTGCAATGTATATGCTACTGAAACATAACATAGGGTGTTGCCATGGTTAAAGCTGCAAAACAATATGTGGATTTTGACATGAAGGAAGAAATCTTAGGGAGAGGACGGGAAAGATAAATCTACTGCCGCTTTTGTTAGCTGCCTCTCATAAACTACATCCAGGCTTGTGAAGTAAAGACTGCGCTGCATCAACTATGGTCATAACTTACTTGCTGAAAGGCTTCTTAGCAGCATAGCTTCTGCATTAGAGCAGCTGAACTCATAAAGACAGACATAAATAGCTCCTCTTCAAGCTATTTAGGTTAGAACGTGACATCTCACAAGTCAACAGAAATGCAATAATAGGTCTCCAGTTCTGGGAAGTATTTACAGGACATAGGAAAAACAGCACTGAAAGTAGGTGTTAGATATTATCCAAGCGGCATGACTCCTCAACTCTGACTTGGGATATTTGCTTATCCATCCCTTTAAATTCACAAAAATACATTTGTATTCCTCATAAGCTACATTATAAATAAAAGCCCCGGGAGAGTGTATGTCCCAGCATTTCTTGATACCATTTAATTGGCATCTCTTTTTCCTACAGGAAAAACACTGGTTTTTCCTTGAAGGATTTTTCAAATTTGCTTATTCAACAGCAATACTCCAACTCCATCATTTTATTCTTATGTCAATAAAAATAGAGCAATCAAGCATGACTCTACATGGGAACTAATTTTTGCTGTTAAGTAGTAGCAATACCTCTAGGACCTCACTCCAAGGATTTAAGATATTTAAAAATACTGTTGCATTATATCTCAGATGAATTCCTGAGCAGTGGCAGCATCCCTACCTTATTGGAAAGACAACTGAAATGTAGATTAATTACATTTTCTTAAAAATATGTCCTGGTTAATTACAAGCCTCACAAGGGAAGAGGAGAAATTATGAAATCCTGCTTCCTCTGTTTCTTGCTTCAACTGCCAGGCCACCTTTCCTTACTGTTTTACTGCATAGTGATATAGTTGTCTTTCTCATGTGCGTGCTTTGCTTTTTTATAAAAGATCTTTCTCTCAGATTTCTCCATGGGAGCTTGTGGAAAAATGCAAAGATAGAGAAGGCGAAGTGGGAATTAAGAGACAAGTATACAGGTAATTACATGCAAGATTCAAAGTGCATCCACTTTCTTACAAATTCTGGAATATCTTGTTCTAGATGGAGCTCTATCTTGGAGCTATTTGAGAATGACTGAAAGAAGGAGAATAATACTTGTTAATTGTATTGTGAAATGCTGAAAGGTTTGCCCAAATCTTGAATTAAATGAAATTCTCAAATTCAGCATATTATTGGGTACACTGATAGGCATTACAATAACACCTGGACGATTCAGTGGCAAAATTAGAATTTTACTGTAAAATGTTTATATATCAAATTAAATTGTTTTAGTGGAGTATTCTCTAAACTCAGAAAATGGTCTTATATAATACTTAAACAAATACACAGTCCCCTAAATTAAAGCACTCATAAAATGTCACCTCCTGTACGCACAACAGTAAAAATTTTGAAAAGAAAATCAATGAAACAATAACGCAAACCTCTCAGAGGATCCAGCTTTACATGGGGGAAAGAAAGTATCAGTATAGGTACAGACAGTCACCACACTGGCATTTTCTGTTTTTCAGACAAATTAGAGCATTTTATAGTACATTAACATGGACAAAACAATGTCCTCAGAAGCCTGAGTGTGCAAGCGTTTCTCGTTTAACTGGTACTCTGCAAAGTCAGAGTGACTTGGCAAAATCAGAACATGTTATTTAAAGGAAACCATTAACTGCTGGATTACATTTCCTTGAATACCTACCAAAAGCTGTCCAGCAAAGCAGATAAACAAAATGAAGGAAAGCAAGAGAAACGCAGCCCCAAAGGAAATTCCAAGAATAGATGTTCTACAAGAAATAAGAAAACATGTATTAATTTCTCTGTTACACATTTTTAGCGTGACCTTTCTTTATGTACAATACTGATGATATGAAAAAATACAACTTCTGAACAGCAACACCATGGAAAAACTATTCCACTCCTTACCAGAATGGCAGGCCTTTTTCTTCCTATTTTCTCAACTCAGGAAAGCTTGAATTGGCTTTACCTCTCACTTTTTGGAGCTATTACCGTGAGAAGATAACAATTTCCGCACAAATGAGTTAAGTGACAGAATGCATTAACAGCAGCAATGTTTTGGGTTTTTTTCTGTTTTTACTTTAAAAAGCCTGTAGTAATGAAGATCCTGATTGCTTTATTTTTATGCTGTTGATCATATAATTTAAGAGGCTAATAGATATACAAAATAAACTATGTTCCCCCCGCAAGGTAGGAAAAAGAATAGCATGGGACAGTGCTGTTCAGTTTTCAGCGTCTCGTAGCTAGAACCTGTGATATCTGTGATACTGCAGTCTCTCAACCAGCTGAGGCCCTCATCAGGGACTGCTATTTCCTTAATAGAGAGGGATTCAACACCTCTGAAAACTCCATTTTATATCAAGTTTGACTAGCTGGCCAGTAGATTCTGAAGTATCAGAGGAAAGGATAGGAAGGAAAACTAAACACCATGAAGAATAGAAAAAACACCAACAGACTTTAAATAATAAAAAAATAATGGACTAACCTATGCTCTTCTTGAAATCATCCTTACCCAGCTTTCTAGCTCATCCTTTTCTTGTATGTTATAAAGTATAGCCAAAATAGCATCGCTGGATGCTCAGTAAACAGAAATGGGGATGCAGAAACAATCTGTGCATGTATTCACTCTGCAAATGTGGAAATCTCCCTATATGAATACCACAGTAGAACGTAATTGCTCCATCAGGCACCATACGAGAGCTACTTAGCATGGCTGCCTAGGGAAAGATGCAGCAGGACCTAATTATGTTTAATGAATGCTAAGAGAAGCTCTGGACCAACTAAGTTGTTTAAGCAAGGGAACTAGATGCTGTCATGAAGTCCCTCACCTGAGTGTCTGCTTTCAGTTTTAACACATAATTGATATTTTTACAGAATTAAAAAATATCTCTCAACTCCTTTGAGAACCAGCAAATATCTTGTTTTATCAGACCTTATATGATAGAAATTTTGGCATGTTTTTTTAGAAATGTTTTATATCCCTGCTTTTTCCACAAACATGTTAAGTTAGCTTCTCCATAAATGTATGATTCAGAATTATTAGAATACATTATTAATAAAAGCATATATCTCTGTTCTTTGGAGGTACCATCTGAATCCAAATATATATGCATTTTAGAAAAATTTAGGAGTAGAACTCTATGGATCAATTTCCTTAGATTATGTACAAATATTGGAAAACATTTTGATCTGTTTCAACAACAGTGTTATAGAAGCTATTTTGAGGAATGAACAAAAAAGCATTAACTTCACAAACTGATTTCATGCCATACTGCTGCCATTAAAAGCATTTTGGAGAATAATTTATTAGCTTCTTTGCCAATCATTCAGAGGAACTCTTATATGCTAAGTATTCATCAGAATTTGGGTCAATGTGAACAGCTGATGAAAAACAAACAACTGGCAATTCACAATGTACATTAATCTTCGAATGACGTTTCTTTTAGAAGTTATTTGAAAATCATTATTGCTTATGAATACATGCTCTCCAAGAATTTCTCATAGAGACTTAGACAGTAAGCTGTACATCAGCATACGTAAAACTACAGTCTACTCTTAGGAATTTAGAATTTAGTAAGCAACAGAAGAGATGAAAGAAAAGGAATATAATTAACAGGCTTATTTTTTATATATGCATAAGCACTTTGAATCATGTATGTCCTTGAGTAAGATTCAAGTAACCATACCTGCATTTCAAACTATTGCTATTCTTTCTCTCATATGAAGGATACAAAAATGGAGTCTGCACACCTTAAAAAATGATTCAACACAAGGATAGCCTTGTGAGTCAAGTTTGGAGTGCATCCTTGTAGAAGAAAAAATGAAGAAAGTTGCAAGAGAAGCTGAAGAGCAAGGGCAATAAAATTAACATGGCACAAGGAGAGCTTATGCGAAGAGTACTTAATTACATGGGCAAGAGGCAAGAACAAAAGGTCTTTGTAGCTGTTTTACATGATCAATCATGTCATTGGGGTGGCACAAGAAAGAGTTACATAGCAAGGGGAACAAGATTCTGCTTATCAGGACAAAGGAAAAAGGACTGAGGATCAGAAAAAGGAAAAGTGCTATCTTAGAATCCAGATTTGAGTGGTGAATACAGAGAAAAAAAGTTGCAAGACTTTTGCTCCCCACACCCCCTCCTTTTCTAGGAACAGCAGGACTTCTGTTTCAGTTAGGCTAAGCTGAAACAGTTTCATGCTGCTCCTTGAAGGAAAGAAGTAGGCTGAAAATGCTATAATGGGAATCAAAATACTAAAAATTAAGTGCCACCATAAACAAGCCTCATTTGAGGCAATGACCATAAGACAGCTATAACAAGCATTTATTTTTTGTCACTGGAACATTCCAAAAACCAGTACAGTTCTTTATAGTATATTAATCTTGCCTTTATTGTGTAGAGTCGTAAATGTGGAGTCATCAAACGCACTGCACAGGTCACCAAATGCATTGCCTTGACAGATTGGGGCAAATCATGTTTTCACAAGAGCGCCTGGGATCCCATAAACCAGCTAACTTTTTATCTGCCTCTTCCTATGCTTCAAAGGAATTCATTAATTTCTGAAAGGTCTGCTCCCTGCTACAGTGTCCCACCAGGAACCCTGCCAGGACAACCTTTGGTAATAACCTACAGAGGGACAGAGTTTAAAATTGATGAAACAATATGACAACTTCTCAGGCTTAAGATAGTTCAATTCAGACTTTTTGGTATCTAATAATATCTATTTCTTTCTTAATTTGACTGATGCTTTCCCTAATCCACCGATGGATTCAATGGCTGTGTAGATTAACTGCATGGCAGTTTCAGTGTTAAGAAAAATAATTTAAGTATTGTAACTCCACTTGAGATGTATTTTTAAATCAGATACAGCAGAAAAATTGGTAGTAATGGTGGTTTTCTTTCGTTTATACTGTATTTTACACGCCTGCTTTCAGACAAAGTTTTTAAGTACTGCCTTTTCTATAAAGAAATTCAGCTGTGCCTGACTGGAAGTCTATGTTAAGGCTTCCACCTTCCACTAACGAGATGATTGGTAGTTTGGCATGACTCAGGACAAAAGGACACAATTTCGTGAACACAGCAGCCTCAGAGAGCAAAGACTTGGGAAGAATCTTAAATGTAGCCCCAAAACAAATCCCTTACTCAAATAGCACAAGAAGTAACTCCTGGTCGAAAGAAATACACTTTCATCAATTCACCAGTTTGCATTTCGGAAAACCACACTACCAAGTCCAGTTGACTGGTTTCCTGAATAAAGAATGTCGGCTTGTCATGAATTATTAGAGATACTTGTGTCACTAGGTAAAGCAAGAATGCTAGAGAGCCACTGAAGGCCTCTTCCGAGGAAATGTAATGATCAAGATTTGCTGTCATTTTCATGTCACAATAAAGACCTTCTCCTCATGATACATTTCACCCCAAGATATTGTTGACTTGATTACATTTATATCTACCACTTTGTGTAATGTTTATCATGGAAACACCACATCAGTTTACTGACCCTGGGAAAATTAAAACATTAATAAATTATTTCAGTGTTGAAATAAATGTCTTGTGATCTTGGAGATATTACTTGCAATTTGCTGGATGTTACTCCCCGTCAAATATCTCCAAATCTACTTTAAATCAGCAGGTGGTGTGCCTGCACAGAAATCAATGATATTACACTGCTGCAAAACCAGATTAATTGAATAGTGAATCAATAAAACCCAATGACAGACACAGTTTATCTCCCTGTCTTCATTAGATCACCATTTAAAAATCCCGTAGAATTTTTGGAAGAAAACAGAAAGTCTAGATAGAATATTAGACTGAACTATAATTTATTTAGTTTTTATTTATTTATTGCTGGAAGGAAATAACATTTGCAGCATTGGAATATGTTCATTTTAAGCTACATTTATGATCACTATGTACACTGGTGATTTTTCAACTTTTTTTTTATTTTTAATTTGCAACACTCGCAGTTTTCCAGCAAAGATGCAGATGCCTGTATAATACCTTGCCTTTCTGTCTTCCACTTTTGCCTCTTTTAAATTAATTCACAGACCCCATGAGGCTGAATACCATTCATTCTGGCTTTTACAATTTAATATGCAGCCCTACAAAAGGACCAAAAGATAATTTACACTGGTAATGAAAATGATAAATCATAGGTATCTTTTGCTCTGACACTAGAAGGAGATTATGTAATATAAGGATGTGCTTTTACAAGTTGGAGGACACTTTCCTTAGTTGAATACAGCTCCCTAGAGTCAACTAGTTTCAAATATCTGATATATATTTTAATGAGCTACACAATTGGTTTAAGAGACATAATAAGGATGTAGCAAAATGAGCATCTTACTACATGTCTGACAGGTGATAAATCTACATTCATTTTCATGATTGAAATCAAAACAAAAATATAGATTCATAAATCATGCTGCTGGAAGGGACTCGTTAGATCCAAGTTTGGGTTTTGGTATATCACAAACCACGAATTTTCCTTAATTAATTCCTGTACTAATTAAAACACAGTATGAGCTTGTAAACTATGCTCATTATAATATAATTAGTCACAAGTCTTAATTTCATACTTCGCAGTACTAATGCCTAAAGTCAGACTGAACCATATGCAGGATACAGATGAATTCTTGGAAGAGTGTCCCTTTGTGGGTTATGTCTCTGTGTTAAACAGAAGCTAGCTGGGAAATCCTTTGCAAAGAAAACGCTGTAACATCTGAATAGAAGTCCATAAAACTTTATACATGCTATAAAACAAGCCTGAAGTACGGAAAGTCAATTTATAATGACCTAACAGTTCTTTCTGGCCTTGAATTAAAGTGTAAGTACTACAGCACAAGACCAATCAATCAAGTGAGGTTATAAATACTACTCCTGAAAGTACTGCACAGGATAAAAGACTATGAGCAAAGAAACGTTGTATCACAGGGAATATACGGTGTTGGCTTTGAAAACAATTGCTATAAAACAAATATCAACTTTCCACTATGTAAACAATCAACAGCAAAATTCTGTTTTAGGAAGTCTAATAAAATATTTTTTACTGGAACTTACTTTCCGTTTTCTCAGCCTTTCTAGAATATGCATAGATAGAAAGACAGCTGATTTATATGACAAATATAAATTAGCTCATAATATATAAATTCTGATAAAAATAATTATTCCAGCAATTGATTATAATATTTAAAAATTAGTTTTAAAGAGACATTTTATGAATAGTAATGCTCTGTTTGCATGCTGAATAGAGCAATATTATCACAGCAATATGTTAAATAAATTTATTTAATCACAGTCCCAATTCTGCAATCCATTTTTTCCCACTTCAACGTCCAATTGTCATACTTACTTTATATGTAATTTCAGTTGCATAAACTTATAGCTTCTATTACTTTTTTAAGCACATATGAATTTCATTCCTGTCATTATCACACATTTTTAAATGCAAAGAGAAAAACTAAAAGGAATGATGAATTGATACGAATGCTTGGCACCATGCTACTGCCAGCATTTAAAATTAGAAACAAGCACAACTTTGAAAATGGGCTGAAATCCTCAATCTTCTTTGTTCAATTTCATTTCCATGAATTGACCTCTGTAATCTGACAATTCTAAAAATTTTTACTTGTACATGTTTATTTTTTCTATTAATGAGCAAATACACATGAGTACATTAGATACTACTTACTTTGGCAAAACCAGAATCTGCACAACAAAAATGCAGAAGAATATGAGACAGGCACAAGTCACGTAATACTTAAATGCAGGCAGAGTAGTTGCTCGATACTAGAAGAAAAAAAAAAAAGCAAATGTTAAAAACACAGTTTCCAAAGCAGATAAAGTGTCACCCAACTGAAATTCCAGCTCAAAGATGCAGATATATGTAGGCAGCATTTAGCAACAGTAAATTTCCTGTTGTTCAATGACTTCCACAGCCACTCACACAGGCATAGTACTGAATCCTTTTACTTCTTGAAGAACAGCTTAAATAGCCATGTCAAACCATTTTGTCTTATTCCTTCGCAGAACAGGACCATCCCAAATTCATCATAAAAAGTTTAATTTAAAAAAAAAAGTGAAAGCATTTAAAAAAATATTTTAAGAATGGTCAACCATTCTTATCCAATTCCAAGTTTCCCAGTCATTAATTCCCTAAACTGATTTTCAATATAATAAATACCGAATGGGCTAAAACAGTTATAAAAAAACATAACAGTCATTTAGACAGGAAAATTCTGAACACACAAAGCAGTAAAGTGTAAACTGTACTACAAATGTGTATGAATGTTCTATTTCCAACAGCAATCATACTGATATTTACTGGGGCTACATTATTACTTCAATTAAAATATTTTATATCTGTGTTAAAAGGCTTCATATGTCCACTGATGCTATTAAACACCTGATATTCTTAGGAGAGAGTCAATTTGATCTGTTTTGTCATGAAAAAAATCTATTTATGAATCTCTAATTAGCCTGTCTAGAGACATAAGAATTAAGGAATGAAATATTTATCAGAATTGTTCTGCTATTTGAGATAGATATGTCTAGATTGAAACCAATTAAATACTCAATGGGAAATGACCTAAGTATTGGACCTATTAAACTTACCCTGTCAAAGTTTTTTCAAAGGGTGAGTTTAAGATTTGATTATTAAAAGAAAATGTACCAAAGATTATTTCCACAAAGTGCTCGAAATGCAAACCTCATAAAATAGAAAGTGCATGAGCTGTGCTTTTTAACTGCAAGCACACAGCTGTGTCTTTGTGCTTCGTGCCAAGTTCTGTCCTTGAAACTGGTGCACCAACCTTTACATGAACATGTAGAAACTGAGTTTAGTAACTCAACAACTTTTTTTTGCTTTTGAATTGTATGAAAAATGAAAAGCAATCCTTATCACATACCTAACCGAATTTCAAGGCACAAATATGACTTTGCTCAATGGGTATGTTTGCAGTAAGTTTTGTTCTTCCACCTGTTGAGTATGTTTGTTGTATCTTAATGGTTTTGTCCAGCAGTTTTGGACCTTGAGCTACTGTTAAAATCTCAAAAAATTCCAGCCCACTTCTAAATACATTTAAGTGTTTCACACTTCTCCAGACATTTCCCAATGAAGTCAAGCAACTCAATCCTTAGGTTAAATAATCATTTTGCTTTATTAGCTTACCGTACTTTCAGGTCCTTCAGGTCCTAAAAAGCTCCTATTTAAATCAAAGGCAGGCTTCTTACTTAATTCTTTAAAGTCAAGGCTGGACTGATGAGTCATTAAAAGGCAGTAAAGAAAGATATTAAAAAGCTGAATCTGAAAAGAACGATTAGTTCTTTGCCATTCCATAGCATTCTGTAGTCTAAAAGAGATTAGATTCCTACAGGATTCCTTCAGCATCTACACAGCTGAATAACTTAGCTCCCTGATTTTCTCCCAAGTCCTGATTCCCTCATTGTCCAAAGTGCACATATAATGGTTTACTCTCAAGTTCTCTTTCAGAATGTATCAGTTAGTACCATCCACATTAAAATCTGAATGTGCTCCTACACACAACTTTGATCCACTCAGTGTATCCTTTAAATGCTATGGATGAGACCACACCAGGCCTAGCTACTTCTCTCTTGTGCTGTCTCTAAAGAGCCTCAATAAACCTTGAAACTTTTCTCACCCGAATGCATTGCCAAGGGCACACAATATATGCCTTTGGCAGCTGGCCATAAGAATCCTATTCTGCTGAGCTGTGAAAGAATGTGAAAATTATTTCAAATGCTTTGAACTGAAAGACAACTACAAAAATAATTAAATATTTATTTGACCACCACATGGGACCCAGAGTATACTTGCACCTATGCTATACAGTGTGAATGCAGTATGGTAATACTTCTTCTAGCCCATTCTCACCAGATTCACTCACTTATACAGGCAGTTGTGGTCAAACCTACCTCATCCTTCCCTGAAGAACAGCATAACTGTTCATCTATCAGCTGCCCTTTGCTCATGAGAAAGCAAAAAGAGGCAACTCTCCAGTCTTCCTGATGAAGCTATGTCACAAACACACTCAAATCTACAAGGCCATAAAACAAAAAAAAAGGCTTGACTTTCTAGGCTAGTTGTCATGACAGACACCTAAAAGGGAGGAATCTTTAATTCTGATCATTATTCCAAGGACTAGAAACAGTATCATCATGTGTACATAAATCTCAAACATTTTATCACACGTATTAGTGAGAAGAACATTTTTTGGGTTGCATCCAAGATAGCTAAGCATTTTTCTTAAGAAACATTTATAATATTGTTTCCCCAGAATGACTGTGAGTATCGAGTGTGTATGGAAAAAAACAATGAGCAATCGATATCATTACAAGACTATCATTACTACAGGTGGAGCCTTTGAGACATGGCAAAAGAAAAGAAAATTAAAACCAGTGGATTTTGATAAATGGCCTTTGAGGATGTATGGGACGGAACTTAGAAAATCTTTGTTCCAGTTACACAAAATTTGGATTATCAAATCTCCTCCCACTTCTGCGAGACCGTGAAAATTTCAAGGAATTTGAGTGAACTGCATAGTGTTACAAACAGGAAAGCAGTCTCAGGTATTATACTCATAAAATTTCTTCCATAAATGACCTAAACATTTACTGTAAGGTTTGAGAACTTCTCCCTGCAGGAGAGGTGGTGTGGACATGGCTCTATGTCACAAAAGCAAGGCATACAAGCCTCACTTGGGATGAGGCAAAGAAAGAAGGAACCATGAATTTGCAGTGAAAATAACTTACTTCTTTTTCGAGAGTCTTATTATAGAAAAGAAGTGATATTCTTTGAATGTCTTCAGATTTAAGCCACTGCCTAGAAGAGAAATGGAACATTGTAACTGACACAAAAATAAAGTAGTCATGTCTTTTTATATTACTGAAATGCAGTAAAATAAGAAAATCACCTTGAATAAAGCAATGTGTATTGCAATGTATATGGTGAATTGCACTTACAGTAAAAGTGGAAACTACACATCCCCTCTCCCTTTTGACTTCTATTGCTAACATACATATGAAACAAAAGCTCAGATGAACCATTTTTTCTGTGGATCATTTCTAAGGACAACCAAGGGAGAGATTTATATGAAGTAATTCTGACACTGACATTCCACTCATGTCCAAAATGCTGTAGCATATTCAGTGCCCAGAACAGAACCTGAGGTAAAAACAGTCCTTCACAAGGTACCTTTAAGAAGTGCGCTGTTACATTATGCAAGAGTGGCAGGGAAATTACACTTGCCAAACTCCTATTCTAAATGAAAATGTAAGAAACATTATTAAAAGGGGTGGAGTGATTTTGTCTTTGAGCTGTATTAGTCTCTTGACCACGACCCCGTACTCTAGAGCTAGATTTTGATCTTTTTACTGATTATAAAAATGTCTTCCATGCTTAAAGATGAGAAATACAAAATAGAATAAGTACTTGCATTGAAATAACAAATCTATTTTAAAATAAATGAATCTTGACAAAAGCTTGACATAATTTTTACAAAATGAAATGTTCTAATATGAAAGTCTACATTTATTTTAATGGCCACTTGAAAAGAAACAGAATATTTAAATTTTAAGAGGGTTAGGTTGTTTGCACCTCAAGGGGACTAGAAAAATTTGGAAAAAAAAATTAAGCAGACTACTCCTTTGAGCTTGAACACTAATAGCAGGGCTTGAGATTGTTTTGCAACCTTTCTTGCCATAACTTTAAATTAGACTCTAAGCTAGAAATGTATGTAGCTAATACCTTCTAAATAAAAGGGAATTTCTGAACTGACAGGCTGCAGTGCAAATAAGTAGCAGCAATGAACCACAGTGGAATCTATCCTAAATTAAAGTACTGAGAGAACAGGAGTGGACAGAGTGGAGTGTAAGCTATTAGGTTTGATTTGTGAAATCTAAAATATCTGTTTCCTTGCCTCGGAAACTGTCCCTGTTCCCGTGCAATCAGTTTCATTATAAAAAAGGGCTGAAAACACATTCAGTTCTAGGTATGCTAGATTTTTTTTCCCCAGTTTGCTCTGCAATGGCTCACATCTAAGTTTGATCACAGTTAGGATTCTGAGAAGAAACAGATATGTTAGGCTATTGTACATATCACATGATTTTGTTTGGGACTAGCTGTAATCTACTGGAGAAAGCATTTAGTTTGTAGAATACTTTTGGTAAACTGTGAAAATTAAGTGCAAGTTTTCTTCCACTTAGTTACAATAATTGAAAAAAAAAAAATAACCCTCTTCTTCAAATTGTTAACTATTTTCCATTTTTTTCTTATGCTATCTGACAGGCAGATTGATTTAATTACCATTACCACATTGCTAAAAAGTTCTGTCTACAAATCTATTCCCAAAGGCCTCATTTGGTCTGTACACACTTGATCGCATGTGAAGTCAGTAGTGTCATTTAGAGCAAATGCTGCCTCATACTCCACATTACAAGCTCAGGTTTTCAGGAGCTTTTAGTTCTACTTTAAAGCTCAGAAAAAACTATAGTGCTTCTAGGTAGCAGGTGCTGAGAGGCCTGAGATGTGGGAAACAATGTAACACAGACAAATGGAAGTGGAGGATAGGTACAGGAGAGGGAGCACCAAATCACATACCTTTGGCACAGAGATAAGGGCTGGAAAATTCTGCCTGAAGCCTGACTCCTTGATGAGCCTAAAAGTTACCGAAGTATCTGCAAGTATGTGGGGATATGCCTTCTGGCAAGCTTGGTCCCAAATTTCTGTTTAAATCCTTTTGCAATTCAAGGAGCAACACAGAGAGGCAGCAGAATTCTGCCTGTATCCAGAGAGGCGTGCGGTTTGACAGGGCTTGATTGACAATGCATAGCAAGGAATTATGCACAAGAACATAGCAGCCACCATGACTTAAAGAAAAAAGAGAGGAAAGAATGTGTGTCTCTAACATAGTAACCTACTTATCAAAAAGCAAATAACAAGTTCAGCTCCCTCCCTAGGTGTACATTTAGCTAGCAGATTGCTATCCATCCTATCCATCCATCCATCATGTGATGTCTTGCAGAAGTCCCTGAATCACCAAGGTTCAGGGTGGCATACCTAGGGCAGGATGGGCTCTTTGCAGCCAGGAATACTTTGTTCAAGTTATGGAGAAAAGAACTGTGGAGAAAGTATGATGTTACACCCTAATGGCTAAGGCACTCAGCTGAGATACAGAAGCTTTTTGTTCCTCACTCGCCCCTTTAAATATGAATTTACCTATCTTTTGATGTAGTGCTCCAACAGAATAATAATGAATAAACAGGTCCTAACTTTCCTCATGTAACTTTGCAAGGAGCGTTGCCAACTAAATCTGCAACTCCGAGTCATGTTATAAGGTCGATGGGTTGCTTTTTAGATGTTACAGTTTCATCACATTCCAGAAGAGGGAATTGAACTCAGATGCCCGAATTACTAGCAGTGTGTGTATGTGGTGCTTGGCAGTTTTGTGGGAAGATGGCTAAGTTAGCTTGTGAACCAGCTGGAGAGCAGGGAGGGAGGGAGCCCAGAAAAAAAAAAGCTACGCAGCTTTAAAACCCTGAGGTACCATTGCAATATGCACTGCGCTATTTTACACAGTGTAAAAACAGTGATTCATTTGGACTACAGCTTTGTCTTGGACTAAGAAGATGAAGACACTACATTCACTTATTTTCCAGTTACTGCCCGTTAAACACCTGGGCATGTAATGTCCAAAGACTCACATCTTATGACCATTTGCCTGCAAACAGTTACTTTTTTTCACACAATGACACATGACAAAGAACCATGATGTGAATTAAAAAGTCAGAACTTGCTGACAGCTCCAGGTGGAAGAAACAATGGCTCTGTACAATGTTTACTTTTAAATTATTTTCATCCAATATTCTCATTAAAAAGGTTAAAATAATGGTAATTTTGATACCATGTTTTCTGCGTAATAATGTTTTCTTTCATTTTCTTCATACAGTCACAGACCTATTTTCTACACAATCCAAACTTTACACTTAAAAATGTTTACAAATACCACTTTTCTTATATATTTTCTTAAAAGTTTGCTTCTTGTTTCACAAAAGCAAAAGATTTAGCTTCACAACCACTCCATTAGATTAGTTGATAGTGTTATTTTCATTTTACAGCCAAAAAATTGAGGCACAAAAAATGCACAATTATAAAGAAAACAAAGCTGTGATTACTTTTGTGTCCTAAATGTTGGAAATGTTTAACTAAGGTTACTGAGTGCTTAGTGTTCACATAGTTAAAATACTATTGAAGTAACTTGCCCTTTGGGGAATCAGCACTTTTGACAACTTATTCTCAGGTACCCAACTGAATCATATCATGTAAGTGATTCATTCAGCAAATCAATACAGGGGTAGATAAAAAATCTAGTTTTGGAAGATGTCATTCAGCCTCTCTGGTATATAAGATCATTCCTTATCTTTCTGCAATTCCCCATGTAATTTACAAAATGCAGTGAAACTTTTTCAGCAACATTTTTTATCACACAAACCTCTTTAATCCCCAGGTTTCTCTGAATTTTATGCACTAATTAGATAAGACAGGGATTCTCTGAGATAAAGCAACATACAGTATGATCATACCAATACTTTATTTCAATGCATTTATGTAGATGCTTTACTTTTCACATAAAAACATCATTTCAGAATCCACTTATCAAAGCAAGTGTACTTGAAGACACATAAAACCTGACAAAATTTGTATAGCTGTTTTAAGCAAGTCTAGTATAATCAAAAGGCTTTGCCTATCACATGATCTGCTCTCTTTTGTTTTATTCTTTCTGTAACCTGTAACTATCAACACTATTTTCAATAAATAATAATATAACAATATTTTCCTAAAGCCAAGTACCTTTTAATAGGACTACCAGATACAAAAACCCAAATGTGACGTATGAAAATTTAATAATTAGATGTAATACTCAGGTAATTAAGATTCTGAGTACCAGATGTCGGGGGAAAACATGTAATTCATCACAATTACAGTCCATGTTTTTGAAGGTCAATTCCCATATTTCATCAGACAAATATAAGAAACTTGAACACTTATTTTGGACTGGTATTGATTTTTTATATTGATTTTGATTGTCATCCTGGAGAAGAGAAGGCTTCTGGAAGACCTTACTGTGGTCTTTCAGTACTTAAAGGGTGCTTATAAGAAAGATGGGGACAAACTTTTTAGCAGGGCCTGATGTGATAGGACAAGCGGTAATAGCTTTAAACTAAGAGGGTAGATTTAGAGTAGATATAAGGAAGAGATTTTTTTACAATGAGGGTGGTGAAAGACTGGAACAGGTCTCTCAGAGAAGTGGTAGTTGCCCCATCCCTGGCAACATTCAAGGCCAAGCTGGACGAGGCTCTGAACAGCCTGATCTAGTTGAAGATGTCCCTGCTTATTGCAGGGGGGTTGGACTAGATGACCTTTAAAGGTCTCTTCTAACCCAAACTATTCTATGATTCTATGATTTTTCTCTCAGTCTTATCTATTCACCAGCAAATGGAAAACATACTGCCTCCAGCTCTTCCCAGGACACAGAAACAATACATGCCATGTTGCCTCCCCCAGAAATTTCAGTATGCTAACAAGCTTAGCCTTCTCTAAGAAATCAATCAACTAGTTGAAAAAAGATATATTAAACTATGGTTTCAGGGAAAGTTTCTAGTTCTGAGGAGATGTTTCTGTGACAATTGTGAGCATCAATTTTCACATCATTCTGATTCCCAAGCCAGTTATTTCTTACATTTTACTTCTCTGCTCTCAGATGAGATAATTCTGTAGAGTTAGGGCTATGAGTTCACAGATACGAACAGTTATAGTGCAAAAATCCCTTTGCCATGAAGATCAAGACAAGCAATAACCTCTGTCACACCATGATTCACAGGCACAGTCTCATCCCATGTGGTAGAAAATGTTACTGTACAGCCTATCTTCATGATGTGCAGAGCTTCCTATGCCAATATTAGTGACATCTTTGCAGAGTTCTGTGTGCATGTGGGGGTGAGAAATAGTAAACACTACCCTATTTTGTAGATTTATGTCAAAGTTGAAGAAAGGAGACAACAGAGGGTAAAAACATACTTTTGAGCATTGATTCCATCAATGGCCTGGATCATCCTCTCATTCAGTTCTTCCTCAAACCTTCTTTTCTGTGATTTTGTTCTGAAATGAAAAATGTGGAAAGATTCTTTGGAAAATCATTACATTGTTAATAAACATTAACTTTAAACAATGAGGTGATAGTTGGCATAAACTTGAGGGGATACTAACATTATTTTAATATTTATACTGCAAAGGTAACACGGATTTTCTTCAAAATGAAGTTTTTGGATTATTTCCCCAAAACTGATAACCTGTTGCAGGATTCAAATTCATGCAGAAATGACAGTAGTGTACTTACAGTAACTTTAAACAGCCCAAGTGATTTCATGGTTATTCAATTCTATAGAACTTAGGTAAGAAAGTGTTTACTACTTATTTTTCACATATGAAGCAATCTTCCTTGGAGAAATAACTAAACAGATGAGGAGACATTATCTAATCACAATCCTCTTGGCAGATCCCTAACAACACAGGAGTATCACGTAACTAGATAAGAGCTAAGACTGCCACAAACAGAAGCCCACAGTCAGGCTTCAAAACCCACACTTTCATGTCCTAATAAAATACTGATTTTCAAAGCACTTATTATTATTTCAGCTCTCTCCTGTGGGAATGACTAACTAGTTTATCTAGAACCCAGGTTATATGCCTCATTATGCTGAGGATGTTAGACTGCAGTAACAGTTTCTAGAAACTCCTTCCATAATATTGTATCAAGATACATGGTAACATTTGTACTTTTTGGATCAATTTTGGAGTGGAATTTAGAAACACAATAGCAAGAACATCTAGAATCTTAAAGCATTTCATTATGTGCAGATACCACAGTCCAATGAATTATTTTTTTTTACCGTAAGGCTAAATGGTAAAAAAAAGCCCTTTTGACATACTGTCTTAGTGTAAACCCTCAGTTTTAAAATCAGAGACTGTTTTTATTAATATCATGCATATTCAACTTGTTCATCTTCTGGAATTTAATAATTGCATAGCTCTTCAGTGACCTGTAATTTGTTGGGGAGACATTTACCAAGCAGAGATATGGGGAAGGAACAGGCAGAATGACTTGTTTGCATAACCAAAGACAATAAAAATACAAATTTTTAAAGGGTTCTTTCAAACTATTTCATGGTATTTATGATGTTACTTATAATTTTGCAAGAAAGACATTATTTGAAGTGTTATCAGGTTATTAAAATAAAAATTGATCATTCAGGGGTTCTGACAGTGCTAAGCTTGTTTTTTAAACAGATGTCATTCGTTTCTTGATTTAGAAATTCTGTGGGTTTTTAAAGAAGTGATCGGTTCAATCCTGTTTCCATTTCTCACCATCTTGCCCTAGTCATTGAAGTACCAAGCAGGAGAATGAAAACTTAAAGCTATTGTGATTTTACAAACATTTTATGTAGCAGGAGCACTACAGGAAGACCACAAAATATCTTTTGAATATTTACTGTTGCAAACATACTACAGACTTTGAAATACTAAAACACAATGCAAGTACAAAGCAATTAACAAAATAATTAACAAAAATAATAAATAACAAAAAATAATTAACAAAAAGGTCTCTTTTAGTATGTACTGTTAGCTGTTGTAACACAAATTATTAATAGCCTTTCCATCTCCCCTTTTTTACCCCTCTGTGCCTCCTCTCAGTTTTCCTGCATGTAATCTTCTCCCCACTGATAGAGTAATTAGGTTGTTAGGAGGAACAAACAGTAGCCCATCAACATGCTTATATTAATTCAGAATAATGCTGTTTGTTAGCAGGAACAGTATTCCCAATTCATAAATAACATGTCTCCTGAATCCATTTCCATCACCCTTCTCTATGTAAGAGGTATGAGCTGAAAAAGTAGTCTGAGTGAGAAATGACCCTCAATACTTGAAAGCATGCCTTATATAGATATGTGTAATACATGTATATATGAATATGTATTTATATGGAATTCATATGAATAAGTGATTTTTAAAAATTACTTTACCTCTCTCTGCAACGCTGAAAATGATATTGCCCCATGGGAACATCCTAAAAAACAAAAGAAAATACCTATGAACTATAATAGACTTTGACAACATTAAGTTGCTTTAAAAATAGTGTTGAAAACAGGGCCAAGTAAGGAGAAGAGTTTCCAATGCAAATACTTTTAGCGTTAAATTAAAACTGTCTAAAAAAAAAATCTAGCCAAGACTGAAGATGAATTGACCTGGAGACAAACTGATCTATCATTAACACACCAAATAACTAATAGAATAGTCTGAATCCAAAAATGTTTTGCTTTACTAGAAAGTCACTGCTTCAAAGTCACCACTGTTTTAATGTAGTCCAAAATCCTGCCAGCTTCAGCCAGAAACAATTTGAAGTGTTTTGAAAAAAACAGACCTGAGTGGCCAAATACAGGCATAGTCATTATTTTTTGAACACATTTTTATTGATAAGCAACAGCAGCCATCACAACCACATTTATTTTGTGATTAATAGTGATGGCTGGGCACTTTCTGTAATGAAGATGTCACAATCCACATTCTGATGCACTGTATTTATTGAACAAGGTGTCTTAGCTGGCTCATTCCTGCGTTCTCATATGTAACATGAACAAAACTGGATGCCAATGTTGAAAACTATGAGAATGTATCTTTATATTTGCATTTTCTAGAAGTAGAAGACAGTGCAATGTACAATCATTGGACTGACAGCGTCTTACTGACAGCAGTAAAATAGTGTTAGCAACGTTAAAAAGAAACCTTTTTTGTGTTCAGTGTAGGAGATGTTACATTGCACCGTAGCACTGTCCAACTCAGGCTGTCAGCCACTGCTGAGGAGTGCTTAGTGCACCTTCAAAAAGTAGATGTCACAGTGAGTACGGATTTAGTTCCCAGAGAACACTTTGAATAAAGTCCACTCCAGGTACCACAGGGATATTCTAACTTCACAGCCTTTGTTCCAGGCTTGGCCATGTTCCAAACGGAGAATGTGGCTAAATAGCCTGCAAATCTCAGGGAATGTCTCTGTATCAAAAGTGTTCCATCCCAAAGGTGTTGCACTCTGGCTTTATGTTCAAAATATCTTTCCAGAAGGTGAACAGCAGCCACTCTAAATGCTGTGACTGGGGCGTAAGCTCAGAGGGTCAAATGGTGTATTTTAGTAAGTATGCTGGACTCCTGATAATTCAGAGATGCACTTTATAGCAAGACATGTCTACTTAGAGCCTAATTCAAAGCTCACATGCCAATGGAAAGCTTGCAGCAACTTCACTGGGCTCACTGCCCTGTACAAATGCATATATCTTCTTCTATCAGAAATAACCAGGTATTTACCAGTGAACACCTTTTTCCTTTCAAATATTGCTAAATTTTATGAAATGACATAAGTAGGCCCCTACTGTTGTGCTAATCTTGCCGTTTTCAGTGGTCATGCTGTCCCTGTGGTGCAAGTGTGCAAATGGCTTGGCTGCTCCCCAAGATTCCAGGTACCGGGTCATGCGGACAGAAGCTCTCATTTTGGCTCCATCAAGAGTATGTCGAGGTCTAATGTGGTGCTGAGGGCTTCGCTTCTCTCCCTGGTTGACAGAGAATAAAACGTAACATCAGCCTTGGTGTTCATCACCTTTTGAAGCACTAATGCATCATTTGGTGCCACATGCTTAGGAACTTAAAAATGGAGAGATGCTAAGAACCTGAAATTCTTAATGATATTGCTGGGAAATATCAGAGACTTATTTCTGAAGAGCGGGAAAGATTTGCAATGCAAACATTATGTATTTGTAGGAATCAGTAATAGCTCTGATCAATATCTTATGGTAGTGAATTATTCAATAAAGAGATTAGTGGTCCTGCTCAAAAATAACTATGACTGGCCACAAAATAAAAGTACTACTAACCTTAGGATTGATTACAAAGTAAGTCTTAACATTATGCTCTTTCAGATATGGGTCCCTCACATCTCCATCCCCATCTTCCACTTTGTAAGCTCCATTCAAATGTGCCAAGGTGACTGAGGTGATGTGAACACGGCTGAAATTATATTTTAAAAGAATGACAGAATCACAAATACCGATCAAAAGCATAATTTGAACCTGATCAACCTTTTACTAGCTTTTGGACATCCTTTTTATACGCTGCTCACTTCATTTACAGTCCCTCTAATCTTATTTTCAGAAGTTCTAATGGGCATAAATCTAAAGGTTTCCATCCACAAAAAATGCTCTTTAAATCACAGGAAATACTGAGTGCTTTTTTTTTTTTTTTTTAGATTTATTTTTAAGGACAGCACTAAGAATTAATTCAGGCTCCTCCGTGAAAGCTGATGGCTGAAAACATGGTACCTATGCATTTCTCCATGGTGCAAAAATCCATGTGTTCAAAGGTTAACAGAGAAGCCTCTTACCCTGGGACTCCTCCAGCTTCCATGTGATTTGCCAGAGTAACATCGTGTGACCACACATCGTACTGCCACTTCTGTAGCCCAATAACACCACAAAGCACATTCCCAGAGTGCACTCCTACGCGCATATTAATATCAACTCCAGTTGCATCTCTCACTTTCCTGTAGTTGAGAAGAAAGTCTGTGTTGAGAAGAAAGCCTTTGGGTTTTTTTCTATATTACATTTACTATTATCTATATTTGCAACTATTTGTAATAAATATTAATTCTGAAGTCCATGTCTGAAGTCCCTTTTATACTCACCTGAAAATATTTGGGAGGGGTGAATTAAGTAGTGGAAATGTCCAGTCTCATGGTAAAACCTAGAGACAGCCTTTGGTGTGGCTTTTAAGGCAGCAACAGTCCAACAAACATATTTTGGAGATCTGGAACTACTGTTATGAACTATGCTAATTGAATACCCTAGTATCTACATTGGAGACCTTCTTATATTTGTGTTCTGTCAGGTCCCATTGCTCTTGCATGCCTGCTTGCGAATGGTTCTGCTTGGAGAGGAAGGATGAAAACCACAGCACCTCACGATATTCTGCAGGCTGGTGGCTCATACACTTTTTGGGGATATGGGCTCAGTGCCATTCAGGCTGTGGACAACACAGGCTCAACAGTCTTCCACATGCTTGGTGAATGCTGTACCCACTAGACTGTTATACAAAGAATGAGAGCCCACTCTCACTGTCCAGACCACATCTAAACCTCTGACCTTTCCAGTGACTTCAGACAGAGTTGAAGTATTTGTTTATCCCAACGCAAATCTCAGAAGACCCCTACACATAAGATAGGCATTCATCTTCTGAATCACAGGTGTGTGTGATAAATTCAAACAACCAGAACAGTTTCATATATATATCATATGGGTACCTAACTACATATGTAAAGAGTTATAAAATTCATTCAGATGTCTACAGGCTTAGGCAGTTCTAAGAAATTGGAAAGATCGTAACTTAACTGGATTTATGTATTTAAGCCCCAATTCTTGTGGATCAAAACCTAGCCAGTAATAAGGTTTTGTAAGCCAGTAATAAGTACATTCATTTATCTTGGTGGAATTCATGATGTTGATGGAAGGAACAACTAGAAAAAAAGAAAGTCAAATGGCTCCTGCATAGGAGTCAGGTTCATAGTTCTGGCAACATCATCAGTGTCAAGGATGAGAATCATCAGCTCTGTACCTTCTGAATTACAGAATTAAACTGGCCTGCTTCTCTTTTTTTTTTTTTTTGAACGGCAACACAGAAGTTAACTGGATTAATTTAATATGTTAAATCCTACATGTAAGCAGCAGTTCTCAAGCGTTTTTTTCTGGGAAATGAAAATAACAGGAGCATGACTGAAAGTATTTTGTTAATGTCTGTTTTGTAGTTATTAAAAAGAAGAGAGGAGAAGTTTTTCAATTCCCTCAGTCTCTATCAAGTGTTTATTGACATGTCTTTTCACTTTGCCATTTTACACTGCTCTTGTGTAGCTGACACACTTGAAAATGAACTGCTTGTAAATGATCTTTGTAAGCAGTCAGCAAACGACAAACACCACTTTGCTCTTCACAAGGAATGTGACACAAGCTTAACACTTTGGGGGAAAAAAAAAAGTGCTTTACAGAACTGGGCAAAGTGGAAGAGGAACATTTATCCTCTAGGAGTGCTTGTCGAAAGGCTGCCCTGCCACATTCTGCAGAGCGAGTCATAAAGTCTGCTTTATAATAAGCTCTCAGGAGCAAGTAGAATAGGTTCCAGAACTGAATCTTCTCTTCTGCCTCACAAATTAAAGAAACCACAGAAGATTTTAAATTAGAAGTGTTACTCTGGACCAAATTAGGGTTTATTTCTTCTCTCCTTTATTTCTTGTGCTCCCTGAACAATTGCTATGATGATGCAGGCACTGAATGCATCTAAGAATGTAGCCTATCACATACCCACAGGACACTTGTCCTACCTATGCAAGTATATCTGAAACTGCCCACTATTATTTAATTTTTTGCCCACATGGTCTCTCTCATCTCCCTCAGCACACCACAGTCAGTGTGCCCATTCTGGCTGGGCAGTCAAAAATACTCATCAAGACTGCATTTTTCCTATTACAGCCTTAAATTTGAGTTTGTAAGGACTATATTTTTCACAGGCATGGTTAGCTTGCTCGTAGCAACCTTACTCAACAACAAGCAAGAGTTCACGTCGTTAGGAAAGCATCTACTCTGTTTATCTGAGTTTTATTCATTGGTAATTCTGGACTAATCTAAGACTCACCTAGTCCTGGTTTATGCACTTTAACACATTCAGTGAGCGTTGAGCACTTTGTTCCCTGCAAATTGCCAGCTTTAAAAGCATGAGTCCCTTTTGGATCAGACCTGCAGGAATGAAATCATACCTAAAAAAAAATATTTTATTTTGTATCTAGCTTTCAAATTGATACAACCGTCTCATCCAACAGTTTCTTTCACTTTCCTCTGACATGGAACTCATTGCACGCTACCAGATCAAGGAGAGCCTTTGACAATCTGTGGCTGAGAAATACATAAATTAGGAAGTCACCAGACAGAGAAGGGGGTGGAGTTTGGGCTGAAGGAAAACAGCCCATGTATTCTTACACAAATGTATTTTGCCTAAGCAGATAAGCTCTAGCCTTAAAGCATCCAGTTAAGGCGGCCAGACCTAAACATCATAGGCAGCACTGGCTTCTATGGCTTGATGAGGTGAGCATACCACTACTGGGCAAGCAGGCTGCAGACTACGAGAAACACTGAGTTTGTTCCAACATAGAGTAGAGAAGCAAAGAAATTAATCAATGGGACTACTAACATGACTAAGTGGAAAAAAATCTGTAGCATAGTGAGGTTGAATTGCTCAAAATGCAGCCACACATCATTAGGAAACAAGACTAAGGCTTTATACTACATACCACCTGGTAATTTGGTAGTATTCCTCCTTTTTGCTTCAAAGACAACGGGAACTAAAACCATACTCAGGTGGTAAAATCTATACAGAACTGTTAATCTAAACAGCAAACTGCTTTAGTTCAGTAACTTGGGCACTGAGGTGTCAGCTTGCACCTCAGTGACTGAATGTAACAAAAACTCATAGCTGACAAAAAAGATATTTTAGACAGAGTCAGTCAAACATATTGAGTGACACACTTACAACAGCAAGAGTATTACTACTTCTAGTTTTACAGGGCACAGAAGTATTTCAGGAGATGCTTCCAGACAAAGACATAGCAATCACACAACAAAATATGGAATTGATTAATAATCAGTAATTTTTATCCACCTGCAGGCTGCAACACTTGACATAATGCTTTGGAAGCGTTTGAAAACACAGGGTACAGGTTCGTCACTTCTTACAGAGATGTAAATAGGCTGTGATAATCAGGCATCTGTCTACAGGAGTGTTGTGGATTCTGACTACAGTAATAAAGTCAGATCAGAGTGTGCTATATAACTAAAAGATAATTTTCTAGTCTATAAGGCTGCTCTTACCAAGGAGGACCTTATCATCCAGCATTAACAATGAACATACTTGATAGCAGCTTGAGCAGAAAGTTATTTCCAAGAAAATTGGGAAGTCCTGAAATGCGAGGAACTGACAGATTGCTCTTTGAGCTCAAGTAAAGCATTGCATTGCGATGTGTAAAATTATACTTTCAGTTCTTTGTGAAGGACAATTTATGGCTCGAGCTTAGCATTGTTTTTCCACTAGCCTGTCACCTTCTATACTTTTTTGTCTTAAGTGAAAAAGCAACATGTTGACTGGAAACTGTGCAAATTCTTTTAACTCACATGTATCACACAGCACACAGATCTTTTGAAACGTAAACCAAAAAGATCTCATTTTCACTGAAAGGCTGGGGAAAAAAACCCAACATTTTTAAGCCAGCCAAGATGGGGAGTCAGAACCTAGGGACAGACACTCCTTTACCTACTGGTCTGCTGAAGGGATACTAGCTTTAGTTCCTAATATGCTAGAGAAGCAATTCATGTAATTATAATACAGTTCTAACATATCTAAATGAAAAAGAGGAAGCATCCAGTGAAAGCAACTGAAACAATCAAATCTGTAGATTTTGATGCTTGGCAAGGAGAAGTACTTCAAGTACCATTTTAAAAAAAATAGATTTCTTTGGACACAATCTAATGTACGACCACATCTGGATGAAGAAAAATCATTTTAGAACATGCAGCAATCTGATTCCTGTAGTGACGTTAGTTTTGCAAAAGATTCCTAAAGCCAGGAGATAAAAATCCCAGGTTCCACAAATACTACACCTTTTCCATGAATACATTAGAAGGAAAAAACCCCAAATTTGCATTAATCAATCTACCCATACAGTAATTACCCTGAATCAACAAGGCGACTGAAAGCTGCTCTTTTGCAAGACTTATTTGAAGTCCCGTCATCTTCAGAACTTCTACAGTTGCCTCTAATCTGTTCCAAATCTACTCTTCAGTAATAAGGTAGAGGATTCCTCACGTATTTCTTTTCTTGTATCCTTAGATGCCTTACAAATGTTAACCCATCATATACAACCATAGTTCTGTTTCCTTTTTCACGATCATATCAAGCCATCTATTATTACTTGAATTATTTGAAGTAAGTTACAACTGTTACTTCAAAAGCAATCACATTAGAATTTGCAAATACCTTGCTCTGTTTTCTGTTTCAAAGACAGAACAAGCACAAAGATTATGGGAAAGAAATAAGGGACAAATACAGAAACCCACAAATCCGAAATACTGGTGATAAGCACCGAATACTCAATGGTGCCCTAAAGTGTTAACTGACAAAACTTTTTAGAAAGCCATCACCTAAAAAAATAATCATAGAAAATTTGTAACTGAACCTAAACATGGGTTCTAGTAAGACATGCACATTTTGTTGCTTATTTAGCAACATGGAAAGTAGGCTTCCCAACCCAGGAATCAGTAAACCTCTAGAAATGTCTTTGGTAGACATGCTCAGTATCACTCCACAGGCTCAGGGGTTGAGGTATCTTGATTGTGGAGTGGTAATTGCTCCTGACCACCACTGAACTCCAAACTCAGCAGGAGCTGGGAGCTCTCACCTCTCACAGAACGCTTTGACTAACAGGTGGGTGGCAGCATCGTGATTCTGCAAAAAGCAAAGCTTCCCGAGTCCTAAGTGATGTCTATTGGCATATTCACCATCTCATAATCACAGAATCACAGAATAGTTGAGGTCAGAAGGGACCTCTGGACATGGTGTAGCCCAACTGCTGCTCAAACCAGGGCCAGCTAGAGCAGCTTCCTTAGGGCTGTTAACAGTTGGATTTTGAGTATTTCCAAGATTGGAAACTCCACAGCCTCCGTGGGCAGCTTTTGCCAGTGCTGTCACCCTCACAGTGAAGACAGTGTTTCCTGATGTTCAGAGTGAACCTCCTGTGTTTCAGTTTGTGCCCGTCTTGTTCTGTCACTAGGCACCACTGAAAAGAGCCTGGCTCCATCTTCTTCGCACCCTCTCTTTAGGTACTTCAAGGCATTGCTGAGATCTTTGCCCTCAGCCTTCTCTTCTCTAGCTTGAACAGTCCCAGCTCTCTCAGCCTTTCCTCATATGAGTGATGCTCCAGGCCCTTAATCATCTTTATGGTGCAGTGACAAGATAGTCTGGCACAAGCCAACATTTTAAAAGATTTCTTTGCAGAGACTGAGACCAAGATTACCATGCTGGACCTTGTAGTGAAACACACCAGCTACTGCAGGTCTGAAAGTTTCAACCAGCAGCACAGCTACAGACAGAAGAGACAGAATTGTTACTGTTGAATATTTAACAGAGAGTTCAGCACTTACTTAATGGCTTCACACATGTCCAGTCCCATTTTCACACAATTCTTGGCATGATTTTGAAGAGATATAGGCAGTCCAGAAACACAGTAATAGCAGTCACCTAGGATTTTAATTCTCATACATTCATTTTCCTGGAGGAAAAAGCAAGGTCAGATGGTCACTTTCAGCTTGAATTACATACATGAAGGGTTACTGTTATGAGGACTGACTTAAATGATATTATCCAAATCATTCAATTTAAGCTTGTTTCAGTAGAGAAGGATTTGGCTTGCTAAAAAAGAAGGGCTGTCAGAGAGTTTTGTATGGATGATTCCTCTGTCTGTCATGGTCCTTAATGGGCTAACCCAGGAAGCCAGATCACTGCAAAATGTATATTTGCAGTGTTGTTCACACCTTAGATTAAAGCCAAATTATCTTGTATTCAATCTAAAAAAAGTCTTTTTGTTTGAAATACAAAATCAAAAGACCTATCCTTCTACATTTACATCTTTGAAGATGTGCTATGCAATGCTTCCTGACACAAGTAACCATAATCTTATTTCTATCTTTTATACTCTAAGCCAAGCTAAAGATTTTTAAATTTTTTTTTAACCAATAATGGACAATTGGTTTTGAACAAATAAAAAACCAGAAAAAATGTATCTATTTTAGTGTTTATGATTTCACCTTAACACAAAGAATGAAGTTTCGTGTAATTTTTATAAAAATGACACCTAAATAAACAGAAGAAAATCCTCTGATTATATTTTAATGTTTTCTTGAGTAATCAGGAGACTGTCAGTAATTAAAATTGCTTCAATTAATATTGTCTTCCTTGTCTTCCAGTCTCTAAAATGCTTTTTCAGAGATAAGAAAACTGACTCTATCAGTTTTCTATCTGAGTTTCCTAATCCTTGTTATTGTAAAAGATCTATTTAAAGAGCTGTTCACCTTCCATTAAGCTTTATAGGGCTCCATGAGCTGTCTCTATTGGTCCTATTAGAGAGAGCTATCTTGGGTTTCACAGATTGTCACACTGGCAGAAATACATGGTTGCACTCAGAGCCAGATTTTTTCTTCACACATTTCAAGTCTAACCTTCCTGCCAAAGCCTCAGAAATGCTGCCTGAATGTAGAGGAGTCTCCAAGAAGAAAAAGTATTTTAAAGATGACTTCTTACTTATTTAAACTAACAGTAGCAGCCCAATAGAAACTCACCTTTGCAATCTGATCAAACTTGCCAAACAGCTCATTTAGCATGTGCACCAATTCCCCTGGTGAGCAGTCACTGGCCAGGCGAGTGAATCCCACGATATCAGCGTACAAGATGCTACAACAGAAGTGAAAAGAAGCTTGATCACAGTTTCCTTCCACATTTATAAATCAACAGCAGAATCTGAAAGCAGGCATTCTGGACTTCACAGATGTATGCCTGTACTCAAAACAGTTAAATGTAGAACAATAAATATAACTATATTTATAGGCAAACCTACATGTACCTTTATAGGCATTAAGTTTATAGGTAATATATACCTGTATTTACTTTTATCGGTATTACATTCACAGGTATTACCTTTATAGATATACCTATATTTGTAGGTGTTTATAGGCATTCTATACCTATATCTGTTACAGTGTATTCAAAAAATAGAAAGCTTTTTCCTGCTTACAAATTGGCAGTATAATAATGGCAATTATTTTAATAAACATTTTTGTTATCAAAAATTGTTTAATAACTTTTTGTCACAGTAGATATTTTCTGTCTAAATTGACCTGTTAATGGTATGCAGCATGGAAGTCTTTGTTCACTTGTTACTCAGACTATTAAATTCAATCTTGATTGCTAAGATACTCAAGTCATACACTATGTTTCTATTCACCACTTGACCAATTCATAGAATTAGGCTAAGGAATAAGTATTTGTGCTCACAAGTGAAAATGGACCTCTTCAGAAGGACTAACTTCTTCAGAAGTTCTTCTCTTCAGAAGGACTAACTTAAAAAATGCGGCATCTAAGAATGTCATTCTAATTAAGTTGTTCAATCAGAAAAACAGGCAAAATAACTTGTAAAGATGAAAGACTATTTTAAATAAACACTAAATTATTTTCCTAACTTCTAAAAATTTGTAATTAATAAGTGATTAGATTTGTCAGCAGAATATTTTATCTCAGGTACTGTGTAAAACATATATGTGATACAGCTTCCTCTATTTACATTTTATAATGAAATTGCTCCAGTTAAGAAAATTAAAAATTCACAATAATATAACTGATACAAATTACAATTTTGACTAGTATACATCCAAGTAGGATTTGGTACTTCAACCTGAAAAAATAATACATTATGAAGAAAGCCTACTACTGCATGGCTTTTTCTAAACAACTTTTTCTACTATCAGTTTTGTTGCTCTTCTGGAACACAGAAATGTTAGCATTTGATCTAATTAAGGGATACTAAACATTAAGTTGTTGAAAAACTTACTAAAACAATTAGTTTGTTAATTGCTCTCTTAACCCTCCCTTTTCAAGATTCTTCTAAATGTTGTTGATATATATTTTATTACCTTACATTGGTGTGCCTTTTGACATACAAATTGTGGAAGTTGTTGGTGTTTTCCAGCTGGCCTGCCTTCGGACCTTGTAACCTCTGAATGATCTCTGCTTTCATTTCCATGGCAATGTGAGCAGGCAGTAAAGAAAGTAGAAGACGCTCCTAAAATTTTAAATGAAATGTCCACAATTTCTTTAAGGAGAAAAAAATTAGCATGGAAGCAATACCGTGCAAATCATATGCTGTTGTCAATACCTGAGAACATTTTGATGAAGGTTGCACCCAGGCATTTGCCTGGTATGGCCCCCAAAATTAACCTGTTCCTTGAAGAATTTAACAGAGATATACACACATTTCCAAGTAATATCTAACTTCTTCAAGGTTTTGTGTATATTAGAGAAAGCTTAAGCTAAACTTAACATCTGAAGAAGTTATGTACAGTAATCTATTCAACAGCTGAGTAGGATGCAGGAAATACAGATTAGCAAATAAAGCAAGAGCTGCAGGGGCTGTTCAGACAACTTCAGGGAAATGCAGTCCAATTCAGGCAAACCTAGGCTAAATATTTTTTTAAATGTAGTTCAAATATTTAGCCATAGTTTTTGCAGTTGCTAGACTGAAAATGGAAAGATAAAATCAGAACACAGAGCATATTGAAAATGTTGGACTTTTGCAGACTATTTTGATATGTACTCTCCCCTTACCTTAATATGGCATTTGACAAGCTAAAGTTTTCGAATATATTAATCTAAAAGGAAATTGAATATTCTAAAAAAAAAAAAAAATTATATATTTTTCTTCATCTTTTGTTGGTATTGTACCCATGGTCTTCTCTTTGTGAAGCTCTCCTACGTTCTGATTTTCTTTACAGTTTAGTTTTGCCCATTTTACCCAACAGCTTTTCATTGACTTCCTAGTTCTCTGGAAAACTTAATCAACAAGGAAATAGCTAGAAATCTGCAAAAAAATCCCTTCCAACCTTCCTACTTTGATCATACACCACCTAAAAACTGAACAGGAATTTCTCATTTTCTTGAAGGCAGAAGGAAAAGGCTGATTCTGGCTAAACACAAAAACCAGAAACCTAGACCAATGAGGAGGGGGAAGGCAGCTGTAAAAGCCCATGATGGAGTCAGAGAGAGAAACAGCTGTGCCAGAAAAGGTGATGACCTCAAAATGTGCCCCTTCTGCAGGTGTTACTCACAGTGATGCATTCTCTTTGGTTCACAATGTGCATTTTTTACAGAGCTTTCAGTTCTATTAATGAAGGTACCAGAAGAAGTGTAACCATTAATTCAATGCTTTGTCTGGGATAATTACTCCTATTCAGGTTTAAAGACCTTAAGTAGACCATAACAATATCAGGGATACAGGCTCTCTTATATTTGCAGCTGCCTTGGCTATCTATTTCTGTAATGCATAATGAAGACTTCCCATTCCGCACAGCACTGGAGTATGAGGCCTTAAATGAGGCCCTATGAAACTGATCCTACACACACTTTGTAAACACTCTATTTCAATGAATCAAGACAGCGTCTTACTTTGTTGCTAAGTAATATTGAACTAATAATTTTTTTTTCTTTAAAATCACTTAGGTGAGATCTAAAAATAATTTTGATTCACATATGCGTGGATTGCTCTTTATTTTGCAAAATAAGGCATATCACATAAGCGGTAAGACAAGTCATGAAACAAATGTTCAAGGTAAAGTATTTCTGTCTGTAGCCTGACTAAAGGAGGGAAAAACGAAATAAAAAGATGTACTGTTTTCCTATTGCTACAGTCTCAGATTTGACACGTTGTAACTGAAAAGAATATAGAAAATTGACTTTTCATCAAAATGTTTATGCGGCTTTATTTCTTAAATGCAAGATTAATTTAGTATGTTTAGGCATTTTAGCAAGTACACATCCAAGAGGCCAATGTATTTTCATTTCTAATGTTATCCACTGGTCCTTGAGGGAGGTATTTTGCTAACTTATAAAGAGTGCCTTCAAAAAAATGTATTTTTTTTACCATAATGATAGCTTACTCTTGCAAGTTGCTGTTTATCTAACAGAAATTAGCTATTTTGTGACGTGCAAGACAGGTCAGCATTTGTTAATAGTTATTAAATAGTTAAAAAGAGGTGAGTGATCTTAGCTCCGATTTTAAATCATTGTGCTTCTGTTGTACCCTGGCTAGTAAATACCAGCTAGCTCACTATCTTCCTATGACTCTGCTACACTTCCAGACATGCAGCAAGGTAGATACTCAACATCCAGGTTACTGCTTATGTCTTTGAAACCCAGAGAGGCTGGCAAAAGGTCACAGAGAAAAGCAACAGAAGTTTTCAAGAAAGCAACAGAAAAAGTTTTCATAGAAAGCAGCACAAATTCACCTACAAGCTAAAGAATCATAAGATGAAAGGGAAAACAGAATTCCCTGCTTTTGTAGGGTACAGCAAGAGAGATGGGATATTTCCCCTCCTTTTTCTTTCCAGGCCAGACCACTATCCCCTTCTGCTTAAACTTCTTGGTGAAGCTGTTCACCACACCAGAACTTCCCCACAAAAGAATGTTTTCCTTCCTCCATATCCACATTACAAAAGAGAAGGTGACAACCAGAGGTGGCTTTAGAGAACTGCAATTGCTGAAGCATACCGCAAAATATCCTGCCATGCCCAGCTACGCCTAAATGCTTCAGTCACCCTCTCCATCACACAGGCTGCAAATGCTCACGTGTCAATCCTGAAGTTACCACTTGTGTCATAATGTGTTATCCAGTCACATATTACATTTCATGCAGGTTGTTGATTTTGGTTTCTTTCACTAAAAGACAACTGTATAAGAAGCTGAATCTCAACTACTTATGAAGATCGTGGCTGGGCTGGTCAGCTACAAATACAAAATGGTTACAATCACGTTGTTCCCTCTCCTTCTGCTAAAAGATCTTAAGAAATGCCAAGCATTTAAGAACACCTCTTCCTTCGTGTTTCAGCATGTCTGGTGGCTAAAAAGAGTTTGGTGGAAGGATCAAAATCAATTACCAACCAGATGTAGTGCCTGATGCGTTGTGCACTGAAATTGCTGCAGACTGGATCAGTGTGAGGAAACATAGCAAATCGAGACTGCTGCTTATGATGGCTTTTTATTTGATAATACATTCTGTACCATTATCTCAAAAAGACAGAAAATCTACACATCAGAACTTAGGTGAACTGACATACAAGACACTGACTTTGAGACAAAACACTTACCTATTTGTAGTAGACAGAGAAGCCACTCTTAGAGCTAAAGTCTAAGTAGCCAACATAATTCTGAATGCAGGTCAAGATGCAGCATGTAAAAGTCTTCAGACTGAAAATAACAGTACCTGCTTCTGGTGAAAGAGAAACTGCTGTGCTATGGGAATAATGAAAATCCCCTCAAAAATGTCTTTCCCTGAAATATTACCAACATGACCTTACAGCCAGTACATGTGATTCATGCACACTAAGTAGTTCTTAACTGTCCATGTTCTCTGGGCTATGCTTTCCTCTCACCATTCAAATCACTTGTAGCTGAGATTTTTTAAGTCCTAGAGCTAAAAGACAGAGCACACAATCCATACTGAATACAACTTTATAGTGTCTTTCAATACCGTAGGGTTAAGTACTTTCTCCTCAGTCCATCTGGATCCCAGTAGATGGCTAGCAAGTAGTCATCCTCCCTTGATTCTCTAACTGAGGACTTTCAGGAGTATGTCAAACTGTTATTTGAGTTCCGGCTCTCTCAAATCCAAGTTGATTTCATTGTAAGAATTTGCCCTGCATTGTGCAGGTGACTTTAGCAGTCATTTGTAGTTACTCCCCTAAAGCTTGGTAAACTCTAGATGTTTGTTTAGCTAGAGTAAGTTAGCATATCTCAGTTAAAGATCATAGCACTACATCAGTTTTTGCAAGGTGGCAATTACATTTGCAGTACCTTGCACAATGGAGGTCATGTTGTTGTTATGCAGTAAGCAAGCAAAATATCCTCAAATGTGTGGTACAGTACAATTTCTTAAGTGTGTATTTCACAAATCAAGCTTTGCTTCGCCTGAGGCAATAATGGTTTATTTATTTGCTCATTCCTGTTTTGTTATGTAAAGTTCCAATTCTGATTCACTCATTTATACAAGACTACATGACTATCAACTCTTTTCTTTACCAAAGTAAAAATAATTATAAGAATTTATAGATTTAAAGGCCAAATATTCCTCCATCTAGTCTGATCACTTGACTAATATAGACAACAGAATGTCATCATGGAGAAACAAAGGTATGCTGTTAGGGCTTACTACATTAAAATTAGCTTAGTGCCTTACTCTCAATGGAGAAAAGCTGTTCTTCGAGGTGATTCACAGAATCTAGTACCGAATTCCCATAGGGGGCAAGTGTCTCTCTCCCTCTCTACTTCTTCTCCTCTCCCTCCCCACCTCGCCCTCCTTGTCTGTGGAGGAAAATGCAGGTCCAAATTTTGGTCTTACTGGAAGAAATGTCCATCTTCATTGTTGAGCTTCTGATGTTGAAGAAGACTGCAGAAAAACTACATTTATGTGGATCAATGAAGTGATATAGGGACATTTTTGTTCCTGTAATCCCATATAGGGATACTTTTGTCCCTTATAATGTCTTTTAGGGCACTGAATATTGCATTCTAGTTTTCTTTGGCCTGAGTTTTGTTTTCAGATTGCTGTGGCATATATCTAATCAGCTATTCAGCAAGTTTGACAAACCAGGTCATTAAGTCAGCAGTAAGAGCTCTAGAAGCAATTAGCCTATACACACATCCAGCTTCACAATGAAGTTCATAAATAAACATGGATGAAATAAAATTTTCACTTGTCCTTGAAATGTATCAGAAAAAAATCTTGTGATTCCTCATCACAGAATATTGAACCAGCAATGTGGCTGACAGACACAGTGATCAACAGGGCAAATTATGGTACTCTTTTACACAGATCTCATACACATTCTCTTAAATACATCTACTAGGATAAACAGCTGTAGATTGCTTTTTCTTAAAGCTAATTTGGACTCCTAACTGGGAGGGGACATTACTTTTAACAATTAGGCTCTATTATCCCCTTAAATTTAGCCTGTTAGTAACCTCCACCAACCTGATTACTTGTACTGAGACCAATAAATTGCATTTTACTCATACACACCAATCTTGATTACACAGACTTCAAGAGATGGAGAATTCATCAACTCCTTAGCTGTTTGTTCTAATGATTAATCAGCTGAACTGTTAAAAACTGTTAAAAATATCTTCTGTATTTCTTACTTTGATGTCTTGGACCTGTTATATCTTTCTTATCTCAAGATTCATGTCAGCACTCTTTTCCCTGTAAAGTTAAATACTGATCAGATAACTTAATTTTCTTTTCGATGAGGTAAATAGACTTAGCTCCACAATTCTCCTGCTGCTAAGTATTTTCTACATCCTCTTCTCTAAACCCTCAACAACCTTCAAACAATTTTTGAAAGTTCATTTGACACAAATATTGACACCGTGCTCTAGTACGCAGAGGAAAAATATACCCTCCTGCCCTATTCCCCTCAGTATGTCCATGACTTACACTGCAGAACTTTCTGCTGTAATATCTCTGGAGTTTCCTGTCTGCTATGCCTCCAAAATATTTTTCAAAGTTGCAGCTTTTCAGTTTTCCAGCTATGACCCTTACTCTTTGTTTTTAGAATTATGGCTTTCCAGACTTTATAAATGCGCACCTTGTCCTGATTAATATAACTTGTAAAGCATTTTATATTACTGTATTTACTATCAGAATAATATTTGGCTTTTCTGCAAAAACGATTGTCCATGATTATCTTCAGGTATCTCTTGGATCATTACTAAATAACACATAATAGCATAATGGATGAGAAGCAGTTCCTGCAAAACACAACACACATGCCAATTCATTGAACATCTCCACTGACAATTTCCAGTTAGCCCCACTCAAAATCCATTAGACTGTGCTCTTTTGATGAGGAACAGTGTCAATATTTTAATCAGGATTTACAGTATCATTGCATCAGACATCTCACTGAAATCTACTGCTTTTGGAAAGTTACTTAACCCAAACCTGTTCCCTGTTAAAAGCTGAAAAACATTTTTAGTTTACTTGATTTCTTAAAAAGTTGTTGAGTACATCACTCTATTTCTTTTCAAATACAAACCCATCATAGCAGCATCTTTTATTTCATATGGATTGTTTATACTCTTCCTACCTAGTGGCAGCCCCTTCCTTTATTAGGATGGCTTTTTTTCCTGGAATACTTCCAAAATGCTGTCATTGGCCTTGACAAAAACAGGCAAGGATTTTTCCTGACATCTAGAAGTCTCCTACATTTCACAGCTTTAGTCATATTGAACCATTTTTTTACACATCTAACTTCTGCTTCTGCTTTCACCCATGCCTTTAAGCTGCAGCTGACGTCACTTCTGATGACAGAATTATGAAATCTCGTCTGTTCATTAACAGCTTCCTAAAGGGCTCCCCATTGATAACAACATTCATCTATGGTTTGGTGTTGGTTTTTTTTTCCTGTGGAAAATTAGTGTTTTCAAATTGCCAAGCATGGCACTGCAAGGCTTTTTATCTTCATGATGGTGTAGGTGAAATTTCAAGGCTGGCCACACCAGGAGCTGGTATCAAAACCTGAAAATTAAAACACATGAGTGGAAGGAGAGCGACATCCTCTCAATCCTTGCTGTTTTGCTGGCCCAGGGCCACGAGCTCCCTCACAAAGGCGTTTTGCAGAAGACATGCTGTAAGTGCCTGGGAGCAGCGTGAGCCGGCTTCTCCATCGGGAACGGGAGCCCTGACTGGGGGCTGCCAGTGGGACAGGACCCAGACCCACGGCCAGACCAGTGGGGCAGGCCCTGGGGGGGCTGCCAAGGGCCCAGGTCACCAGTCCAGCCCCTCGTGACGAGATGCCCACAGGGGAGACAGGTTGGGGCCAGGCCCAGGGAGGCCAAGAAAGTCACTCACAGGTCAAGAGCTGGGGCTGGACCAAGGGGCCCTTGGCTAGGCATGGTGGCGGTTTCACAGAGGCTGGAGCTCAGGCCAAAGCCGAGCGGCAGAGCTGCAGCTGGAAAGCAACTCCCACCATCGGGTCCAGATAGAGCTCAGTCCCCACTGAGGCCTCCCCACAGTGGCTCTGAGCCACAGCCAAGCCTCCAGGAGGGGGTGAGGTGTCTTAAAATCCTTTTCTAATGGTAAACCAGCTGTGGCATGACTTTCCAACTTAGCATGGATGGTACAACCACCCCAGGCTTTCGATAGAAAGAGACGTATTTGCTTTCAGGCTAAATATGCACCATTCTACACCCTCAGTGTGCCCAGCATATTTGCTGCTGAATAACTCTGCTGAAATCCAGCTAGTTAACTTCATCTCCGAATAACGCTAAAGCTACCTAAAAACATCACTTTGCTGCAAAGGTTTCAGTGTACGGGTCTGAAACCTTATTTAAATGCACAGGCTCACCATGTATTTGGCAAAGACAAATTCCTTCAAGGAACTTAGAGGATGCTTAATGTTTATGCATAGATTACAGTTTGCATATGCAGGCTGTCTATGACTAATTTTGCAAATGAGGTTCACTACACCTTCAGAATATGTGCCTATCTTGAGGCTGTTCAAGAGACGAGTCATCAAACAGCAAAACAATAGAGTAAAAACAGAACACAATGACATACACAACTAGAGCTGCTTAATTAATTGACGCAATTTCAAGGTTTGTTTCAGTTTGATCCTGTTAACTTTTGCTTTAAGTTTTGTATATCTCAAGACCACTGCTGAATAGACAGAAGCAGCATTTTGCAAAGAATCTGTTTGATGAGATTGACATCATTATTACAGTATCAGCCTTTATTAATGGTGAAGTATTGCAGTGCTGGCATTTGCTCAATACAATTCTTTTAAACAATACACTCTTTAACCCCAGTATATCTCATTTCACATTTTGATGAGAAGAATTTTATGTCATTTTTTCACTAGAAATGAACAAAACTGTATATCCATGTCCTTCTACCAAACCATCCATGGGATGTGTCAGGGAAGATATTTGAGAGCACTGCTTGAAAGGTATCTATGCAGCCCTTTCCCCAAAGACAAAGCTTTCCTGTTCAGGGGCCCAGTTTCAAGTCAAACCTTGTGGTTGAAAGCATCAAATCCAAAGCAAAATCAAAAGCACTTCTAAGGCACAGAACTGCATTTAAGTTAGAGGATCATGTCGAAGCACATTGACAGCATAGGTCATCCATGCTCTTCTAGTGTGAAAGTAGTTGTTTTACTTCAGACTTCATCTGCTGATGTTTTAGCTATCTGCTTACAGAATACCAACTAAGCATGCAAGAATGGATTTCTTTGTATATTTCACTGGTAATTTTCCAATATTTCATCAGATACCATACAGCTACTACATATTTGAGTGATCAAATATTAGTCATCACATAGAAGAAGGATCAAAATCTCCCAACTACGCCTGTCAGGAGCTCATAAACACTTCAAAACGGGTCAGATGGAGCAGGTAGAAGGAGGGCCAGACAGCAATAAAAATGAATCAAAATTCTCAATCTCTGCATTAGATTAGTCAAGAGTAGAAGTATTTAACCGTTGGTTTGGCCCATACAACAGCCTATTAAAACGGAGGGAGAAGTTTATTGAAGCAGAAGCTAATTCAAGAAATTTATTTAATCCATATGTAAATGAAAAGTGAACCTACAGTAAGGATCTGTCCCACATCTTGTGAAACAGGGATGATAAATTTTAATGACGCAAGCTGTATATTTTAACACCTTTTTTCTGAGCAGCAGTAAGCATCACCATTCATTCAACAGCTCCCTTCCTAGCCTTGAAGACAGAAGAAGCTGACTCACCCTAGGTAGAAATCAAAGAACAGGCAGATGTCTGGAGGGTATACACTGTTGCTGCATTCATAAAGCAGACTTTTTGTTTCCTTACAATAGCGTACATAAAAGGGAACAAGAATGATTTGCATTATATCTCTAACTCGGGAATGAAAGTTTCTCTTTTGCTTATTCACAGAATATGTATCTAGTAGAAATCTCCCAATTGCTTTTTAATGATTATACCCACCAGCTACTAAATATAGAAAGTTTTAAATGAAAAACTTTGCTCCTACTGGAAAATAAACAAGAAAAACAAAGTTTTGAAAATCAATTCTCTTAATTTTGAGGAACCAGACTAGGAAAAAAAGAAAAAACCCCAATAACTTACTGTATGGCAGATAAATGCTAAACTATTCTTGAACACTTATTATTAGGCCTAACCACAAAACAAAATTTAGCATTAATCATAGCAAGAGTCAACGCTTTCAGAATTATCTTGGTTTTTTTTTCTAAAACTCCTAAATAACATTCTCCATGTTACAGTGTGTATAATTTCTTAAGTATTTTCTACGGTAGGTTCCAGAGGTATTTAGGCACATAAGGATGCAGACAGAAACTCAGCCTTAATTCACAGAAAGGCTGGCATGGTAAATACCAGACTTTCAAGTGCCTTGTCAGACAGGGAAAGCAGATCCCAAAAGGACAGGCACTAAGACTGTGTGTGCAATATACAGAGAAAATCAGAATCCTAAAAATACAACTGAGAAAAATTAGAGCTGAAATGGGAGGCCACCTAAGTAGGAAATGCCCAGAAAATGGTATTGCTTATATTCTGTACTGAGCCACCAAGTGCTTAGCTCTGGGCTGCAAGCAGGCACCTTTATTTGCTTGGGACTCTGTGGGCAAAACAGTTTAGAGGCAGGGAATTATAATTGAATTAATTTATTACAAACAAAACCAAACCTCTCCTTGCTGATTGCAGTTTTGAAAAAAAACAAAGAAGAAAATAAACACTGAAGCAAACACTTACATAACCATCTCTCCTCTGCACTTTCCAGTCCCAATCTTCCTTATTTTTGCTGTGGATAATACTCAGCCCAACAAAATTCCTGTGATGAAGTGACAGGCGGTGTAGAAAGTTGAGGTGGTATCTGTGATGGTTTCTTTCTGTCACTGTGTGCGTAACCACTTCTGCTCTATGTTTAATGGTTTCTGCTGCCATTTTCCACAGTGTCCCTACTCCAGCCTGGGACACTGGTGAGCTGCAGTGCCCTCAGGTGTGTCTCTGCTCCAGCATAGGTTGCCCATGGGCCACAGTGCCTCAGGGGTGTAGGTACCCTCGTTTGATGCAGAGAGTCCTCTACACACAACAGCTTGTCCCCAGCCTCCAGCAGCTGCCTTTTTGTTTCTGAACTGTGTTTGGGCAGGGGCACCGTGGGCCTCTGATTAGATAACGTTTTCATAGAATCATAGAATGGTTTAGGTTGGAAGGAACCATCTAGTTCCAGATCCCCTTCTGTGGGCAGGGACACCTCCCACTAAGACCAGGTTGCTCAAAGCCACATCCAAGCTGGTCTTGAACACTTCCAGGGAGGTGCATCCACAACTTCTCTGGACAACCTGTTCCAGTCTCTCACTGCCCTGACAGTAAAGAATTTCTTCCTAATATCTGATCTAAATTTCCCCTCTTTCAGTTTAAAACCATTACCCCTCGTACCGTCACTACGCTCCCCGATAAAGATCCCTCCCCATCTTTCCTGTGGACCCCCTTCAGGTACTGGAAGGCTGCTATAAGGTCTCCCGGGAGCCTTCTCTTCTCCAGGCTGAAAAACCCCAACTCTCTCAGCCTGTTCTCATAGGAGAGGTACTCCAGCCCTCTGATCACCTTCGTGGCCCTCCTCTTGGCCCATTCCAACAGGTCCATGTCCTTCTTATGTTGGGGGCTCCGGGACTGGACACAGTACTCCAGGCGGGGTCCACCAGGGTAGAACAGAGAGGCAGAATCAGGCAGAATCACCTCCTTCAACCTTCTGACCACACTTCTTTTGATGCAGGTTAGGTGCTTAATGGGTTAGTTTCTGTACAAAAAGCATTTTTTCCACGGTTGTTTTCATGTGTCCCATAGTAGGCTGGAGGCAGCTTTGACTGGCATGTGGTGATTTGCAGCCCCCCCTCACAGCTCACCACCACAGCCCCCAGCAACTTCCAGCCACTAACACAGGCTCAGTACAGAGCCATAGCTACCTACCAGTGCTGCAGATACAGGGTGTCAGCACCAGAAGTTTTTGTATTTTAACAGGAGATGGGTGAGCGACCCATGTTCAAAACATGGGTTTGCCAAAAAAGACTTCCTCTCTCTTCCTATCCCCAAGGAAAAATGCTTATCAGTGAGTATGAGACTATTTTGGAGGTAGAGCGCTAGCAGCCTTTTCTGCTCCAAAATTAAACAGTTTAAAAATCACTGAAGCATGTACTAGATTTCCTGTCCCTGCAGCGCTCTGGGTGAATTCCCTAATTCCTGGGCTCCTGAGCAAGGGCTGCTGTGCTCTCTCTTTCTCTCTCAGGGGATGTGCAATCCAGTGGAGGCATTTGGCAACTGACCTTCAACACAGGGAAAGCTGGGCCCCAGTTTTCCCTCTTATGGGATTAGGTCCAGACTCATGGCTATCTAAAAATCTCACAGTCTAAAAATCTCACATGTTGAGGGATTACAAATGGGTTTAATTCTGAACAATACCATGTTATATTTCTATTGGTTTTGCAAGCTGCTTACACAATGATACCAGCACATTTGTGCATGAATTAAATATAATGTAAAAAACAAATACGAAAGCTGCAGCTGATAGATTTCAGCAGAGTTATTTCTAATGGCAAATATGCCATGGATGAAATAAATCTATTCTATGATCACTGCACTTAAGTAATTTCCAAGCTTTTGAGAAATTTGGAAATGGTTTGTGATTTCTTTACCTAAAATCCTTTTTGATAATTTCCAGCATACATCATCAATATACTCCATGCCTTTATTTAATTTGATGAATTTTGAAATTCCACATTTTAAACATTAAACATGGATTAACACATCTATCCATCAGAAAAACATGTTGACAATGAGAATTGTGGTGTTGTTCAAGGAGATAAAATTAAAGGAAACCAGAAGGTAATTTTGGAGACACACTCTTCTCTGAGTATATAAAATAAGGGATAAAATTTTGCCATCTAATTTAAAAGATCATAATTTATTATTTATCACTGAAACCTCAGGAATACATGCACACAAAGCTGACTATTTAGCATACAGGAACCATAATTCCTGGAAAGGGAGGCAGAACTTAAAATTTACATCTTTAGTGTAACAGGATGCACATTTTCATACTTGGCTTCTGTTGCAGTCCTCTTGGTGAATTTTTTTTACTGCTTAAAAACTCTTTCAGCATATTAGCAAAGGTCACAGAACGTGTGCTCCTTTTCCCACTAGCATGGCTGTTCCCACCATTTACACCATACAATTTTGAAGAAGAGGGAAAAAGAAAAGAGTTCTGTATGTTTTCAGTCACTTATATTAAGAAATGCTATAAAATAAACTTTTTGATTTTTATTAGCAAGCTATTTTTATTAATAAGCCAAAGGGAACCAACTTTCTTTTCAATCCTAATTTGGTAAAGCCTCCAAGCCACATCTTAAAATGGTTGTCCTCCCCATGACAGTCTCATAGCTGTATTCAGTAGCACTTGCAGTGCCCCGTCCAGCACAGCTTAACAACATGTTAATTCTAAATCTTGCCAAGAATCCACAGAACGTGCTATATACACTGCCATGCTCTGATGAATCAGGGCCTTCCTACAGAAAAGTGCCCTCTATATTTGGCTTAGGTCACTGCAGAACTTGCTTCTTGTTTGCAGTTTACAATCTCAGTATTAAAATATAACTATTTTTTTCCAAGGGGTGTGACTGGAAGGGAAGAAAGGAAAACCAAATGTTATTCTCCCAATGCTGCAGTCTGTGTCAAGTGGATCCATCTAAACAAGAGCTACTGAGAGGTGAGGCTCCATAAGAAGACAAGATGGAACAAGGAATGAGAGAGCATGAGAAGTGGGATAGTACTCCGTTGCAGTGCAACAGACTTCTGCAAAGTAGACTGTCAGCCAAGCATGAAGGTGATAGAAAGATTTCCTAGAGATCCAGAGGTACTTGCTGAGGTTATTTCCATGCTGGAAGCCACTGGAAGTTGTTGAACTAGAAGAGGTTTCTAGAAGGTGGCTGGAGGGAGCTCTGCCCTGCAACGACTCAATGAGAGATTTCTTTTCAAGTCTTGGTATTTCCTCTGTTTCATCAGCAATTCTGAATTTTCTTTGGTTGAAGAACTTATTATAAATAAGATAACTTATTCTAAATATTTATTCTAAATAAGTTAACTGTGCTGTAAATAAAACCTAATTTTTTTGAGACTGGCAGCTATTCCACCCAAGGACCTATATGAGTCATGCTCCATCATACCAAGTGTGGTTTAAAGTTTGCATAAGCTCTCTCAGTGATCCAGCAAGGTTAAGCCTTTGCAGCTACGCCTACTCCTGTACAGATTTTAGTGCATGCAATGAGCAAATTCTATAAATTATTTGGGGGCAAAAGGTTGTTTCATATTTGGGATAATCAAGAGAAACTTTCATTGCAAAAGCTCAGCCCTTAGCTCATAAAAACTGCTGTTTAAAGAATGACACTGAATATACACAAAGCAATTCTTATTTAACATTTGACAGATAAAGGGCTGCATCTTATCTGACTGGTGTGATATCAGTTCCTCTGCCATTCTCCTGTATACTTTTCCTTGTGTAGCCTCCAAAGAAGTCTGATGCTTTGGTCTGAGGCTGTATGCTGAAATACTGACAGCTGTTTCAGTGCAACCAGTTCATCTTTCTTTGGCAACATCTACAGCTCTTCCAGCAGGGCAAAATTCATGGGATTCAGGCTGATATTCATATTCTACCCAGACCAGTCACCTCACATCTTCTAGCACAACATCTTCAAAGTTTGTTTTTCTCTCAACACTAAGGGGAAAATGACATTTTGAACAATTGCCTCTGATGGTTTCAGCTAATTTTCCTCAACTATAGGTTCATATTTGTGTTTTTGAGATGCTTGTTTCTAGTATCTAATGGCAGCCCATTGAAAGGGTGACTCCTCAGATGTACTGTTTCCATCCAAGTGGTACAGAAATCCAATCTCATATGCAATATGGTATTTTCATGTTTCTTCTTCCAGTGCAGAAGAAGGGAGTAAATAAAAAGGAACAAAATACGGTCCAGGAGAAACTGGAAGACCAGCAATAAATCATGCTTCTTCAGCATGATATAGGACACAGAAAGGAAAAATGGCTGTGCCAGCTGGCCAGATTTAAAATACCTTCAGTTACCTGAATCTGATAGTTTTGCTTCTTTTTTTAAAAATGATCAGCAAGAAAGCATGGCATATGCCAAAAGCTGGGGTCCAAGCTACACTGCAAGATGGAGCAGTAACCATAGTTGTTATTTTCAAACACTGGGCAGAAATATTTTTATGAAGAAGTAAGGAAAATGCCTACTGTTAATTTTACAGTAACAATTTGCCCTACTCTCACTATCCCTGTTGTTGCAGGAACAAATATATCTGGCTACAGTAAAGCAAGAAAAATAACAGCAAACCTGCACCTTATGAATTCAAGTAAAATTACTCTTTCAGTATTCTTTCCACCTTCTAGAAATGTACATAAACTACCACCTATATACTTGCATACTAAGGCTTTATTTTATACATAAATAGAGATCTAAAAATATCTTACAAACCAAATCAAATTTATTTAGAGATTTGTTTTTGGTACTATAAAGCTCACTGTAAAATCTTACAGATCTCCGCGCTGTAGTGTACTATGCAACACTAAAGAACTTCTGTGAATAACACTCTGCGGACGGATAGAACATGCTCCAACAACAAATTATTGCTTCTGGGACTTGTACATATTTTATGGTTGATAAGTGACTTTCACTCAAATTTTTACTTTTTTGGAGCAATACAGAAAGCTACTTTTAAAATAATCTGAGTACAAAAGAAAATTAAAGGAATTTAGGAGGGATTTTTTTTTAAAAAGACATCTAAAAAAATTCTCAATGGGGAGAACTAATCAAATTAAAAATATTTGATCATGCAAAGACATTTGTCCTGTCCCATGACTGCTTACTTTCTTCAAGACCTCTTTTGTGCAGGATCTTGCCTTCCAGAAATCCAGGTAGCTCATATCAAGCGGACCATTCTCACCCACAGGATCACTGAAACCTTCTAAGACAAGAGAACTTTCTAATTTTAAGAGAATTCTTGTTTTTTTCTCTATAGAAGCTGTCCTGACTTTTGTTCCATACCTCACTCTCACCCAAATGTGTGCTGTTCTTACATTCTACTTCCATGAATACACCCAAGACAGACACTGGGTTTTGAGGTAAGTAGTCCTCTGGTTTTCCCTGGAGCTCTGCCAAAATTGTCATTGCAGTTGCCTCCCTCCCATCCTGCAGTATCAGGATGAGAGTTTCCACATAAGAGGTAATAGCAACATTTCAGCTGTTTCATTCCTGAGTTTCTTTAGGTCTCTCTGCTGAATACACAAATAGGAGGACTTATTACCGCTTATTTGGTCTACCTATTCCTTGACCTCTCCTCCTCACACTTCACCTTCAGATAAATGCTGTAATGAGTCTTCCATAAATGTGGCAAACTCCTTTCTTCCACAATGAATGCAGAAGCATAACAAAAATTATTTACTAGATTTACTACAGGGAATCACACAGCACAGTTCCTGAACTTACTCTGAAAAAGACAAATCAGTTCACTTCTGTACAGTTAAAAAAACACTTCCTGCTTCTTTCTAATTGTTAAGCTTACAGTCACATTTCTCTTTTAAATTTTAATTTTTCAAATTTTTCAGTATTCTCTTTCATCTAAGCAAAATTTCAAATACTCTTGCAGTTATTTAAGATTACTCCGTTACTAATTTGCATTCATGATAACAAGATATTAAACACTAAGAATGGATTAAATTGAATGTCTTTCCTTTCTTTTTTCCTCTTTTTTTCTTATGATTGAGAACAACTAGCTGGTCTAGAATCAACTAAATTAATACTTTGCTTTCAATGGTAGAGGGAAAGTACACACCACAACCTTGTCCTTTAAAACTTTTAGTGTTCCTTTTTATATGCACTTACATTCTGTATCAACAGGCTCTTGAATACACCGAACATGACTTACAAGAGTAGGCAACTTCAGTGTGTTTAAGGCATGACTAAAGATACCTTTCTTAACAAGTGCATAACTTTTTTCTATTTGTGATTTATGAAATTAAATATTGTATACCAACTTACAAGTTCAAAGGGCGCAGATATGACAAAATGCCTTAAATTTGTATATTTCAAACTTCTTAAAGCCGACTAGCATAATGAAATTAAAATTAAATCAAAAGACAAATTAAAAAAAAACCCTACCATGCCATGTTCTTATTCTGCAGTAATTAATTAAAACAATACTCTTTTTTATATATGTATCTGTTAAAAAAATCCTTTCATTTCAATAATACAGTATATTCAACAATGGATGCTATGCAACATTCAAATATGTTATCCTACATCATGTCGCGTCCCTTTGAACAAAGCAATTAACCCAACACCACAGCTCTACAGTAGAAAGGCTGAAATCTTCCTTTTCTAAATGCAGAAAAGCATATCCTCCTGCAAAGGTATTGCCCTGCATAGAGCTATCAGACACGAGACAGATGGGAACTTGTGGCAATGGGGACAGAAGGGCACCACTGCACCAGTTATAATTACCACAAAAGGATGGGTACGGTGGGGTTACAGCAGCCCTTGCAGTGCCATTTGCTGATTTGCTCAACAGTGCATCTTTCACTGAGGGGTAAACAACCCTGAATCCGTGTTAGCAGAGGCAGTGACTCAGAAGTAGCTGTCACTGCACTCACCCTGCAGCTGATGCCAGAATGTTCCCAATGCCAAATCCACCTCACAAAATAAAAATCTCTTTAGAGAGATTTTCTTTTTTTTTAATATGTGAGTTTTTCAGACTAAGAAACTGATTCATTCATTAAGGCTAGGCTAAACACCTGACCAACTTAAGCACACATTTCCATGGAATGAAGAACCTGCATCATATTGTACCAGTAATTTGATTTTCTTTCCTACTTCTTAAAAATGCATTTTATTGCCTATCCATATTAACAGGTTGAAATTCCAGCATCATTTAAGATAAGCCACTGTACTGGAGAACTACAAATGAGTTTGTGCATTTCCAAAATAATAAAGTTGACTTGTCAATCAATGTTAGATTTTTCAGTTAAATTGCCCGCTGGTTCTTCCTCTCAGTGAAAATGTGTCTCATTGCAGGTAAATGACTAGCTGTTGTGATATTTTTAGGGAAAACAGTTTAATTTATGAAAGAAAGTTTCGAAATTATATCTGGAAAAGGAGGAAGGCAGTGAGTCACTTAAAAGACGACAATGGTACGTAGAGTCTGCTTATGCTCAAGACGAGACAGAAGCATTTTGGCAATGATTCACTCTGAATCCAGTAGCAATGCAGCTCTTCTCCAACTGTAAAAAATGTAATATACTAGACAAAGGTAGTGACTGACCAACACGCTGATCTTGTTTCAGATTTTTCATGAGCATTAAAGAAACCAAACATGCTTGAAAATTTCTATTCCGTGGTAAATCTCTTAATGAATTCAGCTCCCAGAAAAGGAGGTGGAAGAATGTCTTTTGAAGAGGGGATATGAGGACAAAGAGGCTACATAAGCTGACAGGAGGAGGATGCAGAAATGAGTACCGGTAGATAGTTGGAAGAACGCTGGTCAAGTACTTTCACAGACTAAGTGGTTGGCCCTTCCTACACATAGCAAAGGTACACAGGCTACACCAGCAACAGACTTTCCTGATCTGAAACCACAGCCTGAGGGAGGTGTCTGCTGTGTGTGCGCATTACATCTTTTTCCACTTTGCCCCTGCACCACAACTGTTATGATTTAAAATGAGTTTTCTGGATGTCTTACAATAATTTTCAGTGAGTAATTGCATATATTAACATGTTTTTAAATCTGAGAAGTACCACTGAACTAGATCAATTTAAGACCAACTCAAAGGTTTCTGAAACAAGGTTTGAGGGATCCCCTATAATGCTCTGACAATCAGAGGCATCTTCAGGACATCTGCTGATGCAGAGAATAAAAATCCTTTGGTGTATCCTCTTAGGGCTTTCTTGATTTTAACAGTATAGTCAGTGAAGAGGACCACATTTTAATGTGATTTTGGGGGCTAAAATGTATTGAATCTCTTCTGAAAACTTTCAATCTACTTTCAGGAGTAGCACCTGCCTTCATTGCGGCCACTCCTTCAGCTTCCTCTATCTTTTACAAGTTCACCATGTCCCTCATGGCTCTCCACAGTCCACAGTTTAATCTTCTAGCTGTTCTGCCTCATTGTTTATGTAAGATCCCAAAAGGGTGGAAGTCCTTATCCGTTTCCATACCATTGGATTTCTTTTTATCTATCTTGTCACTGAGACTCTGATCACTTAGTTTACTCCTACTAGTACGGAAAACAATAGCATGCTTTCTCTGGAAATCACTGTAAATCACTATGACTAACAGATGCTTATCACACAGCCTCTATACTTTTAACATAATCTAGAAAAGTGACTGTCTTCCTCAAAATGTATGGCTATTTTCCTACACATATTCATAACATACAATTTTTATTTTTACCAAAGTTTCAATAAGCATCAAGCTGATATGATTCTTTTTTAAAGTATGTTCCTGAGACAGTATATCATAAATTTTGTGGATGTTATAACTGCATGCATTTTAAGGCATCCCAAAAGTGGTTCTACTTAGCTGTCATCAGAGTTTCCTGAGATTCAGTTCACCTACTGCATCTGTGTTTGCATTCCAGATGTATTGAACTATGGTGCTGCCACTTCCTTTTCTCTTAGTGCATCTTCATTCATACTGTTCACACCTGTCAACCAATTCACCTTCAGCCAGTCATCTCTTTAAAATGCTAATGTATGCAATGCTGTGCAACAAGGTACTTATGTCTTTGACAGGCTGGATAATAATTTTAACTGAATGAAAAAATTTAGGAAGAAAGTGTGGTGCAGTGATTTATGTGAATAAGTTATAGTACATCTATTTATAGCACTACACAGCCTTTTAATGATACTCTGTTGGCATCATTGAGAATCCTGGCACAGCACTTGGACAAAAACACTAACAACAATAATAAACTTTTATTGCATTTTATATGCAAAAATTAATGGGACTTCAGCTAACAGTAATATGTTATTCATATGCTGCTGATTTTAAATTGTGTTATGACATAGCGTTTGTTCCTCAAACTCATTGAAGATGCATGAATTAATGTATGAGAACTCTAGAAAATGCATATGGAGAACAATTACCTCTACAGTTTACACAAAATGAGGAAAATGGAGAAAAAGTTTATCACAAGACACCCACAAGATAAGCAATCGATCTCATTAGAAAGGCATATATAAACACAACAAAGAATTATATGTAAAAGAAAGAATTAACATTAAAAAAATGGTATAAAAAGAAAAACAAAAGGTTGTGATTTTTTTTAAATTATCTTGTTAGAGAAAAAAAAAATCCCAGACATCCTTGGAAATATTTGCAGAGTATTTTCATGTCACAATAACAGTCTCAAGCACATTAACACTCCCATCTCCTATTTTTAGAACTGTTATATGAAGCTGAAAATATTTTTTCCCTGTGGTACCAAAAAACAAATGTTCATTCTTAATGTATGATGACCATGCAAAGATGTATTTTAAAATAACCTGGAAGAATATCTTAAAATGAAGGAAATGCAAATATGGAGAGAACATGGAGTTCTATTAATTTAAGATTCCACTCTTCACAGACAGATTTTGTCAAGCAATCTCTCTACATTGCAAAATCAGAGATGAAGAGTTACACATCTGGACTAAAGCTCTTTGCTGTAATTGCGCTTTTAAAGAGTGTTGTCACTGTGGATCATATTACAGCTGCACATAATCCCAATAAGCATTAGGCCTTTTTTAATTAATTAGAAAAAGAAATGTAGCCCCAGTTGTTGTAGCATATTAGCCCTGGGCTGCCTGAGGGTTCCCTTCAATGCTGTAAAGAGCATTATTAAAGGTATCTGTGACAGCCTGACTCCTGTGAAAAACCAGACGTGACCTATAAAGACAAGGGAATTTAACAAAGCCAAGTTAGACCTTTCTTTTCCCTCAGTCTTCTCGGATTTGAAAGATAACAGTAACCAGTATAGCTTGGAGTTGGGATAGAAGGCAGGTATCAGGATCTGGCTAGAGAATTTCTGAAGGATCACATATGTGACTGGAGAAAGTCAGTCTTCCAAAACTGACATTCTTTCCAAATACAGGAAATAGAAAAGAGCACAAAATCATTAAAAGGCTTGCAAAAACATTCTGGAGAAGCAATTTTCTCTGAACAATAGAAACAAAGGATTTTTGTTGTCAGGGAGTTTAACCAGAGTTAGTGGGGCCAAAGGAAGATTAAGATGCACTGCAGAAAGACTGCCAAAAAGCTAGGCAATGATGTTCATTCCTACCAACAGGAGGAGACTGGGAAGATGCAAAACTATTCATTCTGGGGTATGAATCAAAGAAATTGATATAAATTAATGTCACAGTGGAACAGGTTTTAGAGCAGTGACAAAATGAACAGGAATGATTAGCAGGGCCAATTTTTTTCTGATGATACAGAGTTATTCATAATAACTAGGAGAAAGATGGACTGTGAAAAGCTGTAGAGAGGTCTCAGAAGACCTAGGACATGGTTTCCCAGGACACACAATGTACTCACCAGCTGTCACCAAGAGCTTCTTTCCAGCCTCTCCCACTACTGTCAGCCATTACGGTCCCCACCTCTCTTGTGATACCTGTTTGCATTGGGTGTGGGTGGCAGGGTTTTGACAGAAAAGGAGCTGCAGAGGTGGCTTCTATGGGAAGAGATCAGTGGCTCTGCAACGGATCCACTTCAGAACATAGCTGAGCACATCAGCAAAGCTAGTGGTGTCTGGGAAAATACATGTAAGAAAGGGCAGGAAATGCCTGACCGAGAGAGGAAGAGGGAACAAAAAGAGTGAGAAACAACAAAAAGAACACCAAGGTCCGAGGAGAAGGAGGAGGAGGAGCTCCATTCTAGAGCAGATATCTATGCTGCAGCCCATGGAGAACAATGCCAGAGCAGATGGGTATGCCTGAAGGAACTGCAGCCTGTGAAGACCCCATGCTGGCGCAGAGGAAAACCATGGGGAGGAAGGAGCAGCAGCAGAGAGGAACTGCTGTGTACTCCTCTATCCTCCCTATGCTGCAGGAAGGGAGATAGAGGAGTTGGGAGTAAAGTTGAGCCTGGGAATAGTGGAAGGAAAGATGTGGCTGTAATATCTCTTCTTTTTCCTTCTCACTAGCCAAAGGTATGTTATTTGGCATGAGATTTTGTTAATTTTCCCAAAGTTGAGTCTGTTTTGCCCACAATGGTAATTGGAAGTGATTTCCCTGACTTTATCCTGATCTATGAGCTTTCTCATCCCTTTTTTTTTTTCTTTTTTTTTTTTTTTTAATGTGTTTTCTCCATGTTTCCTGCTGGGGATGGAGGGGAGTGAGTGAGTAGCTGGGTGAGAGTTTGCCTAACCCACCAGAATATTACACTGTTTTCTAAATACTACAGGAATCTTCCTATTCAATGCTGCCAGAATGTTTGGGCTTGTCAGCCATCATTAAAGCCTGAAAATTCGTTATCCTGTGTAACGTTATTGATAGAGTAATTTTCCACTATCTGCTAAAAGCAGAAAATTAAAAAATGCTACACAGATTTGGCACTGTCTTAACTGCTTGAGCAGTCATATTTGATGACCTATAATGAGAAAGCTGATAACTGCTGAATTTGAAAATCCAATGACAGTAGCAAGGAAGAATAAACTTTAAGAGGAACACAGTGATCTGGGCTTTAGAGTATTTGAGACTGACTTAAGTGAGCAGCAAATAAAACTATGCAGGCAATGACTAAAGAAACAAAAGGAAACTATTTTTCACACCATACACAGCTGAGCTGAAAAAGTGTGCCACAGGACTTGTGGATGTCTAAAATTTACAGCCTCAAAAAAGAGTAGACAAATTCACAGGTGAAAAATTGGTCAAGCACTTTTAAATGCAAGAAAGTCAATTCTGCTTCACTAAGTAACTGAGCCACAATTTTCCTTGTGCACAGACAGTTATTGGGGAAATATCACTATATGCTAGGATTATCTATTCCACTTTTTCATAGGCATAAGCTACAGGCTAGCAACAAGATAGTGGACTAGATGGTCATTTCCTTTGTTTCAGAGTGCTTTTTCTTATGCTCTTTATTCCTAGCAATCTCTTTTAGAATGCTTTTCAACACCTTTTCTCTTTTGGTCTAATTTAGAATATTTTAAATAAATATACTTGTCCTCCACCTCATGGTGGTTTAAATGGTCTCTATGACTCCTTTCTGCCTTTTCAGATTTGAAGTTATCTCCTAAAAACTTTTTTCAATCAGTTTCCCGATTTCTGTGCAGTTCCCTTTTTTAAAGGTACCATTACTTTTGTGTTGGTTTTTCCCCCTTTTAACCACACAAGTATGCTCACATACAATGTTTAGTACTAAATCAAGACTTACTTTCCTTATGGGACTGCTCTGAGCAGCTTAGTTAAAGAACTGAGAAGGAAGCTAGCTTAGTAAGCTTATGTCTGCATGCCCACTCATGCTGTATCATAAGCCATAACAGACTATGGCCCACGACATTTACCCAGCCCATATGGATGTGACTGAAGCCTTCTGATGTTGTTGCATTTGCCCCAGGGAAAGACACTCTCATCTCCCCGAGCAGTTCCTCAGCCTTAGTGAGAGACTGCAAATATTGAGTAGTTGGGACTTGACTTTAGCTTTTGCATTTTAGTGTTTTCAATAAAATTTACCCTTCTTTGCACAGACTATCTAGAAGGGAGTAGCAAGCAGGTTGCTTTACATTTTTTGAGATTTTTATTTAATCGCTGTTAATAACCATCTAAAAAAATAAGAGGTGGGGATAAGGAAGGTGAATAAAGTTTGAATAGGACCAGCACTAATCTGACTAATCACATAAAAGGAATACAGTAGTAGGAGTGAAACTGACATGTTCTCAAGAGTAAACTGGTCCTAGTTTTTATACAGCTGACGGATTGCACATAAAAAAAAAAAAAAACAAACTTCAAAAGCAGAAAGATATACACGGGGAATGTAGGAGGTGTCCCGAGAGATGAAAAGAGGCATGGAAGACACCAATTTATTGGCAGAGAGAGACATGAAAGAAGGAAATAGAATTATATTTAAGAGTATAAAATGAATTTTGAGATCCTTTTAACAAGAATATCTGACAAAGAGTAGGGATGCCACAAATGCAAATGACAGAGGAAAAGGAATGCTTCTTGATGAAGTCATTTATAGGATGGTTTTAGGTATTCAAAGTGATGAATCTGGGAAAAGTCAGACGCAGTTCTGTGCTCCATCAGATTTCTTTACTTCATCAGTAATAAGGAAATCCAAAGCACTAGATATAAATAACTGTGAGGGAGAAAGGCAATAATTAGTTTATTAAAATACAGAGCAGCCACAAATGAATGTTCACTGGAAGTAGAAGATTCTTACTCAGTCAAAAGAATAAGACTATGGAAGAGCCTTCAAATACAAGCAGTTGCAATAAAAGCCCTACCTGGTGTTAACAAGGAGGCATCTAAAGTTACAAAAAGGCTGAGATGATATGTGTCCTTGCAATTCTGGGGTACAAGATTTCAGGGATCTTGCAGACTTCCCAGTAATCAACTAAAGAACATCAGCGTTGCAGCCATGTTGGTTTTTTTTCTGAGACTGGGGTAGCATCCTGCACAGACAGCTGAATTGTATTAAAAATATTTAAAACATGAATGCATCTTGAATTACAGTAAAGTGCCAGGGGAGATTTTTGTTTTTTTCACTTTAGGAGGAAAACGATAAATACTACATATTTCTATTAGATTTTGGTTACAGCAAATAAGCAAAAATAACTTGTCCTTGAACTAAGATCTTCTGTATTTCAGTTAAGTGCATGGTGGTTTACTTAGCTACACTCTGCAAGTAGGAAAACTACTGCACAAAATGCAGTGGTGAGAGAAAATTAAAGTCACGACAGTTCCAGTCCAGCACTGGTAGACAACAGAAAACATTTAATTGCTGATTCTATCTGACCGCCAGTAATTTGATTTTTAAAAAACCTTCGGGAAATGCAAAGGTGAAAAGGCAATAGCACATCATATTCCAATGTCTGAAATGTCAAATTGGACTTAACAAGAGACATAACTCCGCCAAAGTGTTGCAACATTACAGAAAATCACCTGGGCCCACTGCAGAAAATATGCCAACACAAAATATCGGAGGTCTAGAAAACGTGTCCTAGAAGGCACAGTGGAAGAAACTGGGCTTGTTTGTCCTATTGAAGGGATAACTGAGCGGAGAGAGGGCAATAGACTCCAGGTGCACAGAGGGCTGTAATAAAGAGGAAAGGAATAAACCTTATTCACATCCACTGTAAATTGCATTCACAGGTATAGACTGCATTGTGAAATATTTAAGTTGGGCAACAGGGAAAATATTCCCCAAAGATAAAAGCTGAGGGGAAAGATCATCTAGGAAAGGTGTAGAAGTTCCAGAATTTGAAGAGCTGTTAGACAGACATCTATTAAGGATGTGTTGTGGTTTAACCCCAGCCAGCAGCTAGGACCACACAGCCGCTCGTGCAATTCTCCCCCATTCCTCCAGAAGCAGGAAGAAGGAGGAGAAAAGAAAGGGAAAGGAAAAAAGCCCTTGCGGGTTGAAACAAATACAGTTTAATAGAACAATAGCAGAAACGGAAAATAACAATAATAATAATGACGATGACACTAGTCACTCTCACCACCTGGTGAATTGCAGCTTCTCAAGCAATGATCACAGATTCACCCCCCTCAGCCAACCCCCACTTATATATCAAGCATGACATCTATGGTACGGAATATTCCATTAGCTATTCCATTGTTCTGTCTATGCTCTATCTCAGCTTCCATGGGAAGCTTGAAAAGTATAAACATTTCCTAGCAACAGCAAAAAAAATATGCATTGATATTCCTTTCATGTTTGAGACTTCTTTTTTTATATTTTACAAAAACATTCTGAAGAAGGAATAGAAACTTAAATTAATTATGTTTTGAAAAAAGATCTAGTGTTGTCTACAATTCTGCTTCCACTCATCAAAATTGGTTGAACTTTACAGTTATACACAATCAGTTACACACAAATCCCTCTTTTAAAAGTAAAAAAATAAGTTCACAAAATGGGTTTTAGTAGATACGTAAGAGGTGAATGTAAAAGTGGTAAGTAGTTAAATATGTGGACTTTTGCTTTCTCTCACTTCTCTTTTTCCTCTTTATTCTTTTTTGAATCTCTGTCATAAAAAAACATGTTAAAACTGGAGGAGGCTGAAAAGAATTAATTAGTGGCTCTGGTGAGGATTTAGAACGAAAGTATCAGGTTTCAGTGAAATAAGGAAAAACAGGGAGAGGAAGTTCAGGGAGGGTATTTACTTTCACCACTACAGCATTTTGAAAAGGTTAAGCAGATTTTTATCAAGATATCAGCTTTACTTTCAGCTATGATCATACACAAAACTTCATTTCAACAATAGCTACCTCAAGAATTAAAGCAGCTCTAATTTTTGAGTTTGATTCCTTTAATAAAGCATTCAGACTTTTTTTTTTCTTTAATGAGAGGACATTTGTTGACAATAAGGACAAATGTTTATGTGACAATTTAGATTTATACAAACATATGATTTAATGTTATTCAACATTCTGGTTTAAAAATTAGCACAGATTGAATGGTTTACAATCCAACTTCCTGGCAGATTTTAAAATGCAGTTTTCTGAGAAACATATTTTTATGTTGAGTATTTTGAGTAGGATGCCTAAGGCATCCCAGGCTTCCTTAAAGCTATTATAATCTGGAAGAATAAATGAACTTAATGCTTTTTAATAAAAAAACACCTGGCTCAATGTCCATATTCTTTGAGAGCTGTTGTATATAAGCATGCTGCAGGTACATACATGCCCAAGTATCTGAGGTTGGAAATGCACCTTTTAGCTCTAACAGTAATAGTATCAGCATTCAGATTCAGCAAAATGCTAAATTTTCAGGGTTTGGAGGGAAGAGGAAAGAAAGAGAATGCTACCAAAAAAAAGACAGGTTGATTGTCAATGTGGAAAGGGTTAGAAGTAATGTCTAACTAGGCCACTGACAGGGATATGAACCTCCAGAAAAATGTCTCAATTTAGCCAGATTTTTAAGAAGACCTTAAGACAGTGAGCACATCTCTCCCCTTATAACCTGTGCACTATAGACCAAAGAGGAAGAATACAGTGGCACATGGGATTAAAATGTCCCCAATTTAAGTTGTTTAACACATGTGCACTGCCAGTGTGGATGTCCATATGGACAAACACCTGAAGAACAAAAATTATTTAGAAGTGACACAAAGAATAACAGGATTATTAAAAATGTTAGAAAAATAGAGGACTATTTGTGAGCAGCAATACAAGAATGTATTTAAAATACCCAAAGGAAATTAATTCAGAATCAAAACACCCGTTCACAATATGGAAGCCTGTATGTTGGAAAGCAGTAATTCTGGAAAGAATAGAGAGTTCATGGTACTTAACCTAATGAGCAGGATCTCTCAGCATGATGATGCTGCTAACAAGGCCAATGTGACCTATAGACTTGTAAAAAGAGTTCTTTATGGATCTTTACCTCTTTATAGAATATTCACTGAGAGCATTATTGACAGCAGTGCATTCAGATATGATTGTTACAAAAATTATATAAGAAATCATGAATAAATTCAGTAAAATGGGAAAAGAATTATCAGATGCTTGGAAATATTTTGTTACAGAACCTTTTAAGATGTTCAATCTGGTTTTCAATATTATAAGGATGTTTGTGACGTGACTGAGCAATTCTGCATGTAAAAAAAATAAGATTGGAAGAGGCCTTTGGGTTATCAAAGTCTATGTGCATTTTTTGTAGACTCAATAACCTGTAATCCCTACGTGTATTGGATACTTTTTAATGTAGAGAGCTAAAAAAGACAGCAAGGATAGTAAGGACAAAGGGATCTAGTTGGATTTTAATAATTTTTAACTTGAAATAAAATGGCAATTTAAAAATGAGGCAATTAATTATGGGAATAATGAACAATTGAAAACTTTGGAATTGCTGTTGAAAGACATTCTCTTTCTAAAAAAGAATTACATTTTAGCTATTAATTTTAGGTTTGTGATGTTGCTGACAAAATCACAGGTGTCATGACGAAAACTAACATTTGCCTGCCAGCTGTATATTTCACCAGAATTATCAAGATATTTATGAAACCACGGCAATTAGTATCTACTTAAACTACACATTTTACTCTTAAAACAAAGCAGCATGACTCATCGGTTTATCTGAGGATGTTAGATGTAATAAATTACTGCAGATCAACACACATGGAAGCAGCTGAAATCTCATCTACTTCACTGCAAAATGGTAAATGACCTTTCATGTCTCTATTGACCTGTTCATTAGATACTTGCACAAGATATTTGCTAAACCATTCATTTAGTGGACAGTATGAGTGTCTTCATATAGATAACTAGACTTCCAATAAGCGTATCTCTCCCCCTAACAACGAAATATACATTCACTAGGGTGAAAGGCACAGTTCATAACATTTCAAAACATGACAAGCCTTATTTCTACATAAGGGATCTCTCATAGCTCCTAAAAACAATTTAGCAGAGTGAAAATTGGAAAATAGCTTAAGAAAAGTGGTCTTCTGTCAACAGTGTTTCTCTACAAATTTCAAGGTCATTTCTCAGATCCCCAAAAAAACACTAAAAGGGGAGTATCCCACACTTGATGGACCTCTGGAGTTTTCCAAAGCGGCAAATTGAAAAGCTGCAGATGAAGAGGGCTAACGAACCACCCCTCTTTACAACTCCATCTCCACAGGGCAGAAGCTCCTATGCAACTTCTGAAACAGTGAAGTATTATGAAAGAATAACTCCAGGAGTTTTAACAAGATGCAGGATGCTAATGCACTACCTGGTCCATTTGCAGGCAAGGAACCAAATATCTTTTTTACTTTACAAAAGCACTAGTCCAGAGGACCCTGTACCTCCTATTGCTACCCTTGGTATAGTTTTTTGATCTACGGGTCTTCATGATGACAAAAGCCTGGAGTATCTGCTCTATCAACGTGTGATGGGTAAAGAATGTTCCACATTCACTTTTTGAGGCTCACAATTCATAGGGAATGGGAGATCATTTTGCCATTAATTGGCTAGTCTATTGTCTCAGACTTTTTTTTTAAAACCACAGCAGTGTGTTGAGCACTATGAAAGCATCAATTGAAACAACAAGCAGTATGAAAAGGAATCAAGAGAGGAAAAAAAGGCAATTGCAGCCACACAAACTGAAAACTGCCTAATGAATTTATTGAAATGTTTGCAGCACTAAAAAAGAGGGTCCAAGAACTACAATACAATGTGGATGTGGAAAAAGAAGGAAAAAAGCAAACATCCGGAAAATATTATATTTTTATGGTATATCCAAAGGAATCAAAAATAAATCCATCCACTTTATTGCTTTCTAGATGCCTCTCACTTACAATATCATAATCTTCTTTGCCACAAATGACAGATACTTTGGTAATACCACAATTAAATACTTGTTATTACCAAATACAGAATATATTAAACTTGTGTAGTACCTTCCTCTAAAAGAAAACACTAAAATTGATTTTTTTCTTGTTTTCATAGTGAATAATAAATGCCAGCATGAAATAAGCTACATTGAGATGCCCACAAATGCGATTGAAGTGAATGAACAGTATAGTCACTATTAAAGCAGAGTAGATGTCAGAGATACATTTACAGCACATGTAATGATGCTGTTAAGAGAATGAGTCTATTTAAAGAAGTGGAAAAATCTCTGGGGTAATTCAGTGCAGAGTCACTACGAGTGGTGGTTAAAGTTTCAGTTGTTCTACTAATATTGCCAGGAGAGCCCTAATTATTCTCTGTGATTTCTTTACATGCACTTAAATACACCAAATGCTTTTTTTTTTCCCCTCAGAGATATTCAGAAATTAAATGTATGTTCCAGGAAGTGGAAAGAATACTGTTCCATTGTACCCACCACTTTAATGATGAACTAATCCTTAAGAGTATGAGAAGGATAACTGAGACTGAAAAAGCACAAAGGTATCATAAATATTGCATGGTCTATTTTCACCAGCAAATGACTGATGTATGATGTAAAATTATTATGTTATTAGCTATATGAAATTTAGAAGTGAATTGTTCTTTCTAAAACATGACATAGCTCAAAACCTAAACTAAGACAGTTGGACTATCAAACATTAGTGCCCAAAGCAGATTTTTAAATTCACATTTTGGACTCTTGACAAGTGACCTACTTTTTGTCAACAGTCTACACTAAATGTTTCTGTATCCAGAAAATTTTTGTACATACTGTCAATTTTAAATCTATCAATATGTACCAATTTGCTATTTAAAAACATCATTTATGTGAAATGACTTGGCATGAAAGTAATAAAGTGGCAATTCTAAAATGTAGAATCAACAGAAGTACTTCTAAGCCTCCAGGCAGGAACCAGAAACATTTTTAGCTGTTTCTTGAAATCAAAGATTTAGATTTTTATTGAAATATCGAACCTTGTGAGCAAATCGGTTGCAAACTCTTAAATAGATACCAGAAAATAATCTTGTTATTGTAATATTATCATGCTTATGTGAGCCATTGCAACTTCTTTGGTGACTTGGCAACCTGAATGTAATGAAGTAATGACGGCTACCTATGAAATTTTAAAATCGTTCAGCTTTTGATAATAAACATACAATCCTCTTGCAAATTTACTATTATTCTCATCAATAAGTTGGAGGGAAAATGGCTGCATTATTTCTGGTGTTACATCAATATTAGAAACTTGGAAGTAGTTCAGGAGTACCTGATAGGATCTTTTGTTGATATAAAAAACATTTACTTGCCATTATAGGATAGGATACCTTTTCATTTCTCTCTATCTGAAATCACAGTATTCCTGTATTTCACAGCACTCTGCTACAGGAAAGGCATTAAAGAAACCTACAGACTCACTGAAAGATTTGGGTTAGAAGGGACCTCTGGAGATCTATACTCCAATATCTTGTTCCAAATAGCGCTAACTTCAAAACTAGATTAATGACCTCTTAGGCCACCTGTGGACCAGAAAATGTGACTTTTACTGTAACATCACAAGCTCTGCATTCAATGCAGGATCTCCAGGCTTCTCTGAGCTTGCCTTGGCCTAGCTTTCAGTCATGGCAGCAATCGTCTGGTGGCCACATCCCTGTGGCCTCCCTGTGCTGACCAGTGGTGAACTCCTTGCACACCTGGGGTCTTCAGTGCCAAATTTGGGCCTAATCATCGCATCTAATCGCCACATGCCTGTATTCCTCTGCACTGCACACTGTGTCTCGTCTTCTTAGGGCTTCCACTATGACTCCAGGTCTGTATTTTTCCACATTATGTTACAGTGTAAATATGTCAGTCTTCACAGGATGGCTGTTCTTTATTATTATCTATGTAATAACTATGGTTGTACCATACCATAAGAAAAGTAAAATTAAGTAGTTATAGCCACCTTGTCATTAGAAAAATTGGTGTTACAGCTAAATTAAGTAAAAAGAAAGCTCCAGGAAGGTGAAAAAAATTCAGACAGCCTTAACCTCGAGGCCTTGCAAACTCAGTACAAAGCACATGGCAATGGCAGTACTGTATTGTGGGGCTACATGGTTACAGAACGCTGGGAATAATACCAGAGGAAAAGAGGATATACTAGATTTTCTGCATAACCGTCTTAACTGTATTTACACTTTTCTGTGTAATAATAATAATAATAATAACAGACCATGACTTATTATTATTGCCACTGAAAAACTAGTAATAATCGTTTGTTGTATTTTCATTAGGTTGTTAAACTTGAATTAGACTAACAAAATATTCTGAGCTCTGTATTTATAGCGTGTTCCCTTTTGCCCACAAGGAGAGTTGAAGCCTAACAACTTGTCCAGGTGAATCTTGAAAGTGTCCCTGCATGCAGATTCTGCCACCTCTCTTGGCAGCCTTTCCCAGTGCTTAACTCCCCTCTTGGGGAAGACTTGTTTACCTCCTTCCAGGTAGGTAAATCCAGCCAGTTGCCAGTTGCCCTGTCACAACTCGTGTCTGTTGTCTCTTATGTTTTCATTGTGTGCCGTTGAGAAAAATCTGACCACATCTTCCCTGTAAGCTCCTTCAGGTAGTAGGTGGATGTTAAGTGTCATACCCTAAGCCTTTTCTTCTGCAGGCTCACCATCCTGAGTTCCCTGAGTCTCATCATCTGTCATGAGCCCCACTCCTCTAATTACCCCTGTAGCTCTTCAGTGGACTCTTCCCAGTTTCTTTGTGCATACATTTTTGGGGGGAAAAAAAAGAGGAAAATGAGGAAGCCCTCAGAAAAACCATTCTACTTTCATGAAAATATTAGTAGGTGACATTGTAAAATGCATTAATTGAACTTAGAGGAATCCAAATTTTATATATTATTCCCAAATAATATATTTCAAATGTTTTCCTTCTTTACTAACAGCCTCAAGTCTCAGAAATGTATGAGGTTTCTCTGTTTCAGATTAATTTAAAAATGATTTTGAAATACTTCAGTTCCTGTAATGAATGGCGTTGCTTCACCATGTGTCGGTGAAAAAATTAAAATCCCACTCAATGATTTGAAACCTCATTCATTTTCATCTGCTACCTGAGTGTTGTTTCTAAAACCATCATTATACTGCCTCCTTTTCAAAGACAGTATTTTAGAGAACCCACTGAACACCAACACCTTACAAACACCTCCCTGCGATGGTATAAGAATTTCTCAGTCTATATTCTTATGTCTCATGATGCAAAGCACCAGAAGAGAAAGAGAAGAGCAATTATGCTAACTGCTTGTCAGCATTAAGATCTTGCACTCAGCATTAGTGAGTCATTACCCCTACAAACTGTCAGCCAGGCTGTATCAGTGAGACAAATAACTTTACGAGAAACTATTTTAAATACATATCTTGAAATAAGGCTGCAAATTAATAGAGGTCAGAATAGTTTCATGTTTCTCTTCCATATCCACTGAAAAGATAGAAAAGCTGTGTAAGAAACGCCAAAGTGGGCATTGAAAATACTGCCTTTTACCACAGGAGTTTAAAAGTGACTCTCACAACAAAGTACACCAGTGGAAATAAAATCCAGAGTGTCCGGTGCTATCAAACACAGCCCTACAAAACCACACTTCAAAAAGGTATGCTTCATAATACGCATAAACATCTACACCTGCAGGCAAACATGCATTATATAGTGCAAACTCAAGCCAAGCCTAAGCATGACTCCTATTCAATAGATCAAATGAAATTGTAAAGGCCCTGGGGGCACATACTGGCCTTCCTCGCCATGACTGACCTCACCTGGGCATCCGCCATCAGCCTCTGCCCATGGCCCAGGAGCCCCATTTCAAGTCAGGCGCTGTCTGGGCTGTGCTGTAGGAGCTGGCTGTGGACCCTGTTGATCCTGGCACCTGGACTGACTTCCCAGCTTCACCTGAAACCTGCCTAGCATTTGCTGGACCTTGCCTTGAGCTGTGCATTGACCTCCTGACTTGGCCTCAGACCTGCCTTGTCACCATAAGCTTGGCTGGTGTTCTGGACTCTTTCTTGACCCTGGCTGGCAGCAATGGGTTTGCCCAGCTCACTCTGCTGTGGGACAGGGCCTTGGCTGGTGAGGTCCCTACCCTGCTGAGAGATATCATCACCCATGGCTTCCCATCCCTTTGGGAGCAGCCAGCCTTCACTGTGCCCTAACAGAAATAGACAGTGGTGTGGTACAATATGTCTGACTTGTACCTCAGTATATATACGGATACTCCAATTTCACCGGATACTTATGTATGCTGTTCTCACTTGAAAACAACGAATTTAGTGTTTCTCTTGAGTTCGTTGGCATAATTGTTGAGTGGTAACTCAATATAGTTATCTATTGCTACAATCAAAATGGTATTCTCAAAAAGGCTATTCAAAGACACACAAAAAAAAGCCCAGCTGAAAAACAACAGTGGCTACATTTGTATGAGACTACTTTCAAACAAAATAAGTGGAAATCCATGGAACAATTTGGAACATAAATTGTACATCTTTCAAAAACAATTATAAAAGAAATTATATCCATGATCTGGACAAATTTGCAAATTTGGTGTGGAGCCCTAAGTATTTAAAAGCACATCCTATGCTCTGCACTTGTATAAAAGTAGCTTGTGTTACTTCTCACTGAAGTAGATTAATTTTTTCTTGTTGAAGAGATGTAGAATCAAGGGTCATGCTACAGCCTTTCACAGGCTAATAAAGTCCTTGATCATACTCGACATTTTGCAAAATGCACCTGCTCCTATTCTTTCAATGTATCCCAATTGTCTAAAAATAGCCAGCAATATTATTGACTTGCTCCCTGAATACTAACAGTGTGGATGATATTCAGTATCTTCTTGGCAAAACAAGCAGTACTAAAAGACAGAGTACATGCACTGTGTACTAGTGGATGTACATCCACTTTTGAACTAAAATTTGCAAACAAAGTATGTTAACTCTGGGGGAAAAAATATCACCTTATCAAATTAATCTTCATTTACCTTTTCACATTTAAATATCTACCAGTCATAAGTGTGATAATAAAGATGTGAATAAGGGAGATCTTGATGCCTGCTATGAATTATGATGTTTGATTATGGTCTGCGTACATCCATCTGGCAGCTGAGGCCTAAGCACAGGGAACAATGTTAACCATCTTCTACAATGTCACCAGAAGCCATCATTGTCCCACATCACTGGAGACTGGAGTGGCAGTGCTCCCATATACCTGGCAATGGTTGCTCTGCACACACAAGGTGTCTCACTGGAACTAATTTGGAAACCCCTTCACCCATATTCTCAACAGACAGTAAAATGTGCATTGTGTACTATCAGATATAAAGCCTACTGTTCCACTGCACACAGCTCATGGTGGCAGAGGTGGAAACTTATAAATGACTGCTCTTACACAACCTCCCCTGCAATAGTACCTTATGCAGATCTTGCATCTAACTGCCAAAGCCTGCCTTTACTGTAAAACGTTCTCCTTAAGACTACCTTAAATGCTTTGCAGCATCTTCAGCCAGTATGCAACCCAAGTATCCAGCAGAATAAGGCTAACCCTCTGAACACACATCACCTGTTAAGTCCTGGTCTTAGGAGTCTCCATTTGCTTTCTCTGAAAAAACAAGTGTTGGTGATAGATCTTGAAAACCTTCATTTAAAATGGCTGCAGATATTTGTGAGACAGACATGACAGTTAAGGTCAGCTAGGACATATGAGGTGTACATCTACACGCACTTTTTGTGACAACAGAAATGTGTCAGTGAAGTCTGACCCTTAACAATTCATGGAAGCTTGAGTCTGGTGACCTTCAAAGCAAAATACACCTATCTTCTTTACTACTTGATGAACTAATTTGTATTTCAAATTCTCTTAAATGAAGCATCTATCTGTCAGGATGATAGGCACTGTACAGAACTTGCAAAGAGAAAAAGAACTATATAAAGCAATCACAGAAGCCTTTTATTCAGCTGCTACAATAAATGACAGATAGTCTCATTATGCAATTCCCTTAGCTCCTCTTAACATACCTGACCCCTAGAACTATACCCCATGATTCATCAGTATTGTAGTTTCAACTATTTTTGAAAAACAGTGCAGTAATATCTTCTCGCAGTTATTTTGCAGTATTGGTCTTGGGCATAAAGAACTGGTGATTCCCAAACCAGACATGGACATCTCACAGTTCATTCAGTGAGGACAAGAGCATGCAAAAGCAATCTATATAGCTTTAACAACTTTCTTTATCATAAGATAGTTTCATAGAAAAAATGAAAGAAAACATGTATTTGACAACACAAATAATTATGATAACTTCTTATATTCAGATGGCAATTGTGCACAACCCCATTCAAAAGACTTTGCATATTCCACTAAGTAATTTTCAGTAATCCAGTGTTTTTGCGTTACCAAACTGGATTATATAGTGATGAACAGTTAGACAGTGTGAAAACAGCAAAAGAGACCCAGACGTGGGTGTGGCTTTACCTGTTGTCTCTTCTCAAATTCTAACTTGATACGGGACTTGATGCAGTTGCACGTGTCCTGATACGTCTGCTGCAGTGCAAGTTCCATGAGGTGTTTGTGGTATGCTCCTGCCAAGTTTCCGCAGATAAAAATGATTACATTTGCCAGTATCTAGAGGGTTAAAAAAAAAAAAATGTTGGAGAACTTATTTAAGCAAATTAACAGAACACCTGAAATGAAAGGCTGGCTGAAGTTATGTATTTTTCTTGTGCTCCTTTTCTAGCAAAGGTTCACCTTTCCAAAAACCTTAAGAGTTAGTAGCAAAATCCCAAGCAACAATATAATTTTCATTTAGGATTAAATAAGACTGATAATGAACAACACGTTTGCCTATTCAGTGAGGTATACATTTTCTGAAAAAGAAATTCAGCTCATATTATACATCCGTTGCTGAGTATTAATTAGATGGGATTATGATCTACTGATGTAAAACAATAGCTAAGGCTCCTAATAACATTAGAAGCCATGTCATTGCCATGCTCTTTTGACAAGACATTTTCTTTTGCAGCGCCGTATGATTAAGGGGTTAAATGATTCACCTACATCAACAGCCTGAGCTGCATTTTCTCTCAGCCTGACCCACTACTATCTGTCAGCTGGCTATAAATATTAACCGCAGTGACAGAAAGCAATATTTAAGTAGTGAGATCTGACATCTGTCTACTAGAATATACTTTTCACTACTACCAAAACACAGCATTTTCCTAAACCACAAAATTTAATCTATAAAATTTAGGGTCAAACTTACAGCATCAGATAGTCAGTGCACACAAAAACACATGAACATGAAAAATAAGTTTGCTTAAATAATCCAGATTTATCTATTCATTATCTGGGGCATTTCAGAGACAGCAAAGTGAAGAAAGAGGCACTTTTCTGTGCTTAAACTCTGAGAAGGACAGAATACCATGTGGTGATGCTAGCAATTGCAACATTGCTGCAAAAAGAGACACATTTACCCATCCTAGCTCGCTCAGAGCAGAAGAAACACACTAAGGAAACCAATTCTGAGTTCCATAAAAAAAAAAAGATAATATTAAAAGGGAACTGAAGTTGAGATACAGCTGCAATCTGATGAGAGCTGTTTTCTGTCCGTTAGGCCCTAGTGTATCACATGGCCTTGATTACAAGTACTAAATGATGTCCTAGTGCTCACAGTCTATAAGGGAAGGAGGAAGAAAGGAGGCTAGGATTCCATTAATTCTCTACAGTTAATCTAATCATGAGGTTTAAGATAGATTTCCCCAGTTCATGGTTGGTTTTGGTGTACCTATATACCAGGCAATCCTTTGTGGACTGCTATCCATGAAAGAGTCAGAGATGTTATAAAAAAAAAGTATGCTACAGTGGTTCAGAGAAAAGAGAGAAGTTGTCCTATTAATAGAAATCCATCTCATTGAGGAATACATTTTATTCACCAATAAATACAGGCAGCTTTAATGCTCCATTTATAGATGCCCACTTTAAAAGGACTGTTTTAAAGAAATGCTGTTATTTTCCTCACAAATTATAACATCATTGCAGACAATACCTTTTCCTCCATCTGACATGCCTGACATCTCACTTCTTGTGGATCCACAAAGCTAAAAGCAGGAACTATACACCTTTGCCACAAAAAGGATCGATGTTCTCAATTTGATAAAACTTCTATTTCCCTAAAAATTTAGGATCATTGCATTATGATGTTTCTAAAAGGAACATTTGAGTTCTTAAAATTTTCTAAAATACATAAATATAAAAACAATAAGAAAAATCTACATTTCTCAGTTTCTCCAAAGAATCTCTTTTACAAATTAGAGGGATAAGAAATAGTTTATATGAAACATTTCACAACTGCCAATAATTTAAAAAACCGTAGGAGATGATGGTATACAGAAAAATATTTGAACTCAAAATACTTTTATATTTCTTTGTAAATCGCAACGGCTTGATTCTGCTTTGATGCCAGCAATGTCATGGTACTCTTAGCAGACATGGATTAGTAAACAAAGATCCTGCATGAGAGGTTACAGTGCAGGCGCAGGGTGTTCAACTGGCAGTCACCACTGCTTTTTGAGAAATGAGAACAAATGCCTGAAAATAAAGATTGCTGGGCATAAAAAATTCTTAGATATGGAGTGGGAAGGTTTAGTAATAAAATGAACACTGACTTGAACTGAAATCAAGTGTGCTGTCCTAATCTCTATGTACAGATCATTGTTGAAAAGCCACACACAGACTTAATAAATGTACTGTCCAACTACATAAAGTTATAGATTATTTAAAGCAAAACTTCAGGAATATAACCAATCAAAATAAAAAAAAAGAAAAAAGTATACTGTGAGAGGTAGATGGAGGAGTAAATTATGAGTATCATCTTCACAGCCATAGAAAAACAGATTACAGTTTTATGACTGAACTAGCTGAAGTGAGAAAATAGATGGAAACAAGTGACTGACAGGCAAGGAAGCTAATTAACCAGGCTTTTCAGATTCTCAATGAGGTAGTTCAGCCTACATGAAGCTCTGTTCTGGCTTCTAGTACCTGAATTAGGCTGTTCAAAGACAACTCAGATATCTCAGCCATTGCCATACTTTGTGTTGATGTAACACATAAGCGTAGAAGTGAATACGTAGACAGAAACTGTGTTCAAAACACTGCTAATTCTTTTGGCTAGCATGGAGTTCATTCAGAAATGTGTCAATAGGGTATTAATTTAAGAAAAAAATTTCCAAGAATTGCTTTTTAACTCAGACCAACAGATTTTTTTTTGCCTGTATGTGGTTTGGTTTGACTGAATGTTTCTGTGATATCACTGAACGTCACTGCTTCTGTTTCTGAATGTCACTGAAGAGTTATTGAGTGAAATATGTATTTTCAGTAGACTTGTTCAATGGAAAATGCAACTAACAATACTAAACAAAATAAACAACAAATATAGTTCTTCCTGAGTATCTAAGTCTTGCATTTTCTTCTGAACTGCAGTCCAGTTTCAACATATGAGCTGGAGATGAGCTCCATCCCAAGTTTGCTCTAAAGTCTCACTGGCATTCTCCTAGAAGGAACAGGTTCTAAGTTTTCCTCGGTCCAAACAAATTAACTGATCTTCCTACTTCCTAAGCAAGTACTCTAATCAGTGCACAATCGTACAAAAAGTTCCTCTTGTTCAGGCACCTGCTCTGAGAAGTCCCTGTGAAGTGAATCCTTCCTGGACTGAAGCACTTGGAATGAAATCCTGAGTCAGACCAGTCTTCCACCGTGTCATTTCTCTAGGCTAGGACTGTGCAGAACTTTCTCTTTTCCTCTTTTTTTTCCTCCACACCCCTGCCTCCCTCCCCCCTAGAGGAATGCTGGATAAAAAGAGAAGATGTGGATCTTCTGGTAAGAAACTCTGCATCTTGCTGCAAGAGCTCTGAACAACTGTGCAGATAAAACTGTAGCTGAGAACCTCTATAAGGGAATTATGGGGCACCTGAATAGACTAAAAAGCATGGTTAAGGCATCTGCCAAGGAGGACAAGCCTGAGCTGTGGAAAAGGGTGTAACTAATGATGGTAACCCAACAGCAGAAAAAGACCAGGGTGACCTCCAAGACAGCGTTGTATCTCAACCTTCTGCACCTTTTAGTTATATCCATCAAGCATAAACTGTGGTGAAGTTTCTGCTTAATCAATTAATAAATTCAATGTCTACAGAAGGTGAACTAAATATGAGTCACATATTAATGCAAGGAACATCAAGATGCCATCAGGAAGTATCTCTAGGTACTCCAAGTAGCAGCTTGTATCTCTAATCACTTAAACAACATTATCACGCCTGATCTCTCTTCCATGTCTTTTGACCTACAGAAAACTGTATGCACTTCCAGGCAATGGGGCATTTTCTAAATTGTATTTTTACATTCAAGCACATGCATTTTTCAGTATCAATGAATATAAAGTAATCTAATGTCTAGTGCTTAAGTATCCAAATAGACAGCATTTAAAAGTAAATGAAGACAAAGATAAGTAGCTATGACTAATTTCTCAAGAGAGTACTAAAGTTCAGTGAGTTGCTCAAAAAAATGTAGTGTATTATAAAGAATACACAGTAATGGTGCATCTTCCTAGTTGAACTGATGAAAGCTGCCTACAAAAGTATATGTATACAAGGAAGTACTATGCTATAGGAAAATAAAAGAATTATAATATAGGCTGCTGATTCTGAACTGAAGCATAAATCATTTGTAAAATATCTTAGTAACTGTTGTTCAAATACAGGATATAGAAATCAGAGTTCTCTACAGTTTCCCTCTGTGGAAAGGCTCTAGTGTGTGAGTTATTTTGTCGCATTTCTTTCCTTTTACATATTGTAAAGATTCTTCCTGCAATTCTTGCATTAACAGAATTTTTACCAACCCTCACCCCAATACAAACAATTAATAAGTTTTTTTTAATAATTAGATACCAGTTTTCATCTGGATAAGAGATCTAAGGAAATGGAGCTGAGGGGTGGGCAAGAAAGGCTATAATTTATAATGTCTTCATGGAAATTAATGGGGGAAAAAACATTTTTTGTGTCACTGCCAAGGTGCAAATTCTTTAGCTCTGCAAAGATGAATAGTCTCTCTCCCCATTTGATCTTTCATTTGATCATTTGTGGTGTGACTAGCCAAACTAGATAACAAGTCTGTACTTCTTTGGAACCTGTACAGTTTTAGACTCAGTCAAAATCCAGCTAGAAGGAACAACATTGAGTACACTGAAAAAAAACTGACAAGCATAATTCCTTTAAAAAGGAAATACTTAGCCACCATGTAAACTAGTCATTCGCACGGTCATCATATACTATACCGAATACCATTATTTTAGTATGTGTTCAGAAGGTTCTTCAGCTATTCAGAGAATAGCTGAAGTTCAGAGAAACACACTAGCCCATGGAGCTCTGGCCAGTCATACAACGCTGACTTGTTTTCTTTCATGTTTCCAAACCTATGGAGGTCGAAGGTCAAGAGTTCCGACATTTTAATACAGTTCAGTGTCAGCAATATCTATAGCTATGTGATAGCTAACAAGAAGGATGACAGAATTGAAAACAGGAGATGGCTTGTCTGTATGGCAACCACTGTTTTAAAAACAAGTAGTTTGGGGAGTAGTAAATTGATGAAGTCTGGATTCCTATGGATTTGTATCCTTTTGCTCATTTATTTATTTCCTTAATTATATTCCCAACTCCTCAAACAGCCAAATATTTTTATAGCTACAGCAGTAAAACTAACGACCAAGTGGTGCCTGGTCCCCCAGCTGATGTCACAAAGTGTAACAACTGGCTTTTTCCTATATTTGTCTTAGTGAGATCACTAAATTGGTGTCTCTATCATGAAATCTCATGTCTTTCATAGGGGAATGTAGCAATCTTTTGGATTTCTATTTCTGTTTCAGAGCTGATGGTAAAAGTTTATGAATAAATGTTCTTTGAGTAGAGAACATGACAGGACATTGCCCATAGAGAATATGGGCAACTGCAGACTTACTTCCTTAGGAATTAAAAAAAAAAAAAATAATCTTTAATTACCACAACATTATTTGTAATAAACTAAAAGGTATTTAAGTCCTCAAATACTCATGAAGGCCACAATGAGAACATACTACATATGAAGAGACGAAACAGGAAACTCCAGTATCCTCAGACCCTTTGTGTATATCATGCAGAATCTCAAATGTTTTTCAGGAAGTTAAGGGGAAAAACAATTGCAAAATTGCAATTTTGCAAGAAATTACCCAATTAGAAAAAAAAAAGAAAAAGAAGAAAAAACCCAACAACCTAAGACTTACCTGAAATAACTGAGGCTCAACAAACAAACAAAAAAAGAAAGAGTTTCAATTACTCATTCTTCCAGACATCAGCAAACTGCTCCATATTCTCAGTGCTAAAATAACCTTGGTAAAAATTCCCTTTGTGGAAGGGGAATTGATGTAATTTTATAAGTCAGGAAGTTGTGACACTATCTTTTAATTCGTACGTGCAATGTTCTTTGTAGCTTTTGCAATCAGAGCATTGTGGATACCAGCAGGATATTCCTTTTGTGTAGTATTTATATTATTTGATGTGATTTTCTTTTTATCATTATTACCGATTGAAGTTTCTCATAGCTCCAGCCTGTTCTGTGGAATGACTGGATTTATTTTATGCAGCTCTGCGTATACACAGAGCCTGTCTATATACCAGTATAGATGAAAACAGATCATAAACTGTAAGCTCTTGAATGAAAACCAGGAAAAATACACTAGAAAAAAGAATCAGAGTTATGGTCCCTTTAGATCAGTTCTGTGTAATATACATAATCAATATCATTGACTCTAATTAATGACTCTTCATATTTTTAATCTAAAATATTTTTTTGCCAGAGAGGAACTCATACTATCCTTGTTCAGAAGGAACCAGCCAGCCACTCCACTCCCCTTCCTGCTACAGAGAGGTCTTTTTGTGTTCACGTGAGCCTCTGGGATCATTTTATTTCATTACTACTAAAACTGCTCAAACACATTTGTATATAAAATTTAATTGAAACAAACAAAAAAACCCCAAAATTCAAGCCCATTCAGACATATATTTGGGCAAAACCAGCAGTAACTTTGGCTTTGGCTTGAAATTTGGAAGGAGAATCTGTTAACAGCTGATATTCTCATCCGTCTTTAGAAGACTGAGATTCATTTTTATGTCGTAGATTTAATAGAGGAATGAGTACTAGTATGCTATTAAAAAAGACAAAAGACATTTAATACCATAAAATTTAACCCATTTACTTAAAAAATATATATCTATGGGGTAATACATCAGTCTTCCATATATCACAGAAATAGTCCCATATCTGATTTTTGAGATGCACTCAGTCTTTTCCAAGGAATTACTCTGCTTCACTCTTTACAAATAAGATGAAAATTTGTAATATAAATATATTTACTTACAGGACCAGCAATACAATGCCAAGTTAAATGTGTAACAGTAGATGTCTCCTTCCTTTCCCTCAGCAGGAGTATTACTAGGCTATCTCTCCAGTACTATTTAACAGTCTTCATGAATTTTATTTCATATAGCATATGCCTCTAAACATCTCCCCTTCTGGCAATTTTTACAGAAATTAATCAGTAAGTTCAAATGCTACCAGGAGAAGACATGACAAACAGACAAATGAACTGATAATCGCGCACATTCTTTCTATTAATGTACTAACTTCTGGCATGCCTAACTGGAAATGAGATTACCCTCAAAACCGTAATGGTGGTTCCAGCTTTCTTCTCCAAAACTGTAGTTTATATTGTGTGTAACTGCACTGCATATTTCATATGCATATTTCATATGCTACATACTATTGATAACTCTCTGTTATCAATACATAACAAAATTAAAATAAATGGACAGTTTTGCATTACATGAATAACTTACAGTAAGAACATATACCCAATATAAATTTTCTATCACATTGCAAACTGTTGGCTATTAATATGTGTTTTAATCTAATTGATAGATAACAGTAATTAGACATTTTGAAATAGCATTTTTATGATCCCTAACTAAATGAAATTATGATTTATATAAGAATGTTTTTCTTAGGTAATATTTTTCTCTATCAGTACTCGTCATGAACTGGATAAACTTTTAGCAGGAAATATTCCTCAAGTATTTGTTCTGCTTGTCTGATGACTGTGAAATTTTTATCAAGTTCATTTTTCATAATTTGCCAGCCCGTTCTAGGAAACAGTGATCTTTGGTTATGTACTTCACGAAGAAAGATATGGAGCAGCAGGGAGAATAATGATGGTGGTGTTTAACCAAGGATAGTGATGATCTACAGAATTGGATTAAACCTATTCCAGAGCATCCTCAGAGCCCAAGGTTTTTATGATGACACTCTTGTATGTGTTTGTAATGTTTTGTAAGAACTTGGTTACCATTTTGAACTATATTGAGATCTCCAATCAGCATTTGGGTTAATTTTTAGTTGGAAGGCATCTAACAGGGAAATTACTCTCAGAAACCTTAAAGTTCCATTTTCTGGTGTCAGGCACATGCTATCAAGAGTCAGCAAGTCAGCACAAAGAAAGTACTTAATTTGGTTTACATTCAGGAAGGAATGAAGTAAATACTAAAATCTCTTCATGCTGCTGCCACCAACTTCTTCCATCTTTACACAGAAGATGCCAATTTCTCTCCTTCATGCTTCAAAACTGCCAAGATGTCATTACTCAGGTCAGGCTTTCTATTCCAAAGCCTTAGTGTGAAGCACATTGGACACCCTGAATGAGTTTTTTCTAAATCATGTGGTTTATGGGGATACATTCTTACTGACACCTCAAAAGTTAGTATAGTACCTCACATTCATACCACTATTAGTGACCAACCCTATATAGCAGCATGTGGTTATACATTATAGACAGTTAAAAGACTACATAGCATTGTTAAGAATAGGCTGTTGCTCTAAAACTGGCTGAGAGCATGATTAAACAAATGGAGGTACTTGTCCAGGGAAAAGACATTTTCCGTGCTTCCACACTTGGTCTATTCTTGAAGTCTGAATATAAGAACCCACCATTCACTCCTACGTTCCTTGTCTTTTAAAGAACTATTTATCCATGCATGGATCTTCCCTCCCAGCTACTCGGTTGCCTGAAAAGGCTTGGGCAAAGGACTCTATCAAAGGTCTTTTGGAAGTCCAGGTAGAGTTATCAATTACATCAACCTCATCCATGTGTTTGTTAACGGCTTCAAATAACTTCAAGAAATTTTTAAGGAAAGACTTATTTTTATTTCTCTCAAAATAGGATGCATTTATCCCATTCTCTATTCTTACAGCTTCAGTTTTTGCCTTGTGAAGACATTGAGTTTACAGACCTACAGTTTTCCCGGCTCTTTCTAGAACCTTTTTTTAAAGTTTATTTTCACATTTGCTACCTTATGGTCTTCAGGAACCAAGGTCTATTTCAGACCAATCTATGTGTGCCCTCCTTCCCCCATCCCTCTGAGAAAGATTTTAATGTGGGATTTTATTCAGTTTCTTCTTCACTGATACAAATAATTGTTTCTCTGCGATGGCCTTGTGCCCTCCCTGAATATTTTTATAACCTGGATGTCAAATAGCCTTACAGACTCTCTGGAAGGCCTTTTGTTACTCAACTGCTGAGCCTGCAAGGAAAAGGAGATTGTTTTGGTTCACTGCCATGGCTCTAGATGGTATCTAATATAAATGATATGCTTTTAGATGCATGTTCTCCAAACTTCTATCTGATCAGTGTAACTGCATACAAAGGCATTTTGCACTTTAAAAACACTTTAAAAAACATTTGCACAGCTGAAATATTTTCACTTTAGCTTATTAACTTCAGTGGAGCAAACAGATTCTAAAATTGCTGTTAAAGTATGCCAGATCACTGCTAATTAGCAGAATGACTTTTTCTAGCAGTAAAAATTGCAACTACAACAGACACAAGACATAAGGTGAATTGACATAGCTCCATAAGCTTTCTTGTAGTTAGACTACTGAAACTCTAAGGCAAATGTTATTTTAACTGAATCACAATTTAAAACTGTTTACGATTATGTATTAAATTAAAAAAAAATCATTGCTGTATTACAATTTTCTGTATGATTTTGAAATATTTTTATTGCTCATATTTTAATTTAATCTTTCCTGGATTAAAAATATTCTGTAGAGGTTTTGCTTTAGGGATGAACATACAAATTTTGTGCACCATACAAGAAGCAGGTTTTAGGTTGTGAATGCATGGAGGGGAAACTAAATTCTGGTGGTAAACATGACAAAGTCTTCCCTTCCAAGGAATACATTTTAAAAATCAGATGGTTTTAATATTGTGAACATGAAGACAAATTCAAGTCCACTAAACTGGCAGTAATGCCATTTCCATCATAACCTTGTCTATTATTACCTAGAGCTCTGCCTTATTAGCAGATGTTGCATTTAACACTTTGCTTACAGATTGGTTTACAGTTTCTACACTATAGAAATACTATATTTCCAGGTATTTTAGACAAAACAAGCTGTGAGTCTATTATTGAAATATATCATGATGTTTTGCAAAAACTGACAGGCCTTCCTCCATACAAAGGTAAGTTACCAGTAATATGAAGAAAAGAATAGTCCAATTTCCATATGAATGTGGTCATATTGTTATTATATTTATTAATTTCTGACTTTATTCCCAAATTTGACTTAAATAGTATCGGTACCCTATGAATAAAGTAGAAATACTCACATGAAAATACAATATCTTTCTAAGAATTGTGATGTACCTGTAGGAACAAAAAATAAATAAACAATTTCCCTTCTTTAACGTTTTTCACCTTCCATCTGTATTCATAAACAGGTGCCTATTTTGAACCTAGCATGTTATAAGCTAATAGAAAAATTACATCATAGGTTCTCCTAAGCAGCAATATGAACAATGTAGAAAGTTCATTTGACTTGTGGGGTTTTATACTGTATGGACTGACTACAGTTTTTATTCTCCACCAGAAAAAATAATCGTGAACAAAAAGAAAATTCCTACTTACAATCCACCAGTTTCAATTGCTAATACAAGTTATCTTTTACAGCAAAGCGACGTTTCACTGCAACCTACCTTTTAATAGTACTGCATGCCATTAGAAAGATTTGACAATACATGAAGATATGAAGTAATACTACACTAGAAAGCACTTGGAGCAGTAGCTGTCACACGCCACCCCTTCTCAATCAGAGAAGGCTACTGGAGAATTCATATGTTGCAAAGTAATGTGCTGTCTCAGGGAAGCAGTTCTCAGCATGAAATGGCAGGTTTAGTTTGCTTTTCAGTTGTGTTTCAATCTTTTAAACACCCTTTCCCAAATCTGTAAATCCACATACGCATTAATTTAGTTTTTCCTTCCCTGTTTTTCCTCACTTAACATTCATCTTAGATGAATTTAAGTGTATGGATGCTAGCTGTGTTCACCACTGGGGTTGGAGAACAGTTCCTGCTGTGTTTTACTCACCAGTTAAACATATTTACCTAAGTGTTTCTCAGCTCTCTACAATGGGCGCTCATTATCTCTACTTTGAATATGCCAGTCTGATAAGCAAACTCTGCTACCTCATTATTCACCAGATTCGGCAGAAAAAGGTTTTCAAGCTACTCTCCTCTCTGAGGAAGCAATAAAATCACCGCTGGGGACCACCAGTTACCCAATGGCTCTAAAAGAACGCACAAACTGACTCCTTTCCTTCACCAATCCCATTGAATACGCTTCTTAGTAATTTATACAGGCTGTAGGATGCTGAAGAACAATACTGGCTTCCATCTCTCCCAAACTCACTCCAGGCACAAGTTTATCGCTCTGCACAGAACTTCTCTCCAAGAAGCTTTCTGAGACAGTCTGCAAAGAAACGCAGCTTAGATATCCATGCACAAAGTTGAAGAGCTTAGTATTTGGGTACTGGAATCATAGGAGGCTAGTACAGGGATTAATTCGGTGCGTTATGTGTTGCCAGATCTTAACAAAAACTGACATGCTTTCTCCCTTTTTTTTTTCCTACACATAAATCTGATTAAGATGTTCCAAGACTGTTTTGAGATTCCAAACAAAAGGCTTCATGGCAAATAGCTATGGACACTGTAACAGCAGACTCCAAAATGGCCAGGTAGGATTTACTAGGTAAGCTCCGGCCTCTGAATGGCCAGTTAGATGGGCAACAACAATAGGTCTGGCTTTTGCAAGAGCACAAAGACAGGGCTGGCCCCTGTCATCAGGACTTCTTGAAGCAAAAGGATGAGAAAGAATATGATCAGAAGCTGATAGGAGAGAACTTTTAAAGCTGGCCCAAGCCAGCATGAGGGGAGCCTCATGTAAGGATCGCACAACAGGACAGACAGAAGACACCCCAACACTTCATTGCTTAAAGTGCCAAAAGAGGGACAAAATGAGTAATGTCTTAAAGGGCCAGAAGAGGATTGCAATGAGTAAAGTACTTTGATTCCTCTGGTTAAGTCTTAAAAATTCCTGCTTTGGGTTTTGTTAGTGCTCCTTGATTCAGTCACTTTCTTTAGACTTTTCAGTTGCTCTGGGTTTGTTTTTTGTTTGTTTGTTTGTTTGCTGTTGTGTATACATTCCAAATTGTGACTTTCTTTTGTCTTTCTGCAGATTTCTTCATCCTCCTCCATCTCTTGCCGACTTGTGTGGTATAAAAAAGGTATCCAAGTTTTCACTGTGCAGGTATTGTAGATGGTGTCGGTGGAGGTAACACAAAAATGGACAGTGAATTACTTCAAAGTGGTCCTTTACAAGGCACTCTTCAGTAAAAGCAAGCAGTGGCAAGCATAATGGCTATTTGAGGCAGCTAGCTGGGCAGCACTGAGTTTGAGAGGCTGAATCAGTCCTGGAATCTCAAGGACTGATTCCTAAGTTGTGCATGAGGCAACCATCTTTAGCAAGGCAAATGCAGACCCAGATGCCAATGAATGGAAAATAAATTTATGCTTGACAGAAAATAAATATTTGCTACTCTTGTTCTGTTCCAACTCTGAAAGAATCTTCATAAGAACTATTTCATAGGCTGACAAAGAAAACAGTTGTATGCCTTCTTTTTTTTTGGCATTTTGTGGAGCCACCAACATTGCCTGTGTGGCTGAGGGCAGGCAGATATGTCCCCACTGCAGTTAAAAAAAACATACATAGATGTTTCTATAGTTAGAACTGTGTTGAACATATTTATTGCCTGCCAAATAACAGAAAAATATTTGTAGAAAACACAGTAGGGCAGTGCACACTAGCTATACAAGTGCTGCTACCGAGCCCCACAGATTATTTCCTGGAAAAAGTATTTTTTTCCTCCAACAAAATCTGAACATTCTTCTTTTCATCCCATTCTGGTTTGGGAAGCTACAGCCTCTCAGATAATATGAAAATGTCTTTTAGCATCTGACTTTATCCTAAGGAGAGAAAGGAATAAAATTGAAGTGCTCTCTTGTTAGCAAGAGTTTACCACAGAAAAGGAATTTCATTATTTCTGAAATTGTGGAAGCATTCTGAGCCAATGTCTTACCTACAATACCACCACAAAAATTAGCAGTGTTATGTCAGGGTTGAACGTGGTTCTCTCTTATTAACAAAATAGTGTTTTTTCCAAAAGCAATCTTCTATTTCCATATCAAAAATTGTCTTTTGATTTATATTCTCTCCAAATTTGCATACCACACAGTCTAGATCAACAGATTTTTGTTTGTCTTTTCTAAGTCAGAATGCCTGGAGATGGTCTCAGATGCAAAAGATACAGCACACTATTTTCTCATTAGGTTGTTAGAGAACTCAGTACAGTTCCATCTGTAGGTCCAATTCAAGAACACAGTAGGTTGCAATCACAAGATCTGAGAAAGCCTGCTGATATCATTACAAGGCCATTCTCAATTAGCTTTGAAAGCTCACGGTGATCAGAGGAGGTTCTTGAGACCTGGAAGAAAGCAAATGTCCCTCCTGTCTTCAGGGAAGGTAACTTCACCTTGATCCCTGGGAAGGTGATAGTGCAAATCCTCCTAGAAGCTATTTCCAACCTTATGAAGGAGAAGAATTAGCCAGCATGGAGTTATGAAGGGGAAATCATGCCTGAAAAACCTGACAACCTTACGTGATGAAATGACTGGCTTTGTGGATGAGGAGAGGATAGTGGATGTGCCAGGGCCCTGAGCACACTCATAAACACTAACAGCTCTCACCAGCCTCAGGTGGGACTTCCACCTACATCCACAGGCCCAGGAGCTCTATTTAAGCATAGCCTAGGGACTTCACCTCCTGCCTGAGCTGTGTTAGAGGAATGCTGGTCTCCAGTTCAGCTATGCCTTACCACAGACTGCTTTGATCTGGACCTCAACATGTGGACTGACTTGACCTCAGTTCAGCGTTGTCACTGTGGATGCACCCAGCAATTGATGGATGTGATTCTGACCACAGACTGACTTTCTGGCTTAAGCCTTCACCTTTCCTCTTGCCATGATTTTGCCTTATGATCTTGACTCCTGGTTGAACCTTGGTCAGGTGCTGTGGGACTGGGTCTGGGCAGCAAGGCCCCAGCCGTGCTGCCTTGTCTGATCCCTTTCAAAGAGCTCAGGCCTTCCTGAGCCCTAAGCTGAGCACCACGGATCTTCTGAAGAAAGCCATGAGACAGCATGACAGGGACAAATGATTTTGACTGTCCCTAAGAAAAAAGCTGTATGATCTTGGAATGATGATTTTCAGAGAGTTGCAGCTGCCTTTTGTACCATTTTATCCTAAGACTCAGACACAGCGTTGCACTGTGAGTGCTGTATAACAACTTCACAGGTTACTCTGAAAAAAAATGCAATTCAATTCACTCAATTTTCATTAAAATAATATGATTCACTTAAAAAATTAATTTCACTGCCTTCAAGATTTTCAAGCAATTTCACTGGATTTAATATTGAAAATGTAATCACTGCTTCATAAACAAATAATGACAGGGAAGAGGAAATTTGTGAGATGTATTTCTACCTGTTACACATATGAAATAGCATACTAAGTCAGGAATAGGACATAATTTGAACAGTATATATTCACTTTCTATAGCATAGATATAAAAGCAGGAACATTAACACAATTGTTCTATGCAAGTGTCTTTTACTTACTGAATAAAAGTCCATTAAAGCATTAATAGTTTCCAACAACATAATTTCCAGTTACTGTAATTATAAACCATAAGCATTTCACATGCATTAATATTTAAGAACTGCCTTTATGGTGAATTCTGGAAATTATGACAATGTCCCCAAAGTTGGGCTTCAGTCATTGCTTTCATATACGCTTTGATGAATAACAAGCTATACATCTGCATCAACTTGTGCAATAAATTATTTCACTGAACTAAAATATAAGCATAAATATTAGCTTCAGACACATAAGAAAAATACAGTTTTCATTTCATACTCATATGTTGGTAAAAATCCAAAAGTTTATATACTGTCACATGAAATAGTACTAAGTATAAGCTCATCTTCTAAACTGCAGAGATGACACAAGACTGGGAACTTCAAACTGAAGTTTTGACTAACATCAGTGCTAATTAATAGGAATGTTGATTTTTGTACCTTCAGGCTTACTTCCCTGAGAAGGTCAAATATCTTGAAACAAAGTATTAAAAAGAAAGTGACATGAAACGACTACTACAGTCATCAAATCTTTCACTAGTTTCCATATAACTGCAGTAACTTATTCTATGTTTGCGAATAATAATGTTACTATATATATAAACAATACATTTAGAAATTATAAATGCCACATACAGTTTGGGAAAACAAAAAATCTATTTAAAACTGGAAAACATAAAGTTCTAAAAAAAACCAAAAAATAACTTACCCATCAAATCCAAAATATTTTTTAATAATCAAACAGTTAATACCGCTGTGAGGAAACCCTAAAATCCTAAGAAGCAAATCACGTATAAAGTACTCATTTATGAATAATGGTTGTTTCATCTTAATCAAAACACATCCTGCTTAAAAAGCATAATTTTATTAGTTTGGTAAAAACTTAAACAAAACATCAATTTAGTAAACAATAAGCTGCACTGCTGTATACTAAAAGAAAGAAACTACAAATTAGTTGCACAGCCTGCAACTAATGAGCATGGCTGAGTGCTGAGAGACACTGGTGTGTTATGAATTGTACTACATATCCTTTAGAGGTGGAACTGTATGGCACACAGCGAACCACAAAACTGCAAGACCAAAATCCAAAGTTTAAAGCCTTAGAAAATAGATTTTTTACAACCAAGGACAAAAAAAACTCAACAGTAAAGCAGTGGGCATTTATCACTGCCAGCACACTACAGCATTAAGTGTCCTAGCAACCCCTCCCAAATTATATCACATGCCCCAGTGCAGGTAACTGTCAATCCCATTACCACTGCCGTCCCCTTAATGCTCCTCTCAGATGTCCTTTAGGATGTTGCAGAGAATGTGCTGGGATGCTGTTACCCTCTCTGGGACATAGCTATAGCTGTACACCATGGTCAGTCACTTTTGCTTTGAGGTAACATAGGTTGAGGCATATGAAACACTCTCTTACAGAAGAGTTACAGAATCTCTAACAGAAGATCATGAGTATAGCTCGTCCTGAGTCCCACTACTCCCATACTGGAAACTACCCAAGCTTGGAAGTTCTTTATGCAAGTCAACCAAATATGCCACTGTGTAAAACATAGCATGACCATACCTCGAGTATGGTCGTGCTAGGGAGACACAATAGTGGTCTACCACTCCTAAACGGGGTGGAACAAGAAAAAAAGGTGCGGAGATAAGAGCTATGAGAAATACCTTTCAGCTTGGAAAAAGGACAATATTGTGGGAACATTATGAAGATCGACACATTCCTGGATGGACCGAGCACAGAGTGCACAAGGACTAACTGTTCAGTGGTCTCACAGTAAAAGATCTAGAGGACATCAATGAAATTGGCATATAGGACAGACAAAATATTCAGTTTCTTGGCATGTAAAGCTGAGGAAGCTGAAGATTCTATTAACCTTAAATGGAAAACTTATCAAAGAATAATTGACCAACTTTTATTAAATGCAAAGATACTACCTTTCACCTAGGACTTGCTGGGAGCTGAGGAAGTAGGCTTGGAAACAATTATCATATTCTTACACTGTTTTTTTAATATTTATTTTTCCATAGTCATTCCACCCCCGTGCTGATGACAGGAGAGCTAGACAGAGCTTTGCTCAGGCTTAGTAAGGCTGTTTTTCCTGGTCTTTATCTTCCCTGAACCAGCACGGTTGGCAAGCAGGCTGTTCTTCAGCCAGAGCAAGCTGTTCCAGAGCAAGCATGCAGGGTATCTCACCCAACTATCTACAGGTTGATGGCACCTTGCAAAGAACTCTAGATACAGCCTCACATGCACATGTAAGTGCAGTAACAGTGAGGATATAACAATGCACCATGCCAGGCTAATGAAAACATACAGATCCAATGTACCAACCAATTTCTACAGAAGTACTGCTGGGCAAATGGCACTCTTTCAGGTTTGTGCCACACGCTGCTCTCTCATTGCTGGACAGCAAAACTGTGCTAAGCAATGAGAGAAATTAAAAACTGGCCTCTGTATTTTCCTACCCACCAAAAGTAGCAACCTGACAGAATACGCACAGTGGTTCTGCACCCAGTACATTAGGAGAGTGCCAAACTCAAATGCTACAAAGCTAAATGCTTTTTCCTTGGAATTTTCTGTATTTAAAGCTAAAAGGAATCTTTTCTAGTGCAATGCAAAATGCTACAGAAGACTACAAATTTACTTTTGTCTTGGTTTCACTGTAATACCTGAAAGCTCATAATTTTTAAAGTGTTTATTTCCAGAATTATTTAAGAGATAAAAAATACAAATTCTTGTATCCTAAATGGAGGTAGACCTGAGGTAGAAAAACTGCACTTGAAGTATGTGTAGATACCATACAGTCACTTTTCCCATGCAGGTCGCTGCAACTTTGTGTTACCTTCCCACCCTACAAAAATAACCGTAGGACTGTGGAAAGTAAGCCTGGAGTAAAATTGTCTTTGTTTACAAAGAGTATCAAAGCTGTATTGCTACTAAATGAAGCACCTTTATGTTTTGCTTTCTTTACAGATAATCCAGGCATTCAATGGGTAAAAATGAGGTACGTCAGGTATATTTTAAAGGGAGCTACTATACTAGCTGGGTTACAAGAGCAGCTTTATCTGCAGATTATAGGCAGGGAAATTACTCTGTCTGGTGTTTGTGATGAGGACACACCTATAAAAAAATCAGAAGAGAGGGTGAACAAAATATTGGACTATTCTTATTTTTAAAATCAGTAGTCAAACCTAGCTGAAAAAGACATAGTAAGTTCCTCCATGCTTTTAAAAATACTGTTTTGCTATTGCTTTTTCAACATTTCTTGCTAGCGAACAACTGCTGTATGTGTTCAATAAATGATTAAATGAATGGAGCTTAAAATAAGATATATTTTTTAAAACAAATGCCACAATAATCAAAGAAGAGTCAAACAAAGAGCTTAACAGGAATTAAACTAGTAAGAAATAAAACCAAAGTTAGAACAGTCCATTAATATATTTAATGACTGTGCATTAAAAGCAAATTAAAATTGATTCTAAAAGCATCTCAGAAAAGATCTAGCTGGGTTTAATGAACTTCTATTCACCAGTCTATTCTTTCATAAGTTCTTTGTATGCTTGCCCGCTATTTTTTATTGTAGGCAATATTAATCTGATTTCTAAGTTATCCTCTGCCAGTCTTCCAATATTTATTTAATATTCAATATACAACTCATCACAAACAACATGCTTGAAAACGCTCAATGGATAAATCCAAACAACCACCAATTCAAACAAAAATGAAAAAAAAAAATCCACCTCACAATCCAACACATTATAATTTCATATGATTAAAAACATATCTAAAAATAAATAAACTAGTGCAGAGTAGCTGGAAATCCATTTAAAATTTTTATTAGAGATGAAAGAAAAGATTAATCTCCTACCACAACTAGAGACTAGTATCAGACAGATAATTAAGGACTGAAGTAGACAGGGAGTACAAAGATTAACGCAACTAAATATATGAACAGAGAGTGAAAAAAATTGCTAGAATTATTGAGAAATTATCTTACAGTAGAAGAAAATGTAAGACATTTTAAAATACAGAAATTATCTACTTCATCATATTAGCTTCTATATTACTCATACTTGGGAGAAATATTGAAAGTAAACCAACTTCCTTAAAGACTCCCATTGAAACATGATGCTGACCGGGATGGTTATAAAACCTACAAGACCGTCACAGACATGTTTAAGAAAATGCCTTACAGTTATAGACATGGCTGTAAGATGAATCCTGGACTCTAAACAGCTCCCAAAGTAATACTTTATGTCACATAAATTATTTTTATGCTCTCCAGATTTGATATTGTCAGTTTGTTTTAATAGCCGGATACTGGAAATATCAAAAATATTATACCTCACCACCATCAAACAACCTGTTTTCTTCACGAGTCCTTATTTTTCAAAGAAAGTTAATGACCTTACATCCATGACAGAGAGTAGAATGAAACTGGCAAACTACAGAGCTGCCAACCTTCTTGTTCTGCATCCTGTGATGGAGCGTAGCAGTGCCCGTGGGCTGGCAGGGTAAGGGAGATGGGGAAGGTGGTGCCTAGGAAGAAGGGTGCCTTTCCTCTACTGTAACAGCACGGTGACTTCCCCTCTCTCCTCCTGTGAGCCCCAGGCAGAGTGCCCAAATCCCACGCCAGAGTGGGTCCCCAGGCAAGGAAGAAATTACAGGCTGCACAAAATAGCATGTAATACAGGAACTGCAGGGGAAAAAATCAAAACCACAAAAGGGAGAGTAGGTGGTGGCAGCAAATGACTAAGTTTCCTGTGCTGCATTTTAGACGAGACATGCCTGTTATTGCTGTTAAAAAAACCAAACAAACAAATTAAATACTCCAGATTTGTCTCCCATCTAGAGTGTTTATGGTAGTTACAGGAAATTCTATCATATCATGAGAAATGTTTCCATAACTGAGGAAATTTAAATCACATTTGAATAAAGATGTTTTGGAAACAAATTAATTTCATGTCTTTCAGCTTGCCTATGCTGTGCTATTTGCTATTTTTTTCAGCAACTACTGCAGCAGGTGACTATCAAATAGTGTGTGACGTTACCTGACACATGCTGAATATGATTTGGTCTTTAATTAAGGTCAGCATGACCTAGATCACAGCAAATATCTCCAACCCTTAATTCTGATGGGAAAATCCATTCACAAGATAGAATCAAGTTTCCTCTATGTTAAGAGAAACAAATCAATCTGGATTTTAAAGCGCAGGTATGGCAGTGTCAAAGTGGATACAGAAAGGCTCTTTAGAAGCTTCAGGACAGATGAGCAGAAACAGATTTTGCGTTTCTTCTTTTTGTCTTCAAAGGTTGTCAAAGGCAATCACCATCAACACTTACTGCATGGTGGTGGGGGGAGCCGAAACCTTTATGAGAATTGTCAGGTCAGTAACATAATATTGATCTGAGCAACACTCGCAGGCAGCTGCCTAAGATTATTTCTTACTCTTTTTTCCCCTGGTTATCAATCATTTCTATCTCAGTCTCTATTCAGAACCCCAACAGCCTCTTCTCGTGTTAGTCTTCAGAACAAAAGGCCCAATCAGCACCACAACCCTCTGGTCGTGTGCCCCACTCTAGAAGCATTAGCTCAAAAAACTTCACAGTTCATTGGAAGGCAATCTGTACCTAACTCACGTGGAAACTAAAGCATTTTATAAAATATTCATAAGTGGCTTTTAGGCACACAAATAATCTTTGAAAATTTGGTCGCAGTTCATTTACATTGAAATAGCCTATTTGCACTTCAGTCACGTCTGGCAGTGAGCAGCTCAGGGGACTGTTTTATTCCAACTCATCTCATCTTGTTTCCTTCTGCCAATCACTTCCCCTTCCTTGGGTTTGTATGTGTCTCATGAAGCAGTCCCAACCATCTGGAGCCCATGCCTTGTCTTTGAGTAACTCAGTAAAGCAACTCCTCCTCTCAAAATTAAGGCCACTGAGATGCTGCTCAGAAAAAGCAGAAAAGCCCCAGCCTCTCACAGGTTTTCTCAGGTGCACCATTGGTTGATATGCTTGTCAATCCAGCCCTGGCTCCATGACTACAAGACAGACTTCCAAGGGTGTTTTGTGGGGGAGCTCCTTGTTTTCACAGCTGTGGCAAGAGGGCTGCTGAACTATTCTCCATTTGTTATGGTCAGAGCTAGTTTGTGCAACTAGATTTTACGGTATTTTAAACTAGAAGTTGGATAACAAAGATGGATGGTGGTCCACAGGAACTATCCTGGGCACAGTAGACCAAGATTCAGAGTCGGGGAACCACTGATAGAGTGCAAAGGAAAACTGATTCAGTTAATCTATGCTATGGCACCAGATGATCCTCCCAGGTCCTTCTGGATTTGTAACCTACACATTAGCCTTTACTTCTGCTTGATCAGCACACTTAAGACCCTAAGGCACTTTCTGGCCCTGGAGAAGTAAGGTTAGAATGATTTACAGGCTTATACCAATGATACAATGCACATCCTGTTCCAGGTGAAAAATGTTTTCATTCCCCACAGTGCAGAAGGAGACAACAAACAAAATTACAGTAAGGAAATCCATTAATTTATATTGATTTTTTCAAAACTTTAAGAAAGCAGGATGATTTTTTTATCTACCATATGAAAGATCTTAAAATAATACACAATAATATTTGTCAGATCTGCTGAGAATAGACAAGAATATGGCCAAATGCAAGGCATTTGTTTTCACTTCCAGATCTGAGCTTTTCCTTTTCAATAATCTTTCTCAAAATAAAATATTACAGCATGTTACAAATATTATATAGCCTGGTGGAGGTCTAATTGTATGAAGGTAAATATAAAAATCAGTCTCTAGCCAAGAAGATGGAAGAAATGGAGGTATATAGCAAAAAGATGGTATTTCAAATGACTTCAAATAAATCAACAGGACTTCGAGAGACAACGCCAGGGATACAGGTCAGGTATTCTGAATCCCAAAGCAATGTACCATGGCACTTTGGCACTCATGAAATGTTATCACTGCTCTATCTTTAGAAAACACAGAAGTTTAAAATAGTTATGTAACTGAATACAGCTTTGGCTTTATTTCTTTTTATTCATCTCAAAAAGGTTCTTTGAAAGTTGAAGAGAATTAACTTCTATTGAATGTCTTTGAATTTGATTCTCTACAATGCTATAAGGAACAGAGGGAAAAAGGCCATTCAAAACAACAGAACAGGCAAAGCTGGCTGCCACAATAGAATATTAATCCTATTTGCTGTTCTCTTTTCAAAAGCTTACTTATGTAAATGTAAAAGTGCAGGAGACTTACCAAGTATTAAAAAATATCTGGAGTTTTTAAAAAGAAAGAATTATTTTTGCATATACACTGAGGCTTGATGCTGTTCCTTACCTCTGCTACCTCATGCCCCAAAATGCTGTAAATGGCAGTGAAAGAAAACTGAACATCAACACTCTCAATCTGTGTAGGAGGTATATATGCTACTTGCTCATCTAAGCCTGTCCTGCTCCTCCATATAGTCTGACTCTCAGAGGCAACATTGCATTCATCATATGGTCTGTGTTTTAAGCTATGAGCAATCAAATCTCATAGTCTGTTGCTCACCTCATGGCAGAGTGCATAAGGTTGATGAACAAACAATAACGCGAGGCAAAGATTTCTATACTTGGGTTCAGTCCTATGATATGCAGATGTCCTTAAACCCAGCCGGACTCACTGAACTAAAAGGGACGGTACGTACACACGACCCTAACCAAAAAGCCTTGCTAGCCACAGTTGAAAGACAACAGTATAGTGTTGAAGCATTATTCTAAAAATATAGTCCAGAGCCTTTGATTTGGTACTAAAATCACATGTGTAGGAAGAGGAGAAAAAATACATGTATTTATCTGTACAATATATACTTTACACATATAATTTTGCGTATTATATACACGTACATACACTAATACTGTGAAGAGCTCATATAATAAGAAACATTTCTTCACTGCTAAAATGCTGAATAACACAGAATATATCATGAATTTTACCTGAAAAATTACTGTAAACTATTCACCATCCGTAATATGAACAGACCTGCAAGCCTGAGTTCAAGGAAATATGTTCAGGCCATACATATTGCAGCTCTACTTTGATCCATGCCTTGAACGCTTGTTAAGGAAAGACTCTAATATCTGAAATGTAACACCCCTTTGAGACGCTGCTTATTGCTCAGTCTTTTGTGAATTGAATTTGTGAGGATGAGGCACAACATCCATAATGCATTCTGAAAATTCTCTCATCGACAACTACACAATTATCATTGCCTTCTTTTGGCATCCAGTTAATGAGCCAGTAATTACATTATCACTCAGACATACTGCAATTTTTCTTTTTTTGAATTCATGACCATGTCTTTTTGATGGATACAATTTTTTAAAAGAGGAATACAGTTATCTTAGAAAAATCAGGAATATCAAATTATTCCTAGTCTAGGAAGGATTCTTTGCCTGCTCCAAAGTACTTTTTCTTCATTCCTGACATTCCAAGTAATACGGGTACCAAAGCGCAATTGTTTTTTTTAAAGATTCAGCTTCCCAATCCTTAAATTGGCATTATTCAAATAATAACAATTCAATAATAATAATAATAAACAACCAATAAGCAACAGCCCTGTGGAAACAATCCTAACTGCTCAGGTTTTAGCGTAATGCAGTATAATCATGTTCCTTCTTCTATCCTTTAGGATTACTTTTAATGAAAACAGACCTTAACATTTTAACTTTTGACATGAAAAGTGAATGTATTTATTTCTCTTACTTCACCCTAATAAATGCATAACAATTCTTTTGAGCCCCCTTCACAACCCACAGAAGCATGTGCATTTTATTAAGCAAAATAGTCTAAGTCTTCACCTCAAAATTGCATGGGTCAGGTCACAAATTTTTCATTTCCTTCACTAGTAACAATTCAGCTAATTTGCTCTTGCCTTGAGGATCAGACTCATCATTTTTTTCTCTTTATTCAGGGTCATCAGAATTTCAATGACCTACTTCCTTACTAAACAACCATGCTATGGAGTATTAATGGATTTTCTGTCTTATAAATCTGTTCTTTCCTATTGTGTGAGGGAAAACTCCTTTCAGATCAGAGAAAGGCAAGAAGGAAGATCAAAGGTATAGAATGGCTTCTAAATAAGGAAAGATAAATTTCCAATTCTTCATCAAAAAAGGATTACAAATGAGGGTGTGAGGGAAGTAGAAAGAAGAAATAAATAGTGGGAGAAAACTTTCAGCATTTTACGAGGAAAACATAAAATTTGGAAGGCTAAAAGATAGACTTTTGCTAGTTTAGAGTTAATGTGAACCAAAGGGTGCCACTTTCAGAGCTATCAACAGGAAGGCAAACATTCACAGTTTTTAGAAGGGAGGATTTATTTTTCTTTCCATAGTGCAAAAGAAGCCAATTTAACTGCATGCGCTTTGACTGAGAAAGAACATTGCAGATACAGAGGAGCATCACCCCAAAGCAGTTAAGTGCGAAAGTGAACAACCACGGATTTTCCAACTCTTGCTTTACCTCTTGGCTTCTCAGTTCCCTAAGGCGCTCCATTATGCCTCACAGCAAATCATCCAAATTGTGCCTAGCATTAATGAGAATCTGGACACTGCTATCTTCCTGGCACTGTTGTCACAGACTATCTAACAGGTAATACCAATTTTCATTGAGGATAGAAGGAACCGTGTCAGTTATTGTAAGGATGGAAAGAGCATTCATTACATACATCCCTTTTCAGAAACTCTATTAGTCAATCTGCTTCTCGAAAAGTTTGAACATTTCTGGCTTAACTCTGACTGACTGGGCTTACCTCTGCTCTTTATCCTTACATTTCTTTCAGTGCCTGTGAAGAGAAAAAAACAGACGTGCACCACCACCTGAACGGATGCTCAATGTCTCTCTGGGGACTGAATTTTCCACTCTGGCAGTTTGCATAAGGAAAACTTTTCCCTCAACATACCCAGTCCCTGCTCTGCACACCCACCGGGACTGCCTGGGGCAGTCTTTCATTGTCAGGTATCATATCAGTCCAGTAATTATGGAGCAGTTTTCACACTTATTCTCATTCTTTTTAACTCTGGTGCTGTTGCGGTTGCCTGGAACTCCGACACTGATCAGTAAATGTATAGTGAAAAATCAATTACCTCTTCATGCAGTAATACATATGCCCACAATTTACCCAAAAGGAGATAGTGAGAAACATTAAAATTTCCCTATGAAAATGGCTTATGGATTCAGGGTGTAGCACATCCCAGATGTAAATACAGACAAAAAGGGTGTCCAGAGAAGGAACTGCCCCTACGTCATGTGACCATATGTCACCTCAAGTAGTGACAAAGAGCAGAATCGCTTCTCTGGAGATTTCTGCAGCGGGAAAGAGACCACAACAAACTTAAAACCACAACCATCCTAATAAAAGAAAATTGTATGCAGTGTCAAGGAGAAGTATACGGTTTTATTTACCTAGTACACATGGTTATACTGAAGTATTTAGGCAGAAAATAATTCTGTGACCTAGTTTTGCTGAGTGACCAAAGAGAGTGCAAGACATTTAAATAATTCATTAGTAAAGAAAATTAAATCTTCATCAAGATCACTGAGAAAATCACTTCCTACACAAAAGCCACAATGCTGTTTAAAAATATACAGAATGCTATTTGAAAACATATGGCTCTGATCTGTGTCGGAGGTTGCTGTATCCAGCAGCCTGACAGAAGCAAAGCTGCTGCAGTACCACAGCCCCACATCCCTCCCGTTGGGAGGGACGTGGGCACACGTGCATCTGGTACTTGTACACACACGTACACGGCCAGCCATACAGATCAACACAGATCAAAAACACAGCACTCAGGCAAAACCAAGCTGGACCAATGTCCTGATCCCACACCCCTCTCTGGCTCACCAGGAGTTTAAAAGTGATTGAAAGGAGGATTCAAAACATGTTTACAAAGGTTGCTGTTTACTCCCCCACTGTCCCAGGCAGGCCAGTTCTGCTTGCATACAATCCCGGGATTTGACTCAGGAACATTTTTAGGTAATGCAGCTCAACGGAAGCTGAAGTAATGTAGCAGAGAGAAAATAACTAGAGAATGATTTAGGGGACTACGTGTGCAGCATGTACAAAAGACTCTGAAGTGACACAGTCAATACCAATAACAGTAGGAAAGGAATCATCTCTGCCTTCAGAGGTCATCGGTGCAGCATCAATAAACTAAACTGAGGTTAGCCAAAAACCCAAAGAGACGTTCACTGTCTACGCTGCTGGATAGCAGAAAAAAAACAAAGGTGTCATTAGTGATGACCGAACAGCAAATGAAGCAAAATCTTAGAGCAAACAGATCATCACTTAGTACTCTGTACTTAGAGTGTTACCAAAGGTGCCTTATTATCTACCTTTTAGTTTTTCAGCTCTCTGTTTCTCTTACTAATTAGCATTTATGCTTTTGTCACCATTTTTGCATGGATAATTTCCATCTGTTTCTTCTTTTTCACCTTATCCTTTTTGGTGCATGTTCTTTTTTTATATCGAGACCATTTCTACTGTTTTAAGAATTTCAAAGTGCTGTCCTATGCTTATTTTACTAAAAAGGAAGGGGTGGAGAGCAAATCAAAGACAAGCCCTAAGGGTCTTAACCAACCTGAATGGATTTGGCTTTACAAAATTAATTAAACATGGTAAGTGAGTGGACCTAAATAGCATGTTAGCACAAAAGAACTCAGTTGAAATGCCACAACTTCAGGGGCCAGTTAGGCTCAGAGGACACCATCACCACAGCAACAGCCTCTTCAGGTGTCGCACTGGAAGCACACCATCTCCTCTCTCCGTTCCTGCACGCTGACCTGCACGAGTTGTCTGGAGCAGGCAGCCTGGGAGAATTTATCATTGTCACTACGGGCCGTTCTTTCCACAGCCAAATTTTAATGACTATTTCCACAGGCCAAGCAGTGTATAAGTATCCAAAACGCGTCTCTCAGAAAGAGACAGCGTGTGCATGCAAAGGTCAGCAACAGTCAGCATTCAGAGACCATCAGCAAAACCCCAGCAGACCTCTGGCAGAAGCCGAAACTCCTTCTCACCACCTCCACAGTAGAGGAAACAAGATTACTGCACACCTCCTGTTTGCATTCAGAGTGTGAAGCTCTCTCACACAAGCTGCTGCAAACCTCCTTGAAAAATCTGAACAGTTTCCCTAGAAGTAAGTATGTGAGTAAATGCTCATCAGGACACAGTCTCTTCCTGTCTGCAAAATGTTTGGGCAATATCTCATCTCTATGAGTCTTGGGACAAAGTCTGGCAAATAATGCCAATAAATAGGACAGCCAAATCCTGCTATGATAGAACCATTGCTGAACTAAGACCATACAGAGTGAGACAGTATTCAAGACAAAGAAGATTATTCAAAGGTAGCCCTTAGAAATCTTTTAAACAAACACAGCAAATCTCTTCAGAGCAAAACTCGATTTATCTCTTTAGAGCAAAACTCAATTTTGGCTTCTAAAAGACAAGAGTGTGTCTGTGTTGAGGATCCCAAAATCTCATGCTTCAGAGTTTGAGATACTAATTTGCATGGGAACAGGCTGAAATAATTTCCCCCAGTTTAAAACTGATCAGATGAACTCTTAAGTTCTTTTCATCCTCTTCTGAAGTAGCAGACACTAGTAACAACTGTAGGAAGGATAAGCACTGGGATTGGGATCTTGTACAGCTAATCTTTTTCATGCATGGAAGTCTTCATACTTACAGGATCAGTGGAACCAATTATTCTTGCTTAGGAATCAAGGAGAAAATTTTCTCTGGAACCAATTGATAAGGATGTAGAGAGCACCTGTTTCCTTCTTCAGCTGAGAACAAATATCTGCTGGGATCATTTAGGGTGATTTTCCTCAGGTGTTACATTTCTTGCCCTGCTTAGGCTTAATTACTGGCCACCTATCAGTCTGCTTTAGTTCTGTGTGTCTTTAAGAAGCAGAATCTTCTAGAAACATGAACTGTCTCAACACTGATAATTCTAAGTTATTTGTTAAAACGGCGTAGAGGGTTGTGAATTAACTGTGCTATTGTATATCCAAAGACATTGGAGCTGGCCTAAGGTTCAGACACGTGTTTCTGCAAGCACAGCTCTGTGTTTCCAGAGGAGTGTTAAGCACTTTCACACAGCCTGAACTCCTAAAGCTCATGAACCTGAGCTAGCTCAGTGCAGAGCCAGCTTGCTTACTTCAAGCCTGTGTTCTTGTGTCTTCTGAGCTGACAGCCTGCTATACATCTATGAGAAAATACAACCTCGAAGGGACAAAGAAAATAAAACTGCAAATAGATTCACAAACATAAATTTATGTCTGATAAGCCACAGCCCATGCTGTTTTCAGACTGCTCCTATCAAAGTTAAAACATATAGAGCAAACCCAGTAATAGTGGAGGAGCCAAACCTCAGCCCTAACTAATATTGTCCCACTTAGAAACTGACAGAGCTAGCAGAGTCCATGCAGGTGACCTTTGCAGCAAATATGCAGCATATGGTCTTTAGTATACCCAGAACCTGTCTAGACTGACGGCAGATAAACATGATTTATTATACATAACTAATGAGAGGCATGGGAGAGATGTGATTCCTTCTCAGGCCCACACAGAACAAATACCGATGCCATTCGCTGGGTGTGCAGTAACAGATGTACCTTGAGAAAGGAAAGGAAATGCTGCATAATAACCAAAGGTGCAATCCCTGGGAAGAATTAGAGTTGGCTTGGCTTGGGGAAAATGTATTTAATTGATTACTAGTCAAAATCAGAGTAGCGTCATGAGAAAATCAAATCTTAAAACACCTTCCCCGCAAGCTTCCCTTCTTCCCGGGCTCAACTTCACTCCCAATTTCTCTACCTCCTCTCCCCAAGTGGCGCAGGGGGACGGGGAAGGGGGGTTGTGGTCAGTTCATCACATGTTGTATCCGCTGCTCCTTCCTCCTTAGGGGGAGGACTCCTCACGCTCTTCCCCTGTTCCAGTGTGGAATCCTTACCATGGGAGACAGTCCTCCACAAACTTCTCCAACATAAGTCCTTCCCCTGGCTGCAGTTCTTCACAAACTGCTCCAGTGTGGGGGACCCACAGGGTCACAAGTCCTGCCAGAAAACCTGCTCCAGCATGGTCTCCTCTCCACAGGTCCTGCCAGGAGCCTGCTCCAGCGCAGGCTCTCCATGGGGTCACAGCCTCCTTCAGACATCCACCTGCTTCACCATGGGGTCCTCCATGGGCTGCAGGGGGACAGCATGCCTCACCATGGTCTTCACCACGGGCTGCAGGGTAATCTCTGCTCTGGTGCCTGGAGCACGTCCTCCCCTTCCTTCTTCACTGACCTTGGGGTCTGCAGAATTGTTGCTCTCGCACCTTCTACTCCTCTCTCTGGCTGCTGCTACCCCACAGGTTTGGTTTTTTTTCCCCTCTTCTTAAATACATTCTCGCAGAGGCACTACCAGTGTCGCTGGTGGGCTCGGCCTTGGCCAGCAGCATGTCTGTCTTGGAGCTGGCTGGAATTGGCTCTGTCAGACATTGGGGAAGCTTCTAATAGCTCCTCACAGAAGATTGCACCTCACCCTTGCACCACCAACCCCTGAAAAAACCTTTCCACGCAAACCCAATACACTCACCAAAGGCTTCTCTACATAATAAAAGGTGTTTGTGACCCTGGTCCCTCTTATTTTATACTGCACTAAAAGTGGCTGACAGGATGGGGAAATGTACCCACATCTTGATAGTGAAAGACATTTTTCTTCTACTGAGTTCTTGAAAATAACATGTAGAGATAGATGATAACTCTACAAGTACATAAAATGACAAAGCGTCATGTCTAGAGTGGATATCTCAACCAGAATTTTATGCTTCAGGTACAATAAGAAGTAATTCACAATAAATTTGACAAATAATACCAACCCGTAAAGGTACTATGTAACTGAAAAAGCTAGGCAATGCCTGTGAAAATGGAAAGAAAACAGTAAAATTAACTCTATTGGAGAAATTAAAGAATCTTTACCCTAGAAAAATTAACCTGGAAGGACAGTATTATAAAATTTTGAATGTGTAAATTTAGCCTTTCACTGGTAAGTTATTTACATTAATGTCATACTTAAGAGGATATGGAATACAACTCCCTTGCAAAAGATATTCTGTACAGTGAGAGTTTAATTGCTGTTCCAGTAATGTTACTTGAGAGAGTAAGGTAGAGCCCATACAGCATGCTGCTTTCTGTGGCAGCTTAGGAGTACTGGAATTTCCAGTCTGTTTAACTGTTTTACATTTTTGGAGGTATAGAATCCTTAAGATTGAGCATTTCTAACATAGTTATTTCATAATTTAATATACTAAAGGACTGCCAAATTGTTACTCAAATTTATTTTGGAAAACTAAACCTGCTAAAAAATAGTCATTTTTAGGATAAGAAATGTAAGCTAAAGTAGTATAAGAGTGACAAATAAATATACAGGTGAAATGAGTTGCTGATAAAAATATTAACTTAAACAGAGTGAACACAAAAGACAATCTGATCCTCTCAATAAAGCTTAAGAATCAATGCTAACTGGAGACAGCTCCATGATTTTTTAAAAAATAGGCATTTATTTCTTATCTTCTGTGTGTTGATGATTTCCTAAACTTCTCACCAAAACTATTTTCTATGCCTTTCTTTGATGCTGATTTTGGGCTGCAGGTAAAGCCCGCTTTTTGAAAACCTACGTGGCTGCCTGCACACATGATTTCATTTCACCATGGCATTGCAATTCTCAGCCTTTGCTGAATTTTCTATCATATTAAGTATTGCAGGTCTTCTCTTTACAGCCTTAGGGACTTTCTGGAAGATGCTCACATTCTCCATGTTAATACTATGAAATGCAATTATGTATTCTCCTACAGATCTATACTCTTGTAGGCAAGCGGGATCTTCATAAGCATATCCAAACTGTGCAGATTGCCTTAAAGAATTAGTGAAACTCAAAGTATACCTGCAGATGATTGTAAAAATTAGTTGAAAAAACATAGCAGCCAGAATTTCAATATCTGCCTAGATTTAAGCATAAAATCAAGAGTAAAGAAATGTGCAATAATAAAAAATATGCCTACTTTATTGTGCTATGCAGGACATAAGGTTCCTCTCTCAAACGGTTTGAAGCTGCTGCTCAATGTGGTGAGCCAGACTGCTGCTGGGGTGGGGAGAGCAAAGGGAAATAGGGGCAAGAGATGGGACAGCAATAGCTGCTGCTACAAGAAATAGAGTCTCCCTCCCTCAATAGCAGTCACTGCCCTCCACCCCTTCAGCAGGGATAACAGCAACTCATTTTTGTGTAACTGTGCAGGAGAAAGCAGGAGTTGTTTAAGCTGCATTACCTTCATGAATAACCATTCCCCATCTCCTTCAAAAAAAGGTATTCAAGGGAGAAGGATAAATTCAACCCACGGCAACAGCTTTTAGCCATTCAGACTACTAAAATTCCTATGTGCTTTAAGCTTTCACTGTGTAGCTGTAAAGCCTCAGGGGTTATACAATAATGAACGTACTTAAAGACATTTTTTTTAATAAACATGATTTTTTTCTTGTACTGCATGATAACAGCATAAACCAACTTCTATTCTATTTCTGAGCCCTAGAGCTGAACATTTTCTTCTTTTATTAGCTAGTGAATACTGATGCTTTTTATTTTTATTTTGCTGTTGTGCCACTCTATTACATAAAACATTTTTTGTAAATATCATCACCTATTAAATATGTTCAGTTAACAGATGAGTTTAAATCAGTGGCCTAAATAAAATGTGTATGCCTATATGCTGCACGTTGATTAGAACAGCAAAATGTATATTACAGATGCCATATCAAAGTTCCCAGTCTTTGAAAACCCTGTCCACCATCTGATACTGTCAATTATATATTTTTCTAGGAGCTGATAAGATACAAAAGCATAAGAAACACTATAAACTGAAAAACTTAACTAGATCTATGGAAATATTAGTAATTTAGTTATGGTATGTTCTTTTAGAGATTTTCCTTAAGTATGAATTGCAAAATGCATGTTAAGCATCATCTCATGAATCTTGATAGACATAATCATGCAATTATTGTTAGGTTAAGTGATTAAAAGCTGTGCACACACACACAGAGAAGCACAGAGAGGCAATGGTGGGGAAAAGCCTGAACTACACCCAGCTACTCCCAGGCCCATCACAGAAGCCATCAGCCTACCTGCAAGTCCCAGAAGGGCACAGAGGCACAAAGGCAGGCAGGAACCCAAATTAAGGACCCAGAGGAAGGGATGCCCTGTCCAGGTCCCTCTCCCAGCTGTCCTAGGGGAGCCTCAGCCCCAGTACCAGGTGTGACACCCATCCCTGTTGGATCATCAGGAACAGCTCTCCAGATCACCTCTCAGACTAAGGAAAGTCGTTGCCCGGGAGCATGGGACACAAGATGGATGCAAAGCTATGCAAGACTTATTATGGGAGGTTTAGGGCAGGAACCAAAGGAAGGGAAAGGGAGAAATTGTGTTGGTTTGAGGAGGGACAACAAAACAGAGGGAAAATAGAGGGGTAAGGGGATAAAAGGAGTCAGTCACACCTTAACAGGTTACTTGTTGGTAAGCTAGCCTGGCCATGCCCTGCACCTGACCACTGCAGTCTATCCTGTCTTCTCATCAAACTCCATTTCTGACTCTTCTCCTTGGTGAGGGACTCTCTAGCCTGTGTGAACGTGTGTGCATGGGGGTCTGCGTGCAGCCACTGGGGCACCTGTGCCAGCAACTGGAGCAAGTGCGGGTGTGCAGGCGAGTGTGGGAGCACCAGCAATGTTCAAGCTGGACCAGCTGGTGGTAGGTGAAGTGACCAGGGAGACTGCCAAAGGGATGTGTGTGTTTGTGTGTGTGTGCGCATGGCTGTGAGCGAGGGGGGCTGTACCAGCAGCTGGAGCAGGGCTGGCACGTCCAAGTACCAGCAGCTGGAGCAGGGCTGTCACATCCAGGTGCCATCAGCTGGGCAGACTGGGATCCAGGAGCAGCTACTGGGCAGACTAGGTGCCTGAGCCCAGCTTCTGGAGGGATCCGTACAGCGCATGTGCACTGATATATGTTCCACTGAAAGACATGGTGGTTTGGGCACTGCTGGTGGGAGTTTGGGACAATCTCGAAGAATCAGTACAGCAAAGGCAGCCATACCAGAGGGGTTTTGTTCATTGGTGGTACCTGCTGAAAATGCTCTGAGGGCTGAAAGGCTTAATGATCCAACCACTACGACTCCAATAGCAGGCTTGTGAGTAGCCAAAAAGACGAAGGCCTGGCACATGTTATCAAATTTTTAAGTATCCATAAAATTTAAACTATCAACATTTTCAAAGAATAGGCAGGGTTCCCTTGCAGCCTGCAGAATCAGGCCCCAGAAGAAGGCGTCTGGGCCACTGACTCCTCCATGTAGGAATAAAGAGGTTCTAGCAGCAAGAAAGTTAGAGATACAAAAGGGCAGGAAGATTTGCCTGATTGCAAGTTAAAAATCAATGGCTACAGCCTATTCAGGAAAAAACAAACCAACCAATCCACAATGGGTTGAAGAAGGCAAGATGGCTTTACTAAAAAAAAATAAATTACCAATTTCTTAATCACTATAGATCTTGAAATAAATTATACCAAAAGCTCATGAATCAGAAGTCAAGCAGGAACCACAATCTGGATGTACACTAATACTAGTTAGTGCATCTACATCAGCAGATCACATAACAATGAGATAGCAGCTTCATCTTTAACTGCCCATAGCACATAGGATAAAATTAGTATTGCAATAGGAGACCTCATCCTAGTTGATGATCAATGAATAGGATCTCAAGGATGTAGCCTTGGAATTTTCTAATTCAAACATTCTTGAAAATAACAAAATTTTCATTTAGCATTTGTTTTTGTCCACCAGGACAGAACATTATCTTAGGATTTATCCAGGCTACAAGAAAAGAACTGATCACACAAGCAAAGCCCAAACATCACTACTTACATAAATGTTGTTACAAATTATTACTTTTGTTATATACATTCTTGAATAGAATAATAAATAAAAAAAGTACACACTCATCCTGCCCAGTTAAAAGATTTTGCCTCTAAAAGGGACCCCTTTTACAGTGCTGCAAGGAGCTGCCAAAAAAATCCCAAAAGGCAAGGAACACTAAAGAAAAAAAAACAAACCATGAATGACAGTTTGTAGCGATTTAGCCACAGTTTGGAAAACATTTAGCCACAACTAATGAAAAAAAGGATTATAAGTGCAACGAAATTGCTCGTGGAGAGAGTAAAACAACAATACTTTTTTAAAGGACTAAAATAAAAAAATCACACTCATATATAAGAAAGAGAAAAAGAATAATGGAAGATCTTAGGATGTTTAATGATTTTGGTTAGCTCTTTTTCAACAAATTAAGAACAAAATGACCTCTAATGATCTTATCAACCCATTATGAGATCAGAACGGTTGAGCAGTTGACAATAGAGCAGGAAAAACACAAGTATTTGATTAGAATCTGTTCTGGTTTGGGGAGAAACAGGTTATGTGTTTATAGCAAGGGATGACAGCAAAATACTTTCCATTCCAGCAATAAGTGAAAGGAATGTTAAGTCACGAAAGTCTTCTGAGCCAAATGCCTTAATGTCGTAATTAGAGTCATGTTCTCTTGCAGAGGTCCTAATAGTCGGGCTCCCAGGAGCAGACCGAAAAACGTCTTCTGCTTGGCAGTAGGATGCTCACCTGGAAAGCGGGCCCAGAGTCCTGGATTCCAGACCTTGTGCTTTGTAAGGGTTAGGATTAAAATTTTCAATAGAAAAAGAACCCAAACCATACATACACAGTTACTTTTCATAAACTGAGACTGGAACACAGGGCTCTTTTTCTTCCTTCCTGTCACAGATCCCATAGCTGTGCACTAACCTCCCCACAGAACTGCAAGGTATTTTACTGGGTATTTTACTGTAGAGCCTGTGTCTCCCTGCTCAGCACTGCAGCACACTAACCCCTTTGTAGACCAAGCCCCCTATTAGCATTTGGCACTGGTGCGGCTGCTCCTGGCACATTCCTCTAAGGCTAACGTCCACGTTGCAAAAAAGACACTGATGAAGCACACGTAAGGACTCAAAGAAGAACTGAGTGATGAAAGGCTTAGCAAAAGTGGGCAACTTATTTATTTTACTGACAAAAAGGTTATAAGGCAAATTCATGATAGTGGAGAAGTAATCTCATGAGAGAAATAGAAATTGGATACTATTGGGTCTGTCAATCTAATGGACAAAAAGATGAGATCCAGAAGGTGGGTGACAAGGCTAGACAATTTCCTACTACAAACGAGGAACAAAACTTTAACACTGACAGACAACAATCATGGAAAAAAGTATTAAGGGCTGTGGAAGATCATCTCCATCATTGCCGATTTTTAAACCAAGGTGGATCCCCTCCCCCCAAAAGACCTGCATAGGTCAAACAGAAACTAGTTCACATAACCAGCAGAGGGTGTGTCAAAAGATTCTTTACCCCAGCAGGAGGCTTTTATCTCAGTATCTCTGACCTCAACCAACACTCTCTGACAGTGACCAACATAATCAAGAGCATGCTAAGCCTTTCAGCTTTACTGAAGTTAATTTTGGGTGTAAAGCTTTATAGAGGACAACAAAAGGAATGACAAAACCAGTAAGAGAGACTCTGACAAACCTCAAAATAAACAAATGCTTCTGAACATCGATTTTTCTCTACTGATAGACTGAAGGTATGACTAACTTCCAAAATGCCACGTGTTGCCAACCAGAGTCAATGGAAGATGCTGAAAAATTGAAGAGGGTCCAGCAGAGGGCTACAAAAAGCACTGTAAGGCTGGAGAACTTGACGTAAGAAGAAAGACTGAAAGAATGGGATTTGTTCATCCAAGAGAAGAGAAACCTCAGAGAAGATTTAATCAAAGTGTTCCAATATATAGGAAGTAGTTATAAAGGAGATGCAGATGCTCTCTACAGAAAGATACTTGCTATATATGCAGGATATATATGTGGTAATATCTGATATTTACCTACAGGTAGATTTGTTATACCCTTGTCTTCCTGTTTCTTAAGTGCATACTACTTGTTCCCTCTCTGTCCTCTAAAAAAAAAAAATCCATGCCAGAAGGAAAATGCACTGTTCTTTCCTAACATTGCCATGTATTTTTCTTCTGGTTTGTTGAGACAAATCAGCAGCCCTGAAAACAAAATAATATAGTTTTGTTAAAGATAAATGTAGCTCCACGAGCCAGATTTCCTCTACCTAGCCCTAAACATGCTTTCAAATTTCAGTCTACTGGTAGTTCCTCATCTTTGGGCTTTAGTGACCAAACTCTGCAAAGCAGCTTCAGTCCAGGTCTCACCAATATATTATTTTTTTTCCCTCAAAAAAAACCATTCAACAGCATGGTCCTTTTAAATGGCTATACCCCAGCTCTTTTTTTTTGTTGTTGTTGTTGTTGTTAATTACACACACTTATCCTATACTAACTTGAGGTATATCACTGACAAATGTTATTTCTCCTATTAGTGTAATCGGTATCTCTAATCTAGTCCTTTATTTGTGGTCTCGACTTTCAAAAGCAAAGAACACAAAACAAACATTTTTTTGCTTACACTCCAAAGTATAAACAATACTAATCTAAAAGTGTACAGGGGGCAAATTAACTGTGATAGTGACATTTAGTCCTTTCCACACATTCATATATAAGAATGCAGTGCACTTAGTACTTTCAGTAACTGCCAACCTATTCAGAACATTTAATACATTTTACAAAGAAAGAATAGAAAATTGATAACATCCTGGAAATTAAATACTCTTAACAAATTTACAAATTGCTCAAAGACTTCCACTCTTTCGGAATGAAACAGGAAGTTACAGAGGAAACAAAAGACACTAATTGTACATCACAGCCCATGATTTATTTCTTTTGAGTTTGGAGACATGATATGACTAAAAATATAACATCTTCTGAAAGTACTGTTTTAGAAATACCAAATTTTAATGGTCTAGAAAGATAGGCAGGGAAAATAGATACATTCTGCAAACAGCAGCTTTAACCCAAACTGCTCTTAGGGAAGAAGTGGCAAACATTGATACTGTTTTAGCAGCATAATGTATGCCCAGAATAAAAGCCATAGGTTGACATAAACCCGAGAATAACATTCTCCCTGATTTATTCCACTGCAATTACCAATAACTGAATTACTGAATTATTAAAATAATACATTGAGTGCAGATGACTACAGTCCTTGGTTAACATATGGCACAACTTGGCAACTACCACAAAAAACATGCAACTAACCCAAATCAGCAAGAGAAAAGCAAACTTATGTCACCATTGAAAATTTCTACAGAGTACTACATCTTAGAACATATTTTGTTTATGGGACTTCAGTTTCAATATTCCATGTAACACAGATCTGCAGTCATATCTGGAAATAAAATGTATTTTTTCTGAACAACAATTTACAAGGCACAACTTTTGTAAAATTACTGCAGTTGTGAAGTGACCTGTTGAGGTACAATGTTTCTCCAAGTAAGACTCAAGTAATTTAAAAGGTAAATAGAAACTATTTGCTCGTTCTTCATGCTAGTCACAATAAATAACATGATGTCTATTTTCTTGTTCTACTGGAATGTTTCTAAAAACGTACGTATTTTTAAGCTTCAGTGACATTTGGATGCAAAAATTAAAATAATTCTGTTTCCCTAAAATGATATAACTGTATTTAAAAAACTCAATGTATTTTCTTTTCAAAATTAAATCTAAACTTTTCCTTAAAAATACAATTTTCTATCAATGTTTTATCATTCACAGTATTTTGTCAATCACAGCATTACAACAAAACCTGCAGTATTTCACCATTTAAGAGATATTATGCAAAAAAGTAAAGAAAAACAACTCCTAATATTTGGATTTTTAAGAATTATTGATCTGATCTGCCGTATGTCATGTAGTAAAGTATAAGAGTTGAGTTACAAGCCAAGACCCAACTGCAAACACAAATGGGTGTCCTGAATGTCATGGAGCCTGGAGCCAGCCAGTCCCCTTCAATCAGGGGGCCAAACCAGGAGGAGTCTGTAAAATATGTATTTACCTGAGAATTACAGAAGGAGGACAAGTCCTACAGCTGACTTGGAGAGGGCAATGTCTTCACAACAGATGCTCAAAACAGCAGACCTTAGATTATTCAAAGGAACAATGCTTTTTTGAGTCAAAGATCACACTGATACCTGCAAAAAATCCTTGGCCTTGGAAGGTAGGTTTTAATGAGGTGAGGAGAGGAGCAATGTGGCTGATATACCAGCATGGTAATGCTTCTACCACAATACGGCTGCATCACATAATTTTTCAAGAAATGTTAGTTTTCACATCGGTAAGCACTACGTGGCTGTAGATTTTAGCACTTAAGTGTGCGATTCAGCGAGACATAACATTACTGACACCCTCATTATTAGAAAGTGACTACCTTTGAATCAAGTCTGTAGCAATTCAGAAATCAAGAGAGAAATAAGTTTATACTCCCAAGCACCCACTGAGGCACTCCCAGCTCATTTACCAGGCTATTCAGTGCACAATTAATCATTAATTCCACAAAGCACCTACCTGCCAAACCAAGTGTTCCTTTACAACAGCTGTACCTGATAGACAGACGCTCAGCACAATCGTATGAGATGCAGAGGTCAAGACGCTGGCAACTATAGCGTCCCTCATGTTGAAGGGCAGCATGGTATACACCACAAAAATAATGAACAAGAAAAATGATACCTGTACAAGACAGCAAGACAAAAAAGAAGCATGTCAAATTCACTTTGGAATAACATTTAAAAAGTAGCATTCAATTTTAACTGTATTCAGCATAAAGTTACACATCAGTTTTTTACAAGAAAGTTACTGCTAACCACTGCAGAAAATAAATCTAGGAAGAATTAATTTTAAAAAGCGTTGGAAAATTTACATTATATTTGATTTAAGAAGTTCAGTTTCAAGATACTACATCATGGTTCGAGAACTACACAATACTCCAAACTTTTCAAATTTAACTTCAAATTTATCTTTTCAATTTTAGTTTCATTAACACTCTGTTTGCAGTTAGAGTGTAGTTCTCCTGAGAGTGGTGGTTTCTGAATGAATTCAGAACTGCATTACAAAACAATTTGCCAAAACCCTCCATGGGGCCTAAATTTCAATGCAGAGGGATTTCGTTCATCCTCATGCACTAAAAATTCACAACTTAATATAACATCACATTATGCAAAAAAGCCCAAGTTTGGCCAAGCATTTTGGTGTAATAATATTATACTTCACGTGTATCCACATGATGTATGTCAAATTCAATTTTAAGGTAATACATCTATTTGGACATGAAAAAAAAAAAATAATCAGACAATCACAGCCCATAAGCAGAATTTACTGCTAGCTTCTTTTTAAGGTTACTAGCATCCACACTAACTTTATGGAACAAATTCTCCCAACCTTTAACAGCAAAAGGGATTCCTTCGCTATACATTCAAAAGTTTGTCTATTTGATGGTATGCATATGTTCTAAACTCCACCACATATTTGAGAAAACATAACTAGATTTGGGACACAGATTTTGCAGACATAAGTAAGTAGGCAATTCTGAAAATGTGCCAGCTTGCGTATAATTATATCCCTACTTAAGCGTTTCCTTCAGTTTTAGTTGACTTATAGGCCTATTCATCATCTAACAGTTGTATACACAGTATTTAACTCAGAAAGCTCCCAAGCAGGTATGAGAAATAATAATTTGCTGCTTTCTTCTCTTCTTGTCAGTTTGTTTTCTTCACATCTGCATGTGATGATTCCATAGTCAAAACTGAACCATAATTTATGTGCCTACAAGACAGTGGAGGCATTATTCTCCATCGTGGAGACAAAAATGGATGGAGAAGGAAGTCCACTTCTGGTCTCCACTCATCTTTTTCCAATTCCTCCACTAAGATTAATCCAGCTCCTCCCGATCACTCATAGTCTTTTTGATTCTGCCAACTCTCCCATATGCTCAAAAATCAAAAATTTCAATGGCATGGAATGAAACAGAACTGCAAAAGACATGAGGGAAAATAAGAAAATAAAGTAACAAAAAGTCAAAAGGAAAACTTTGCTTCTCTACTCTTCCAGTCTACCAGCTGACAGCACAAGGAAACAGAAGTGTTCAATGTCTGTTTAGTTTCAGTCCTCCCAAAAGTTTTAACTGTGATCAGGCGTTAGTAAAAACAACAGCAAAGGAAAAGATGTACAAACTTGGTCTAGATAAGAGAAGGGTTATGTAAGTATGATGTTTTCAAGTTGTTCTGGCTGGGTAAAAATCAACTGTGATACTAAGGGAACAAACTGATAAATCTCAAAACTTGACAAAGATGTAGAAAGTTCTAGTAGGCTAGAAAAGGCAAAACCAGCATGTGTCTTTGAAAGGCTGGGAAAAAGGCTTAACTTCAATTCCTGGAGAAGTAACAGACAAAATAATAAAACAATTCATAATCAAGAGTTCTGAAAGTTAAGAAAAATGTAAGGAACAGCCAATGTGGTTTTACTGAGAACAAGTCACGTTAAAGCAATCTCACATTCTTCTGTCATGATAACAGGCATCATGGAAGGGCGAAAACCTGAATAATGAGTTAGGCAGCAACAGGGGATGTGAAAGGTCTGTTAATATAGGCATAAGATGAATGGAAGCCAGAGGCAAAATACCTTGCCAACTTGTAAGACCAGCTGCCCGACACATGTTTCCAGTCAAAAAATGGTTTGAAGAAGAATCCTGGACCCTAGTTCTGGAAGGATTTCAAACGCCTCCAATCCCAATCACTTTTAATGAAAACAAGGTTTTGTTGTTTCTAAGTTTAGCTTTTTAATTAACTAGGGGGAAGATGGCATTCACATATTTGTAAGAATTTTATGATTAGAAAATAAAAAATTATCCTTCTCTGTCTTCTCTCCAAAAAATAAAACTTGCATATTTTCTGTGCTTGAATATGGCTTGACTTGAAAGCCAGATTAAATGATCCACCCCACTTGTGAGGTACGTAAGATCATACAGTCATTTAGGATAGAAAAGACTTTTAAGATCATCAAGTCCAACCATTAACCTAGCACTGCCCAGTCTACCACTAAACCATACCCCTAAGCACCACATCTACACATCTTTTAAATACCTCCAGGGACAGAGACTCAACCACTTCCCTAAAACGCATTAGTGGATATAAGGTACAATATGATGCTGTTACTGTTCAACTGTGACATAAAACATACTGCTAAGCACATTAAAAAAATTTTGGTATATTGCAATGCTTCTAGTGGTATAAACTATATCAGCTCCAAATTTGTTATACTGCTGAATACAAGTATCCTTTTTTTAAGTTACCCCACTACTATCCTTGGTTGAAAATACATGCATAATTTCAACCTTCCACAACTACAAACAGAGAGAGATTTTAGAAGTTTCAGCCCCTCTTGACACTACATATTCAGACCTCAAATTCTCCGTTACTCAACATCAAACAGGTTGAGTTGGACTGGAACTGTGTTAAAGAACACTTGATAACAAACTGACCTGTCAATTCTTATATTTTCACCTTGAAATTTGGGTCGAAGAATGCTGTTTGCAAAGCAGGAGAGGTAGCAGTCATGTTAAGATAGAAACTCTCATCCAAAGTGCATGTAGGAACAGCTCCTGACAATAATTCTTGGTTCTTGGGCAGACTCCTCTTCTCTTATTTCCAGTAATGGTCTAATGACCCAAGGAGAAGACAGCTCCATTTATTTCACCATAGCTCAAAAATATTCTCCCCAAGTACCCTGAAATAAGATGCTTCTACCTTTCATCTCGATAGCAGACATATATAGGTTGTAAGGCTTGGGACCATTCAACTTATTTCAAGATGTTGCTGTATTTAATTTTGATACTGTAGAAGTTGATACTCAAAGGCTTCTGAGTCGGGTGGTTCTTCAGGTAGGAAGAGAAGACAGGCTGTCTGGACTCAGTCACAGCCAGCAGAAAGGACAGCGGCCTTTTATCGTTTTTTTTGTAAGAATTAGCAGAATATTGCTGATACAAATATTAAAAAGCAGTGATGCCAAGCTCTGAAGGATCCCCACTATCCCATTGCAAGAGTTGCTAATGTGAATCACATGCATGTCTGCATTTGGTGTGTGTACCCCTCAGTAAACACAGTATTAATATACAGTGCACTATTTCTCTCACTTAAAACCAGCCTGTTCCACCAAAGTGTTCCGTAACTACAAAGTCTGTCACTGTTTTGAAACTGTGTTGGAAGCAATCTTTGATATGAGTCATCACTACTACCGCCTAGTTGAAACATGCTTTTTGTCCTGAACTGAACTTAAATTGCTTAAGGAATTTGATTCTCAGAGATTTTTACGATGCTTTTATGTTATCGATACCTTGGAGATGTGGTGTATTGGGGCACTGATGGTATGCATATTGGTATGTATATTGGTTAACACCGGTGTAGCACCTTACATAGAAGTATGTGGCTTTGCTGCTTTGATTGAGGGGTATCCAGGACTTTTGCCCATCATTCTTGAGTGTCAGAGCTTAGTAAACTCTGAGTGTGTTTGCTGCTCTGGGTATCTCTTCTCCCTCACTTCAGTAGTGCCACATTCTCATCTACTGTATAATCAGTCCTTTTCCACAGCAATTTAAAGGATGATGAGCTGCAATAGCGCGGCAGTCTAGATGGGCATTTAACAGACTATTGTTCTGCACATTTTGTGCAGCTGCTTTCAAAAGGGCATCAAAAGTTCTTATACAGCTTGCTGTAGTGACACCGTTAGAGAGACTTGGACACCAAATGGTATAATGCCAGCATGGCATCAGAACTAACTGATGATCCACGACCACTCACAAATATTCATTCTGCTTACAGAACACAACATAAAACTATAGCTAAGCACCTTCACAGATGTTGAAAAATAGAAAGATTTTGGCTGTACAGGATAGAGAAGTAGTTCCTTCTTTAAATCAAGTCCATTCTGAACATTTTTAGTGATGGCATTTTTGTGCCAGCATCTCCAGATGTATGTTGGCCACTTCAGCCTTTGATCTTTACTAGTGACTGTGATCTGGGAGAACTGGTATGAAGTTGATGTGAACTTGGTGGTTTGCACACATTGCTGTTGGAAAAGTCACTAGTTTGGACTGTGATGCCACAAACTGCAGGGGACTCAACCCATGGACCAAACCTGGTTTTGGAGCCCAAGAACCCCACCTGTCCTCAGAAACCTTGTCTCCCTGCTGTCACCTCTTTCTGTTCTGAGTGGCATCACCTTAACTCTGAAGAGTATCTGGAGTAGAAAGTTTAACTTATTTTACACTTTAAAATTGTCTTTCCTAACATAACGGGTACCACAGGGGATGTTGCTTTTGACACTGAGAACAACTGTACAAAAACATGCTAATCATTCATTTTATACAAATTATGTTCCAACAATGACTCACAATTTCCCAGCTAGACTTTTTAAGATTGTGTTAAATGGTTAATCCTACCCGGCCTAACATATGTAAAATTAATTCAACTTAGTGTTACTCTGACCAGAATTCCCCCGTAAAGAGTACGACATCTTGGTACTGAAGCAGGCACAGAAACCAAAATGTGCTGTTTCAGTATGAGTCAGGGGAAAGCACTGCTTTGGACGCAGACAGCAGTAATGAGGCTACAGCCAGTACAATATCTGTAGCTCTTTGGGACAAGACAAACAAGTGTAATGACAGCAAAATGCTTGGGAAAATAGTGATAGCTCTTCACTGTGTAACCAGAAAAGACCCTCTTCCTATAATTAAACTGTTAGACAACAAATATTCATCCTAAGTAGGCCAGCCCACCACAGGATCCCTTTTCAGAGGTTTTTCAAGATCAGCTTCACCCTTACTGTGTCAAGGGAGTAAAACTTCATCAAGTAATTAAGGAATTCTCCGTTGGAAAGACACTTAGATTACAGGTACTGATTTCAAATTTTGTCTGCATACATATATCTAAATAAATAAGGTTTCATAAAATAATTGGTAGGACCTACTAATCTTACCAATAGTTGCAAATATTATATTCATAATTTAATAAAATGTATGTATTAAGGTGTCAGAAAGGTATTTATAAAAGCTATAAACTGTATGTTAAAACTCTGTGTAGGCAGAGTAAAGGTTGGAAATATCTAAAGGTCTTTGCCATTCTACTTCTGAATTCTAGACCTCAAATCTTCAGACTCAGATTTCTAAAAGCTGGGAAATGTTAAAAGAACAAAACAACCTACCCACATAGAACAAAAAAATTCATTGAGTACTAAAATCATCTTCTGTTTTGAGACACCTATAAAAAGGATTAAATTATGGAATCATTGGATAAGGTGAAGGTGGAACTGTTGTTCACCAAATCCTGCAACACTAGAACAAGAAGGCACTGAATGAAACTACTAGAAGATTGATTTAAAACAGATTAAAAGATAGTGCATCTTTACCTAGCAGATAGTGACCTTCTTGAACTTGCTGCCACCAGTGGTCATAATATACCAGCAGGTTCAAAAAGAGATTAAACAAATTCATGAACACCTTGTCCATAAACCAATAATGAAAAGACAGGGCAGAGATGTACCCTCTGACATCACTAACACAACTGTGGAGGCTGGCAAGGTATGAAGGGAACAGACCACAAAAGTTGATCAAGCTTGTGTGCTGCCTTCTCTTGCCATTCTTGGAAACAGTATTGTGCTAAGTGGACTGTGGTCTGACCCTGCAGGAAGTTTCCTGAGCTCTTGTGCTACAAGTCAAATGTAACTCAAAGAAAGAGAAAAAGCAAAGAGAATAAAGAGAAAATAAAGAGAGAGAATTGGGAGGGGAAGGGGAAGGGAAAGGGGAAGGAGAAGGGGAAAGGAAAAGAGCAGTTATGATACAGTATATGTATAAATATAAAAAAGCTACATTTTAATTCATATAAAACCAATGTTTCCGAAGTGCCAGGTATATGATAAACCTCAGCAATAAAACCAACAAAAAAGACTTGTGATTTACTCCACAAAATTATGTCCACAATAAATTATTACTTCATGCATTTTTACCAAACGTAAACTTTTCTTTTCCAATAATTACCATAGAGGTAGTAAACAACCCTGTAAATCGTGCCTTGTTCTTGAACATGGAGAACTCTCAAACTAATAATCCCTTTCTTTTGTGTAGAGGTCTGGGTTTAAATGTCATCAGGAAACAGTCATTACAGTCTCTGCCAAAAAATTAACTACAACCATTAGCAAAATAGGATAGAATAAAAGCAAGTTGACTGCAAGGAAGTGGGTATTTTAAAATAACTGCAATAAGGGACCTTCTTATGTGCTGCTAAACTAACAGACTGATATGACAATAAGATGAAAGACTCTAGAAAAGGAAGGAAAATTCACATTTGAACTAATCAAGACATTACCTGATTGCATGCTGTCTACTGGGTGATTGCTTTCTATGTCACAGAATTGTTTTTATTTCATTGAATGGAATCAGTAAGAGTGATATGGGGTCTGGAAGGAGTGACCCACAGACCAACAGCAGTGACCCAATGATCCATAATTTTTCATCCTTCCTGCTACAGAAAGAGGAGACTGCTCTACCATCATCTCTAGGAGCTTTGAGATTATTCCTGAACACATTCAGAAAAGAATTTGGTTCACTCTGTAATGCCTGTTTGTATTATCATTCTCTTCCTCACTTAATTCTCCTCTTTCTGCTATATCTCCTCACCCTTGTTTTAACCACAGGATAGCCTAATTAGTCAAGAAGACAGATTTGTTCTATTACAACTGCCAACCCTGCAAGCAGTGAGGCAACTTCATAAAGCACTATACAGCCCAACAATGGCATGTGTCTGCAGTGACTTGAGTCTCTGACAATAAGCTATATCTTTTTTTTTTTCCAGTGATGAAAAGCATCAGATATAGAGAATACATTGTTCATCCTTGTTGTTCTTCCTTTCTGTGTTTTGCCCATGATTATTAAGATTAGAAACCTACAACAGCAGTAATAATTCCTGATCATCACAGCAAGCATTTTCTCTAAAAGGGACAGTGGATACCATTCTTTAATCCTACTTTAAAAAGAAAAAATAAATTAAGGAAAATTATTAATCTAAGGACAGTGAGAAAGGGACTAGAGCACATTGTTAAAAACAAAGTCTTGTCTTCCCATGCCACCATAAAAGTAATACCAGACATATTTAACTCTGGCTAAGACCACACTGCATCCTCTTCAGAACAATACCACACAATTCTAAAGCAAACTGCAATTAAATTAACACATTTTAAAAGTGGAAAATCAGAAGAGATCCAAATGATTGTGCAGTATATGTAAACAAACTGAACTCCAAAGCAATTTAACGTAATTTCACTTGGACTATTAAGGAGGTAATTTTACAACACTCAAGCACTTGTGCCTCAAATTTAAAAGGAGTCTAATAAGAACATACATGGAAAACTTCTTGAAAGTTTCCCTAAAAATAAAGAACCATACACAGCTGGAAAAGAAGCATAAATTGCATAAAAACCTAACCTGGCTAGAAAGCATCTGAAAATCCATGTTAAAATATGTATGCTTGCACATACACAGAAAATATGAGCAATGACAGCAATTAGTTTAAATCAGAATTATAATAAGGGCAGAAGATGAATACACTACATTCCAGGAGACCCAAGGGTTTTTCTGCATGTTAGGCATGAAAGAAGTCTAACTGTGGATTTGATTAACTATCATAAGAGAATGTAAAACTGTTAATTATATTAAAGGAAAAACAGAACCATCAAATAAAAATGTCTGTTTTCTACTAAGGGAAAAGCTAAATGATATATTTACATTATGCTAAAGAATATTTGCGGTACAGTTTTCTATTCCAAAATATTAGCTCACAAGTTTACAAATCCACATACACTAACGTTGAGACATTTTTAAACAGCAGGGCCAATAAACTATGCTCAAGCATCTTATAAGACTTCTGGACTATGTATGTTGATTATCAGCACCTCCTAAACACCAAGACAGTTCCAGAGAATTGCAGGCAAATTTGATTGATAAAAGGTAAAATTAGAAAGTGAAAAAAGCAAATAAATGTTCAACTTTTACACTGAAGGGACTGTGTCGGAGGACTCAGAGAATTTCACTGAATTTTTTAGCGTTGGAAGGGACCATAGAGATCATCTAGTCCAACTCCCCTGCTGAAGCAGGATTGCCTAGAGCTAGAGCATGTTACT
>JAOXNO010000013.1:85352817-85384832 GCA_028565335.1 Limnodromus scolopaceus
GCCTAACCTGTATTGGTGCCTGACATTCTTCTTCCCCAGGTGCAGGACCCTACACTTTTCCCTGTTGAACCTCATGGGGTTCTTCCTTGCCCAGCTCTCCAACCTGTCCAGGTCTCACTGGATTTTTTTTAATATTTTTTTTTTCAAATCCAGGGACCTTTATTTCTCTGGAATGGAAAGAATTTGCTAGCCTGGACAAAAAATTGCAGGCGGCGATTATACATTCTTTCAAATAAAAAAAAAAAAGAACACACACACAAGAGTTTGGCTCCATAAATTTCTGTCATAAGAAACAACTTTAAATTGTACATCAAGCGTTTTACAAAGCATCAATGTTAAGATGGTTTACTGTGCTCTGTCACATTCTCGGCCATTTATACAGAATACGCCATACCAAATGGTATACCCAAATTTATTCATACCAAATTTATTCAATGGCTTTCTAAATGTTTTGCAAAAAAAAGTGGAATAGTGATGTGGCAATGTTTAATGGATTTTTAATATTATTCAGGGTATTCAAAAGTAACAACGCATGGAAAAAGTTGCAGAGGTGCCTCACACTACTGTGACTGGGCCATAAAATAGCAGACAAAATCCAACATAATAAGTACAAAATAAGAGGCATGGGAAAAACAACTTTAACTGAACACTTACAAAAGCAGCTTTCACCTTAATTACTACAACCTCAGAAAAAGATAAAGGATTCGCTGTGAGCAGCTCTTTGAAAAAACAAATAATAGCAGTGGTTGAAAAGGCAAATTAAAGGGCAGCAATTATTAGGAAAAGAATAGAGAATCAAGCATCGTGATGACATTGTATGAATCTATGATGTGCATATTTCTTGATTAGCTCATGCAATTTTTTTCTCCCCATCCTAAAATAAAATCCAAAGAACAAACCCCCATGTTGATAACATTCCCCCTAAGCCTTCTCTTCTCCAGGCTGAACAGCTCCATGTCTCTCAGCCTTTCTTCAAATGAAAGATGTTCCAGTCCCTCAGTCATCTTTGTGGCTCTTCTCTGGACTCAATCCAGTAAATCCATATTTCTCATGTACTGGGGAGCCTAGGACTGGACCCGGCACTCCAGATTTGGTATCACCAGCAGTGGGGAAGGATCACCTCCCGACCTGCTGGCACGTCTCTTCCTAACGTAGCCCAAAGCATGATCACATGACCAGGTCCAGCAAAGTACCACCCAAACCCCTGAGGAAGTCTAAGCTCTGACACACCTGTGCCTCTGACATACTGACCCACGGTAACATTACAACCATCTGAGTAGCCTTGACAACACATCAAGAAGCTCTGGAAAACTTCCGTTTTCATGATTATCAGGGAACCCACCAAGAGCAGTCCTTGAAAACAAAGATGGGAAAAAGAAGGGCATGGTGAAAAGCAAAAATGTAGAGCTGCTAAGCAGAGTAATTGCACCTCTGTGTGCTGAGGAACACCTCTGATGTTCCAGAGAGCAAGAAGTACCCTTAGTACGGTACCCAGTAACCGAGCAACTTCCCAGGGAAGGAGGGCATACCTCTCCCTGACCTTGTCTACTATCAAGCAGAAGTATGCAGAAGATAACACCGAGAAGAGTAGTCACTACCCCTGGAGAGCAGAAGGCCTCCTTTCCTTGAGACACGCAAGGGTCAGCAAAGGACAACACCCTGCTGATATTTGCTGTGGCAGGTGCCAGAATGAGCGAAAAATAACCAGAAGTGTGATAAAGAGTCATGGCTGGAGTATATCTGGTAGAAAAAAATCAAAATAGTGAAGAGCTTGAACAAAGGAAACTTGGATTTCCTCTGCACAGATCAATAGTGCACAGATCAATAGTGTTGTTTAACAGTTCAAGACAAAATCTACTGCAAAGGAAAGACGGGGTAAATTGAAATGACTGAGCAATATGACTCCACTTACAGAAACCTGATAACCTGAATGGATGTTTTTTTGCAAATTATGTTTTTTCCTAAGCATCTATTTTTTGAGCAAACCACAGAAGAAACACAAGAAATTTCCAAGGAAAGGAGGCTCTCAACTGCCATGAAATACCGTGACTGTGTACAGAGTGATAATAGCATAATGTTAATGGAAAGGAAGGAAACAGATTTCTTCTTAAGGAGAGCTGCCAAAATACGACATAACACCTCCTTGGAAAATTTTATTAATCATAGAAACAACATGCTTAGATGTGTATGATGTCAGAAGAGTAGACAAAACCGTGTTAAGATAATCTAAACTTTGAGGGGGAAAAAAAAAACAAGGAAAAAAACCAAAGCATTTAATTGTCACGAGGCTAAGATGGGTTTTGCAGCAATTAGAAAAAAATCTGTGTTATCCTGCTGTGACACGCCTTTCCCAAGGGTATTCAGATCATCTGTTAATATATTCCCAAAGACTTTAATACAGGGTGAGATTACCACTTTGGTTGTTGCACAGTGCCTTTGGGACCTCAGCCTTTCATCCTGATCAGGGCTTTCTATTTGCAACCCTGTCTGTTATGCCCATGAGTCTGCACATGCCAAACCAAGCAGTGTTGCTTTGGGGGGTTCTCATGGGAACGGACTGCCACTGGCATGGGTCTCCCCTCTTTTTTCCCCTTTTCCCTCTCTTCAGTTGTGGTTTTTGGTTTACATTAGGGGACCCAATAATGAGCATGCAGAGAGCTTAACAAACGAGTAGTGTCCAGCACCCGCCCCTCACAAAAGCATGTTCCAGTCAGCACTAACAGCATCGCGTGAACAAACAACCATCCGGGAGTCTGAGCAGGCCCTGAAGAATACCATATAGCCACTATGGGAAAAGCACTATGGGGAGAAGCAACCCCTGCACTAGAGAGGGACATACAAGGAAGGATGCTCATCTGGAGTCTCCCTGATACTTCTCCTCCTAGCTGGCCAGTAGGGAGAGTTTGTCCTTTCCCTTTTCTGTCTCTCTCTCTCCTATTTTGTTTGTATTTCTTCAGCACTAGAGTCAAGGCATGCCATCAGCTACAAATCCTGCCAATAAATCTTTGTGCATGGGAACTTGCCCCAACATTCTTTTCACAACATTGTCCTACACCTCAACTTTTGAAAACCACAAAGTGATTTCCAGCTTCAGAAAGTGATCAAATTTTGGGAGCCACTAAGGCTACAACCTTTACATGAACCCTGGGGAGAAACAGTGCTAGCAACCTGGATGCTGCTTCCTTAAGAAGAAAGTACTGTCATTGTGAAAGTGACAGCCCAACTTTCCTTTCCTCTTTCACTCCAGACAAACCTTCTGACAGGGCAAAAGGCAGAGGTGTGAGATGGAAAGGCTGAACATTAATGGACATGTTTACCTAACCAAGTAGTAGCAGTAATCATCACCATCTCTTTTGCAGTTTTGACATCTAAAAATTGCATGTATTTTTACTCATAACATTCCCCCAAGCAAAATAGAGAGACAGAGAGGGTACTCACACATTTATTTTCCGCTGCCCCATTTTTAAAACAGCCTTTTTCAGGAAAGCTAATCCCTACTAGATTCAAGTATACGGATCAAAGCTGTTCATTCTCTAATAGGGATTTAATTTCAATTGCAATTCAAGAAAAATATGTGGGCAACATAATTTCATGGTAATTCATAGAAATTCAACTGTCTTGATAACACAGATAGCCCTCCACTTGAGAAGGTCTGTCAGACGTTTGGCCTTTTTTACCTGAAGACTGAAAGAAGAAAGAAGACTAAACAGGAGAGAAACTACACAGAAATTATATTAAGGCTTGAATTTAACCTGACAGCCAAGCAGATTCACCATTAGCACAGTCATCCCAAACTTCTCTCACTGCCTGCCTGTATACTGTTCAAGGTCAAATGCTTTTCCCAGCTCACGTTTTCACAGTGAGCTGCTTTTCCTCCTAAATCCAAACCATGTTGTCATAATGCAGCTGGGATTTCTCCTCCAGAGATTTTTGGGGATTTCTTTTGGAACAGTGAGTATAGCAATGTGGAAATCAATCAAAAATGGTAATGCAGATGATATCTTTCTTGCTGGGAAATTCGTAGATTAATTTCACACACACACACACACTTTGTCATGAAAATGAAAAATATAATCCTGGTCATTTGGGTATATAAGTAAATAATTATAAACTGATATTACTTTAATGTAACATCTGTACTTAAATTAATATTATGTAAAATTTAAAGCAATTTTGCAGCGGTGGAGCATATTCTTAGGCTGAGTGATCTTAATAATCTTAATAATCCTGATTTTAAATACAGAGTTCTTCACATTCAAAATATTGTAATTATTTTTATAAAGTGTTTATTGATTTAATGAATAACGTAGGCCCAGATACTGATGGACTAGGGATCATGTGCAATTCTTAACTGTAGCTATCTTTTAATTACAAAGAGATTCATTATGTAGCTATAGGATTAGTTAGATGTGGTAGACTAAATTAATCCCAGTAGGACAAACACAGAGAAAAAGTTAATCTAGTCTGTTTTATCAAGCATGGGTTTTCATGTATCATTGCATTGCAAATATTAAAATTAGTCAACAACTAATTCACATGTCATTTTGCAGAAGGTTCCAGCCATTGCTTGCTGAATAGATTGTATTATTTTGTTTCACACCTTCCTTTTCACACGTTTGACACCACAAAGCTTTTTTCTCCTCAAAAAGTTTTTGTGGAACAATTTGTATGGAAGTTTGTGTCCCCAAAGGAAATAAAAGCATACTCAACATCCTGGAAAATTTGTCAGAAGTTTCCAGGAATAAGAACAGCATCTTTTTACAGTGAAATGTGCTAGGCAGTATATACCACACACATCAAAGGACATTTATCTGAATTAAAGAATTAAACGTTTGACATGTTTCTCTACTTATTAGAATCACAGAGTAACCTAGGTTGGAAGGGACCTCTGGAGGTCGTACAGTCCAACCTCCTGGCTGGTTTCAAAGACAGATAAAGTTCAGATTGCTTCAAAGAATGGGCACAAATCTTGAATTAATCTATTGTTGTCTACTAAAACTGTATGTGCTTTTATACAGTGATGAGTTAATTAAAGAAAAGCTTCAAGCAGAGAAATATAACATAAAAACATGAACTGTTCTTTAATTATTTTTTTAATAGTAAGAAATACCATTTGTATTATCAATAATAATGTCTAATTTTGCAAATGAACAGAACAATGTAATTCCCCCGAAATGAGAGGAATAATTTTCCTCTTTTTTGAGATATCCAATCCCAAAACACTATTGCAGCCAGACCTCCAAATCCAGTCAAGGCCCTGATCTTAGTAGATATGACTGGAAGAAAATAACTGCCAAAATTAGAAGAGTCACAAGGTGTTAAAAAATAAATGGTCACATTCCAATTAAATTATACCACAGTCTCACTCAATGGAACTGCACGACTTTGTCCATGAAAAAATAGCTTGAAAATAAAGGCAAGAATTTCCAGACACTGTTGGAAGTGCAATGATGAAAGAGACCCTCCAACAGAAGCGTGAAACACAAACACACTCTTCACAGTTATTACAACAATATAGTAGCAATCTTCCCTCTTTTTTTTTTTTTCCTATCTGATTGTTCACATGAACAGAAACAGATGGAAACACACAGACATTCACATTAACAGGTATAACTAAATGCTACCTCCTAAGACATGTTTGTGGATCGTACTATAAAAATCAATGGAAACCATGCATGGCTTGTAGAAGAAGAATACAATCAAAAGACGACATTCTCATGATATTTCCAAGGAGACTCACCAACTACAAATGAGTGCTCAACACCAAACCCAAAGTCACTACTGACCTGATTTAGTGCTAACAATAAAAATAAAATATATGCCATGTATTTCAGAAGCAGCTGGACTTCACACCACTCCATGACAGTTGAAGTGAAAAAATCTACTCTTGCAGTCAATTCAAATGCCCAAGCATTTAAATAACCCAGAGAAGTAAACTAAAGTTTAAACTAAACATAGGTCTTGGATCCCACATTTCTTTCCCAGGCAGCCAATCCAGAGGACTAACACATCACCACCGCCAACAAATCTATGCCAGCATATATTCTTACACAAACTCAGCTGCCTCATTCCTTCTCCCTGAATGGATCCAGCTGCCTGATTAGTGGTACAGAGGAATCCTATAACACCAAGCATGAAGAAAACTTTGTTCATGTCAGGGGCAAATGTTTCCTCTGTTTTGCTTTGTCCTCTCCCAGATAAAAAAAAAAAAAAAAAAAAAAAAGAACTACTTGGGAGCAATGGGATATATTTTTATTTCTACCCATTAGCATGACAACTGTCTCCTACTATTGCAGTGGAAGGTTAAAAGTCAGCCATAGCAAAGTGACTGATTATCAGTGTGTCTAATCTAAACCAGTAAACCACAGGTATTAATTCTACTTAAATGACTGGATAAAGCAAGACTGACAAGCTACAGCTGTAACATACAATGTAAGATTCAAAGACTGAAAAGACTATATACGGAGCGTGAACACTGCCCTGACCGGTGAAGGCAGGTGTTTCACCTCACATTAGGCTGGCAATTTGTAGGTTAATAATTTAACACAGCACCAGGTCTTTCAACAGTCCAGTGAGAGGGGACTTAATAACTATCTCTGCCATCAGGTAGGAGCAGCTTTTCTCCAGGCAAGAAAGGAGAAAAAGATGATGATGTGAATCTGAACAGAACCACAGGCCAGACTGGGTGTAAAGGAAACATACATGTCCAGATCAAATTTCTGTTCCATGAATAAAAATGTGGAGTTTGCGTAAGAACAGGTTTCCTGTGCATAAGAACATGATGCCCAGCCACATGATTAGATGCATGCTGCAAACATCCGGACATACTGACTCCTGGAGTTGATCTAAGGATAACTAAACCTAAGTATGATCTTCCTTTATTTGTTGTATTCCATCTCAAAAACATTTGCAACTGTGTAGCTTTCTGTTTTCCTGTTCTGCAAATAAATTGCTTATTTTACATTTATTTTAACCTGGACTGTGTTACGACTGATTGGTAGGTAACTGACAAATACTATCCCTGTCAAAGTGGTAATTCTTAAAAATGAGATACTGAATCACAGTCTCTCATAGAGCTAAGTACAACTCCAGATAACATAAAAATAGGTGTTGACCGAGATAAAATGCTTGGAAACTCGGTCAGTGGGAGTTTGTACAGAAGAGATGTCTTCTGATGATAAGCACAGACCAACACCTTCAGAAACACATGAGCAATGGCTGTACCTCCAAGAGTCTCCCAGCGAGTTTGGACCACCTATGAAGATAATTCAGTTTATTTAACCTATTCCCTTGCATCAGGAATCATAATTCATATCTGGTTTTTTTTCACCATTCACGCTAAGGATGTCAATGAAAGCAAGATAGCTGCACCAAAACACCAAGCGGGTGACACAGAACAACTAATACACTGAATGCTAATACAGAGGTGCTACTATTTTAAGGTGCAACACAATTATATCAGAAACATGATGTAGCAACCAGTAAGCTCCGAGGAGTAACAGACAGGTTAGGTAAAGAACATTATCCTTGGTGCTCGAAATAAGCCAGTGTATGCCAGTACACCCTACCAGCATCTGGAAGAGATATGTCAGTACCTACCAAGAAAGGGAAACGTAAAGAAAATCACATAACATAAGACTTCAGTGTTCCCATACTCACACTTCTAAAAATTCATAAAAGTACTTCTGAACTCCCATCTATTTATACACATCTTACAGACACAGTACTTATCTCACCAATATGACAGGAGGAATCTAAAACAGAACTCCACAGCTCCGAGATGCAATTTTCTACACTTTGAGGTACTAATGGACAAATCTCAGCATTATTCTGCATCCAGTCCACCTCTGCAAGTAGCTTTTTCCTACAGGAATAGTTTCATGAAAACTTTAGCTACAAATGGAAAGAAGCACTAATTAAAGATGACAGGATTAAAACTTAAAAAGAGGACACTATTAAAAGTGAGGCTTTCAGTGGCACCTTTTACAATCAATGCTCCTCTGAAAAACAGCTCTTATGAGAGACAGCTAACTACATTTCCAAGGCTGGCAATATTTGTCATCACTGTACTGAGGTTGAGTAAAAAGATAATTAATGTATACCCTCATCTATTTCTAGGCGAAGTTATCATTATTCCAATTATAATTTTCTTTTTACCACAGACATTATAATTTTTATTCCTGAGACATTTTTAGTGTATATAAGAGCCATGAAAATGTTTCTTTTCCAGATCAAGGCATTTTCATTTACATCTTGATATAAGAGTTTATGTTCTCTACTATACATCATACAAATTCTTGGACTAAGGAAAACCCTCCCAACCACTGGCATCAAAGTCTAACAGTAAAATTTCCAGTGATATTACTACAGATATGTACAAGTATTTTCCCTCAGATTGCATCCTGGAGATTCATGGCCTAAAGAATTAAATTTGCCAATTCCTTTCACTGGAATACATCAGTTTTCCCTGGCTGTGATGCAAAATTACAGAAACTATGTACTTCTTTCTCAGTAGTTTCTTTCTTCTTTTTAAGTCTTACCAACATAAGAGATTATTTTTTTTTCTGTAAACATGCAGAAACTATGCCTTCAGTGTATGTTTATCAAATATAAAAAAAAAAAAGTAAAGTAACTTGACTTTCATCACAGCACACATCCTACATAAAGGGAAAAAAAAAGGCACTGTTCTTCTGTTGCTGCCACATTCTGACAGATGTTTCCATACTACATAATGGGGAAAAAAGGGGTACAATTTAATGCAGATGGGATTGAATGGGACTAGGAAATTTTGAGAATGCAAGAGTTCAAAGTCTTCTTCCATCCTCACGTATGAAAAGTCAAATCACTCATACCCTTCGAAATTTTAGTCAAGCTGGTTTACAAGGTTGACTTCAAAATGATAGTCAGACATCTTCAGTACTATACTTGCCACTGTTCATGAAATAGCAATGCTCTTTATCCCATGATTTTCTTTTACACAAACAGCAGAACAGAAAATGTTGTTGAGGAAGGAAAAAGCACAGGCTTAATTCTGTTCTCACCTGGTTATTCTAAGTTGGTAGCAGGGGAGTTATTTTTGATATATAATAGCATGAGACCAGACTCAAGTTTGACAAGTTAGGAATAGATTTAGATTAAGGCAGTCAAACCAAAGTTTCTAAACTTCTTTATTTTTATATTTTATTGACTTTACATACTTTAGTACGCTCATTTAACTCATTGCAGTAGCTGGGCAATAGCTAAAAAAAATCTTGGAGAAACGATCAGTAAGGTGAAATTGAAGCTAAGAGTGGCACAACCCCCCAAAACTTCAGAATACAAATAAGCAAAAGTGAAAATATTTAAGTTAAAATGTTATCAGATTGGATAAAATTATTTTACATGTCTAAAATGAATGAGAAATCACAGTGCCCAGTAGCTAGAGTGTGGTTTCATCAACAACACTTTTCTTTTGCAATACAATGAAGGGTTTTTTCTTAAATCCACTTATCTTTGTCCCATCCTTTTCTTTCAGGCCCACAGACTTATTCACATACTTAGGCCCTGGAATAAATTAAACAGTACAACAGTTCTTGCAAAACTGGGCATTTTCAGTATGCTTTATCTTCTCTCCCTTCCCCCCTCACACTTCTTCCCTTACAGTTTGGAAATACTTACTGAACCAAACACTCAAGTTTTGCCTAACTAAAAGAATCACTGATGAACTGCCAAGAAACCAAGGAGCATTTTCTAATGTGGAGCCTGAGACGCAGCCCACAGAGCTGCAAATGATTCCAGAGCTCCACCTTGACCGAAGCAACCTCTGCATTACTCAGGTAAGTAATAATTTTAAATCATTTCATCTGTCTTACAATATTTCACATGCTTTGCAGAAAAATATCTTAAAGATATTTGACAGAGCTCTACACATGCTACCATAGGTGGAAGTTTGAAATGGGGAGGAACTGATTGGTTTTATAGCTCCTACACAGCTACCTAAAATGGGTTATCAACATCTAAGATCACAAAGGTTCAATACATTCGATCATGCTAGGGATAGAAAGAGGCTCTGAGCAATGGTCAAAACCCAGGAATCTCCCTTTTCAAAAGGTACTAAATAACTATTATTAGCCTGGCTACGTTATTCTATGTATAAAGAAAATGTCTATGTATTTTCAATGTAAGAATATGAAGGAATATGATGTCCACTGTAAAAACACTCCTCTCCATTCCCAAATGCCTGCTGATGTCATAAAACATAATTACAGAGACAGACAAGATTCCAAGCCTCCAAAGCAGCCAGGCATCCCTCTTCCCAGATTCTGCTCCTCCTTCATGATGACATCAAGTCTTTGCCTCTTCCAGTCACTGTTTGGTTTAGGTTTGCGGGGGGAGGGTTGGGGGTTTTTGATTGACTGTCAGCAGCAGAAAGCTGATACTAGAAACTGTTAACTCTGCCTTAAAAACAAAGGGAAACCCCACAGACCCAAGCCAAGAAGGTGAAATAATTTGCAGAAAAAGGAGGAAGGAAGCTGGTAACTGGGAAATAGCTGTGATGTTGCCAGACTACGACACAGTAAATGCAAAGAGAAATGTACATGTTTTTCATGGCAGCATGCTGGACCTGAACTACCTAGCTCTTCTTTTTAACTTTTTGTTGCAAGCAAAATGGTGTCAACTCGTGAGATTTTTACTTAATGAGTTGACAGCACCAACTTCTGATCACTGCTTTGGTTATTGGAGACAAAAAAAGAACAACTAAGCCAGTGGTGCTCTGGTGTGGGCCGCCCGCAGCCACTGTCCCTCAGGGTTGTCCCTGCCCCAGTGTGGGTTACCCACGGCCGCAGTCACTTCAGAAGGGTGCCCATTTGGGATGGAGCATCTTATTCCAGGAGGACACCTCCAGCCACACATCTCATCGGCAGCCTCTCCCTCCCCATGTCTCCCCCCAGAGCATCTCCCTACCTGCCTTCCCTCCTCCCCCAGGCTCCCTCTGCCGCTCCAAGGGCGCTGCATGCTGCTGTGGCTGCCATGAGAGGGGGAGGTGACACCACTTTCAGAGCTGTCTGGACCTCTCTGTAACTAGAACAGGACACCCCACTGCCGACCCCTGCCACGTCTGCCCCATACACTTCCCCAAGCCGCCTGGTTACACAGTGTAACTTCTGAGTTTCGGTTATCGGTAGCTTGCTGCTTGTGAAAAAAAAAGAAGAGTCTTCTGTCATCATTTATATATAATTGTTTTCCTCTATAAATAATTAAATGTGCAAATCCATATTTACAAGAATCTATAGCTCTGCTAATGTTTAAATTTCTAAGTAAGCCAAGTAAAAGTTCTCGAGCGCTTTCCCACACAAACCTATCAGACTCATACAGCTGTCAGCACCAGGCAGAATTGTTTATCACAGAGAAAATGCTTACTCTTTTAAATAAGCTGCAACACACAGGCCTCTGCATGCACTAGCAGAGTGGAAAAAAAATCTAAACAGGACACAAAGACTTCCATTAGTGCAAGAAATGGAAAACAAAGAGTGACAATTATTTAGTTATGAGGCTAGAAAAAGGTAATAAATACCACCACTTATTCATAGTCCTACTTAATTAAATAAAAATTATTATACCCCAGTACTTTGGAACATTCCACTTCAACACTTTTCAGTTATTTGTGTTGCAGAAAAGCTTAAAAATGAACAAGCACAGGGCAGGCAGAAGTCTGCACCCAAACTCAGCTCCACTGAGGTTCCTGGGCTCCGGATGTATTTGCTTCTCATTCAAAACAAAAAGCTCCTCCCCCTGGATTGCGTGAGCTAGTCTCCCACCCAGATGAGTAATTCCATATCGAAAACCCTGTACCGTAGATTGGCAGAACAGAAATATATAAAACTAGGGCATCAGTGTTAAGAAAAAACTAAGTAAAGCTAAGCTAAGCCAAGCTTTGCTAAGCAAAGAAAAGCACAGGTGACTATATATGCCACAGTGGCAAAGCCACGGGTCTTATTCATCTCAGTCAGTAATTATGATCAGTGCCCACTAAAGCTGTAGAAACAAAAGAAATTTGTTTGACTTTTCAAGGTGAAATACTCTACCAAGGTGCCCTTGTTTGTCCAGAAACTCTGACATGAGCCATTAAAACAAGCAACAGTCAAACTGACTTTCAGATTTTCCTTTTGATCTTAGTAAATAAGGAAATAAAAATTCAATTGTTTACAAAACTAAGTCAGTTTGATTACATTAATAATAACCTAAGAAAATAATTTAAAACTTTGTTGTATTTTTTTTAATGGCGTTCTTCCTTTAAAGGCTTCCCTTGGAGAAACTAAGAGAAGTGCTTAAAGCAGCAGATTTTAAGACAAATAAGTAGGTCCACTGACCTTAGAAATAAAACACTTCACACCTCCTGATGTGTCATTAATTCCATCCTCTGGGGAGGTTATGGAAAAATAATAATTAATGTACTGCCAGAAAATTGTCTCAGATTTAAGGCTGTTTCCTTAGCTACCAATTGATGCGTTAGTTATTTTCCTTTTATTAAATGTGTAAATCAATGGTCACTATTTTTTAATAGGGATAGTAAATAGCTTTTTGATTTAAACTGCCAGCTTTAAATCTGGACCCACATCTCCGCTCAATAATAATATTGTCTTGAAACGTTAGCCTGTGTGTCAAAGAAAAGCTTCAAGTATAGATTCTGCTTTTATTAGAAGGTTTCTTTCAATTTTCCTCTATGAATTCTAGCTTTTTCACAAGAATCATAAGATGTGCACTTTAATCTGTGATTTTTCACTTGAAACTTCAACCCTTGAAATCTTGAGCAGAAATTTGCTTTCTTCTTCAAAGAATTAATGTAAGGCAGTAATGTTGAAAAGGTAGCTAAAATTCCCTAGCATCAGTAATGCAGCATTCTCTCCCTTACATCCATCTTATTGCTTTTCTCATTTTTTTTCTTTTATTTTTAGATTTGCAAAGCAAGGATAAAGATACTGCTCTCAGAATGCCAGGTTATTTGGCACAATTAAAAGTACTTCCAGAGAAATGTCACATCACGGTAAGATTAGTTACCAGTAACACATAACATGGTTTCTTTCCTGTTCTCATTTAGATACTTTCACAGTAATTTACTTCTTCAAAGGCTTATTTAAGACAGGTGTTACTGTGTCCTAGTGGTCAAAAATTTTGCCTTGAATTTTCTGTATTTACTGCTTAACAAAATCCAAACAACTTTTTCTTGTCTTCCTCTAGGACCCCATTTACCAGTTGTTCCCAGACAAAAATGAGAACAGCGACAAGACACTGCTACAGCATTTCTAGCCTATTTTGTCTTCTCTCTGACATACTTCCCTCTTCAAAAAAGCTAGCAAGTCTACATAATACAGAAGCACTGTTAAAACCTGTGGTTCTACAGAAAAAAGACCCCCTCCATACCAACTGTAAGACTAGATGCCTGGAGAGAAAAGAGCCTTGAAGAGTGAATAGAGAAGGAGCCAGGAGGAGGGGAGCAAAGGGTCTTGAGGGTCAACACTCCACCTTCTTCAATGTGATCATCTTCATTCCCCAGGGGAAATCAGAGCAGCAGCTTTCCAAATGCTGCCAATTCAGTGGCGTATTTACATTTTGTCAGCAGCAGTATAAAAGTCACCTCCCTGAGCCTGAGCCCTCAGTTCTCTTTCATAGCATGTCCCCATGCTAACATACGAAAGGGAAGCTAGTGGACAACCCCCCCAAAATGGCTTTTTCAGGGAAATCCTCTTGTGAGGGCAGTACAAATATTACAGTGCCTCTGTATTGTTGAAAGAAGACACAGTGCTCCCTGGAGTGAAAAGGATCCTCTGGATGATCTGATTCTTTTTCTTATTTACACCAACTCAGTGAATGCTTGCATTGTTGAAGCTAAAGCAGCTGCCAGCTACCACCAATGTCAGAGAAGAACCAAGTTGTGCAAGACTGGTGAAAGGCTTTCTCAACTTGAATATCAAGGTTTTGCAGTAGCCCTGTACTAAAACATATTTCCATTTACTATTCCAGTAAAAATGCTCTTCTGTAACAGCAACTGTAACTCATGATGCACATGTTAATGAAATGTTACTGTCATTTTCATCAAAACAGGGTGCTAATATGATGCAAAATTCTATTGATGTTTCAGTTTTAGATTGCTGACTTTCATAGGTATCTTCTGAGAATAAGCATCTAAGATGCAGCATCCAGAGTTACTCATTCTGCCAGCAAGCTCCCCAGTCATCTCTGCCAAGAACAAATTTGTTCTGATGCAAACATTCCTCTTACTTCCACTCCTAAGACAATGTGTTACCTACAGTTAATCTAGAAGTGAAAATGGTCCCAGTTGTTGGGGGGTTTTGGTGGGTATTTTTTCTTATCAAAAGACCAGGCTCTTTTGCACATCCTGATTACTTCCCAAATTGTCCTTTCCCAAGCACATTCTTGCAGTGTCCTTGGCAAGGGACAGCAGGCTCTTCAGGCTCAGCACTGGTCAGGCTAGTCTTTCTGCCGCCAAACCAAAGATAATCATTATCTCTTATTGCTTGTACTGCCTCCCAAGCAGTCAAAAAAAAAAACCCCAAAAAACACTAACAAAACAAACCCAACCCAAAAAAAATCCAGAAAACAAATTAAAAAAAAAAAGACTAAACAAACAAAATTGTCAGATTAGCTTTGCTTCAGACAGAAAAAGACTACTTTCCCCCTGATTTCAGGTTTATTCGCATGCAGATTATATTCTGTTTTGTCCTAGCTCTTCTGTTTGCCGTCCTCAAGAGCAGAAATTTATTCTTCTTAGGTGAAAACTAGGATTGTCTGATGCTAGAGTCTGTAGCTGTTTTACTGAGAATCATAAGACACAAAAATTAAAAATACTTACATTCCCTCCTCTTTCTAAATTTGACTTTTACTTCCTTTATTTATTTACTTTAAAAAAAAAGCACACCATTTTTTCCACTTGTCTTTCATAGAATCATACAACGGTAAGAGTTGAAAAGGACCTTAAAGATCATCTAGTTTCAACCCCCCTGCCATGGGCAGGGACACCTCCCACTAGACCATATTGCCCAAAGCCCCATCCAGCCTGGCCTTGAACACCTCCAGGGATGGGGTTTCTACCCAACACTATGAACGTTCCAAAACATGAGGGTTCTTTCCCCTTCCTATGCTCTCTCCTACTGAAGGAGAAGAGTATTTCCTGCTTCTAAGCGTGACTTCTCAGTTTACGATACCAACTCTGAAGACAAAGCCCAAGCAGCATGTCTGGAAAAACAGCTACTGGGCAAGCACAACGTACACCAGTGTGAAAACCACCATGCTGGGTGGAAGAGATGTGTGCCCAGAGCCTTCACACCCTACATAGGAAGATAAACCCATTGCTCCTGGTAGAGCATACTACAGCTCACTTCTTCCCCTTATTTCTCAGTTTCCTTTCAAAGGAAATGGCAACGTGGAAAGAATGATATGCATCCAAGTCTCGTCAAAACATGCTCTTCGACCAGGATTCAACCATGAGTGTCAGGTCTACAAGGCCTACCACAGAGTAAATCCGATACAGTCTCTCAGGCCTAAACGATATAAAGGCTGGCTTGCTTTCTCTGTCTCTCTTTCTCTGAGGCCTTCCTCATGCTCAAGAACAGCAACAACAAAGACCATTTAGGAAACTGTTAGGCAACATCTCAATGGCCAGTCATTTTCCAGAAATAGGGAGAGTAACCTCTTTTGAGGTTAGCAATATTATCTGGTTCAGATTGTTCAAACCTGCTGGTAGACTCAACCGGCTGTCAAAATGTAACTCTGACTTCCCAAAGACGAGACTAAAGAGTTTATGAAATGATTCAAACACAGGAAGGCCCAAGAGCCCACCCAGGAGGGGAAGGGTTTGAGGAAACATACAGGGAGAGAGATGATAGCTCCTCTCCGAGGCAGACAATCAAACACGTAACACACCTGCAGCCAGCTGTACCGCATCAGCTAGCCAAGAACAACTTCAAACCCTCAGCCTACAGAGGTGTACGAAATAGGGAACAAACCTTCTCAACCACCACCAAACAGTGAAACATACCAGCTTCAGAAACAGGAAGTTCCACCCATTCAAGACTCAAAAAAAACTAATTTTGGAGAAAAAGCGGCTGCCAAAATTTCAAAAAACACTCATGGATATACTGTCTAGACCCCTAAAATGTACTGAATATTTAAGCAATGGAGATTTTTCACCGAGTAATTAGAGTTATAAAAAACAGGGAGTATTACGCGGCACATTATTTTTAAGTATCCTGCAGACCACACAGAAAATGTCACATCAACTTGCCTAGGTTTAATCATATGAAACCTCCTACTAAAGTTCTCATCAGCAGTAAAAGCACCGGTTATAAATCCATCCTTCCCTCGGATATGAAAGACAGCTGTCCATCGAGACTACCAATTTATTCCACTCAAATCTGGAAAAAAATTGACTTCACATCCACTGAAAATGTTAAAAACTCTTCTTTCAACATAATTCAAGCAACAATAACCATAAGATAAATACAGTACTGACATATGCTACACTTCTACTTCCTTTCCATTACTAATGGCGGTTGAGATCACACAATTTCTTAGTAGGACTGATGCCATGAAGCTCTTATTTTTCAACATTGACAAAAAATAGATAACAAAAATCTGTACCACATAGATCAGTTTTCTTCTAAGTAAAAAAAAAACAAGGCTCAGTTCTTTGCCTGATTCACATTTACATAATCAGGGAAAAAAGGATTGTTTTCTGTTAAGTAATCTATATGATCTTGAGATGATTTGCTCAACAGAAGGGAAAACCAGGTTTTCTCTTATCCCTTATGCTAGCCTGCAAATGAATCAATAAACTATTAATTTATATATAAAATTTCATGAGGATATTCTCTTTAGAAGCCATATTTTGCAAAATAATAATTGTTTTGAAATGAGAAACCTCTTTTACAGGCTCTCCTAGGAGAACAGGAAGATCTAGTGCTTTGCAGAAGGCTCCCAGACATCTTTACAGTACAGGCAACATATTTATAGGGATGGTTTATCTCACGAAGCCATTACTCACTTATTGGTAATTGCAGAGACCAAATTCATTCCCAACTGTGAAACATCCCCTAGCAACTTCAGGAGGCATTTACATATGGGAAAATACCATCGAGATCATATTTAAAAATTTTAAACTCTGCTCAGCCCATCTTTGGTTTTTGAAAGGACGTATTCCCAAGTTATCTTCTACTCTTTATACAGGCAATACAAGCCATACTAGTTACCCATAAAGTTGAACAAACTGAGAAATGGTAATATCTGTGCAGAAGAGCACATGCATAACATGTTTGCATAGTGATAATATGAGAGTTTTGGGGAAAGATTAGCAATTATCAATCACTCAGGTAGAAATAAAATTATGTTACTGATTTATTCATAATGAGTTCTAAAATAGTTTTCTCATCAGTCCTGGTTGTTTTTTTCCTCCCTCAGTGCCCCCTAGATTTAAATCAATATATACTAGCGACAGTCTCACCCAGGAACATGCCGAGTACTAACACAGTTCTCTCTGTTTATTTTGCTGTCTGGACTGCAGCTGCCCAAGGTGAATGAAAAGATGCCTGTCTTTCATAAATGTTTGCTATTGGTGTAACTTCTTTCACTGACCTTGTTTCCAAGACTAATGACTTCCATTTCTGGTATAGCATCTTTCAGTATGGTATTCACTCAACAAAGCTACAGCAGTGTATCATCAGTCTAAATACACTTGGTGTCTGGCCTCCAGCGCTCATGAAACATGAATTTAAATGCAAGGTAAAATATCTGCTTCAAAGTCAGTCATATTTTACACTGGTCTTCTGTTACAGAGGAATTCAGTCCTTAGTGGTTTGGGGTTTGGAAAGTTGGAGGCTATCATCTCAGGAGAGATTTAGTCTCTCAGTTTTACGAGAGTACATAAATTCAGGCAAAGCAATGACCCATACAATTTCTCTAAACAATTCAAGTTTCTGAATGCACAAAATCCTTGAGGAACTGCTTGGGAACAACTTTGTTTTAAAGCTGGCATTCTAAAATCGGCTTCAAAAGATATCTGCAGTTCTGTTTTCCTCTAAAAGCTGATGTTTAAAATCAGTCAGAAAGTTCAGAATAATTTTTTAACCTTCACACTTCTTGGCAGTTTTTGCTTGCTTTTTCCATGCACTTTTTAAGATAAAATGTGGTTCTTGAAGAAATCATTCCTTGGCAGTCCTGTTTTTCATTACTGACCAGTTATCTGCAAGAAAATGTCGCCTGCCCTGCTAGAGCAGACATCTCAATTACATCACATAATATGAAGAATTTTTTGATTGGTTGGTTTTAGTATTTTTTATCAACAAGTAAAATAACTAAATGGATGCACAGATAAAAGTTATTGTATGTAAAATATGTTACTTTATAATAATGTGTGTGTGCTGCTCACACAGCACATAACTCACACAAACATAATTGGGCTATAGAAGGGGGCAACTACAGAGGACAGACCTAGAAATTGTAAAAGAAGAAACCAACCATACCTGGTGCCCACTCAATGTCATATTTTCTGTCTGTTTAATGGGGTTTTTTTTGTAAAATAAATACATATTTGTGTTGAATGACTCATTTGTGATGATCTACAGGACCTATGTATGACTTAGGAATTCTGATCAATTCTGTCAGCATGCAGCTTTTACTTAAAAACTGCAAACCAAAAAGATCTCTCTGTCATGACAGGCTTCCAATAACATCCAATAGATAAAGGGCAATTGCAAAGCCTCAACTTTTGACATTGCTTCAAGCCACAGTGGTTACATTAAGAGGAACCAGGACTTTTTTCCTACCTCCTACAAAGAGAATGCAGAATGGAATTTCCCACAAAGGCAGAGAAAGAAGCCTGGAAATTTTAAAGGTACCTAGCATTATAGAAAGAATGTTTTTGACTCTTTTGACAATTCTTCAGATTCAGATATCTAGAAACTATCTAGACATTATATATCTATATAGATAGATAGATATTTTGAATTTGAAAATATGTAGTTGCACCAGGCAGAGGCTGTAAGGAATTGGAACAACCCTCCCACAAGGCAGGACGTGATGCTAACCCATCATGCCTATAGCGGCAGAGGGAGCAGCAATTACAACTGGGAAATATGGGAAAAACAATATCCCACACTTTAAATGACACAGGACTTACAAGCACACAGTGGGAAATTCTGTATAACACAGAATACAGCTACCTAGTATTTCAGGTAGTTAGTTATTTTAGAACTACTGAAAGCTCTGATAGGTTTCTTTTTCCTCATACTATTTTAAAATAATTTTTAAAAAAACACATGCCATAAACTTTTTTTAAGAAGCACATAACAAAGGCCAGGTGTATTCCCCTAATAAGAATATGACTATGAAATGAAAATATGAATGTTCAATCTTAATTTTTCATCTGCTGAACTCCTGACAAATCCAGAACAAGTACTCCTAAACAGCAGATGGCTCATAAACACTCTCAGGTTTCTTGAGCTGCTGCTGCTGTTGCCAGATGAAGCATTCAAGCAGGAATGCTTTGCAAACCGTGATCTAGAGCTTTAGAAACATTGTTCTATAAACTATAAATATACATTCAAATTGGCATCTGGAACATCAGCTGATTTCCTCCTGCATCATACACCATCCCTTCTGTAGCAACTCAGCCAGTGTTACCTGAAGCAGCGCAAACAGCAAGACTTTCTGCTAAGCATTAGTTGTTTCACATGGGTAAATCAACCAACAAAACATAACTAAAAGACATGCAAAATATTATTCTAGTCTCCATTATATTGATGTCACAGTAGCATAACTATTAGGAAGTTTCCAGATTGAATTCTGATGTGGCATTTTGCTGATAGTTACTGGATTGGATTTAGAATTGTTCAGTGATGAAAATGAGAATTCAGAAGTACTCGAACATTTAGAAACACTAAAGCGGGGGATGGTGGGTGGAGGAAGATCTGAATACATGCCTGCTTCATTCCATTTATCCTGCAGTGCTGGTGTATCTCTTTGAAGTGTAGGTATGGGGGAAGAAACTGCATTACCCAAATACCATTTACATAATCAGTTTTTCCACATTTAAAGAAGACGTTTCTCTCTGTTGTTACTTTAATTTGTTCCTTATAATCATACACCTGTGACAATGAACATAAAATATATGTTAATCTCCTCCATCGCTTCCACTTCAAAAAAAGAGGTCACCTCTAGCAAAGCAAGTATTATCTTTATGGCACTAACAGGAAACCAGTACACCGACTGGCAATTCATTTTTTTGTCTGAATCCTTTCCCTATCCTTGAGATGAAAGCAATCTCTAGCTGCTATTTACAGTTCTGAAGCTCCAATCAAGTACAGATAGCTAGATATATATAAATCACATATCTATGGCCAGGTTCTGGGGACCGCATAAATAACACAAAATAATGTGCACATTCATTTAAACTTTTTTTTTGCAACTGAAAACAGAAAGTGTATCTACATGAACATTATATTCCCAAAGTGTGCCTGAAGTTAAGGCTCTGATGCATTTGACAGGAGCTGTGGGTTCAGATTGTGCCACAAATCTGTATGTATTATTCCATGGATGTGTTTGTCATCATCACTGTCCAGTTTCAAATGAAGGCAGATAAAGAAAAAACTTCAGTGATTTCATACTGTGTAATGTTTGGATGTTATCCTTACACTTACCAAGACTATACTGGAAGTATTAATTTGTGTCATATTTTCAGGTGTCAATGTCATAGCCTGGATCCTGTGAGGGAGACCTTCAATTCAACCAAAACTAAGTAGAATTGCCTTCTGTGGGTTGCTACACACATTAGTGTCACCCTTCAGAGCATTTCACCAACCCTCCATAGCCCAGTGCCCTCTCCACCAGCAGTGAGAACTGATCAGTGCTGGTAATGCTTAAAAGAGAGGCAGAGAAAACAGCCCCAGAAACATGTGTGCTCTTCTCCTGCTGTAATATCTTTAGACTGAGTGCCTGCTGCTGTAAATCCTACTTAAGATTTCCTCTGCTAGGAAATACAGACACCAGGCTCCCCATCACCCGTCTCTGCCATGCCCTGCGGCCATTCCCCACGGTGTCCCCAGCTCACCATGCAGCCCCCGGCACTCACTCCTGCCATCTGACACTGAGCAAACCAGTAGCATACAAGGTTCCTCTGTGCTGGCCAGGGATGGTGCAGCACACCACTTGCCTGCTGCACAGGGGGGCATGGAAGAGGAGAATGGGTCTGTCTGCAGTGATTGCAGCCTGACCCCATATGTACATACCCTGACTCAGCATAAAGGCACCCCATTTCTTGGTCCAGGTAACAAATCAAATGTCACTGAAGATAAAACATCATCTTCCTTTTCTCAATGTACTGATGGCATGGAAGCCCGTTACCACCATCCCTTGACCTAAAACATGCTGCCTTCTCCATACCTACTTTCTCTCGCATCCATATGGATTGAGCATTGGAACAGGCTGCTCAGGGAAGGGGTTGAGTCATCATCCCTGGAGGTATTTAAAAGATGTGCAGATGTGACACTTAGGGATATGGTTTAATGGTGGACTTGGCAGCGTTAGGTTAATGGTTGGACTTGATGATCTTAAGTGTCTTTTCCAACCTAAAGGATGCTATGATTATAGCTGTCCTCCAAATAACCAGCTGCACAAGCATGCATCAGACCAGCCACTCTGTTCCACAATTTGTCAGTTTACATGCCTTGCTACTAGCAAAACTATGCAGCAGGTGAGCAATCACACCTTTGATAACCTCAACCAAATGGGAACACTCCGATTTCTTTCTCTGATGTTTTCCTATGCTCTTTAATTTTTTCAGCCAACGCCACGAACACATCTGTGATGCAGCCACAAAGGCCTGTCCAGCTGGAAGAGCTGCCAGAGCCAGCTCCTGATCAACAGGTTGGCAGGCAAAGATGGTGGTGGTGGCAGCAGCAGCCCCGGCCACAAGACATCACTGCCAGTTTGCCAGCCCTTCCCAAGCTCCGGCAGCACTGAGGAAGCCTTCCCCAGCCTGCCCTGAACAGGCTTTGCACGCTCTTTGCCACTTCTGTTTTTATCTAAGGCTTTCCAGCTTGTACGCTCTCCCACACCAGTGCTGGGCAGGAATACTCTCTCTTAAGCATTACCTTAATCCATCTCAAAGCAGCCGTTGGAGGTTTTATGCCGCTAATCAACTGCAATAAAGTAGGATGCCGCTGAAACGCCTCTGTGACAAGAGATCAATCCTGCTTTGCCTGGGCTCCCTGAAAAATCTGAGCGGTAAATGTTTGTGACGGCCACTACTCCACAAATAGGATCCGATGACGAATTTCCAGTACTTCCACCAAAACTATAGCAGTTGTTACAAGTACTTGAATTTATTCTCCTACAGGAAAAACCTTCACTTTTGACTATCAATATAGACAAAACAGTAGTTTTCAGCCATAAAAGCTGTTTCTTTTACAGTAACACAAAAGATACCAGATGAAGCAATTCACTATTCCATGTTACCTCAAAAAAGTACGCTCTTCCGGGGGAGAAGGAATGTATTTTATTAAGCTTCATATTCTGCAAGTGATAACGTGATTCTTTCTCACATCAAAGCAGCTCAAGTGGGAAGCCGAGACACTAAGAGAATTCAACAGTTCCTGGCTTCTGAGACCGAGCTTTTCTGTGCCCCTTACTGTTTTTAAAAGGTTGAAATAAAAATAAAGAATTTTTCTTAAAATAATTGCAATATGGCACACAATTTAGCTAAATATGTTATCTCTTAGAGATCCACTGTAATCAGACCCGAATAAATGTTACTCCTGATATATTTAATAACCTGTCATTTTTTTATTCATCTGAAAGGAATCTGTTGAAGACTTCAACTGAAATCTGAGCAAAGTTGGTAACAGACTATCTGTATCTTATCTGAAATGTAAATGAGTCATTCTTGTCTTTTGGGGGACTAGGACAGAAGAGACTGCTCTTCAGTCTTATGGTTAAAAATAACTTTCCACTCGTCACACACAATATCCCCTTTAATGATCCCTGCTTAGTATTACTTTCATGATGACCTATTAAACAAATGGGGACATGACGCATCCTCCAAAATTCAAGGAAAGTCAGACGTTTAAAATAAAAATAAGCACTTGTAACGCAAGATCGGTTATTGCTTTACATCTAAAGATAGCATACTAGTATTCAGGTAATGAAAAAAGGACAAAACAGATGTGTGAGATGCTGCACAGAAGGGCTTTGAACCATTGTCATTCCTGGACGCTGCTCCAGGGGAAATCTACTCGGCTTCAGACCCTGCCGAACATTGGAATTGTTCCAGCTGGTTCCTCAGCTGTTCTCCTTTCCCTCAGAGTAAGCTGAAAAGCCATTACCCCCTGAGCACGAGGAGGCTAGATCATATGTCACCTTCGCCTGTATTCATGCAAATATCTTCTGATAATCATGATAAAATGCTTGCCCAAGCACAATGGATTAATGATTGCAACATATTCACTCTCAACTGAGCTCTTCTAGGGTAGTTTGTCAACATTAAAACTATGTAAATGTCAAAGTGGACAATGGCAATGCATCATCTGGGAATTTCTAATAGTAGTAATCTAATTATGACCTTTATAACATTGTTTTCTCACTGCAAGAGATTTAAACTGTAATGAAGAACTCGAGAACAATCTTACAGGAGGCTTCTTTGTAGCTTTTAAGCCAGTTTTCTGGACTGGAAACGGAACAAAGCCTTTCGTTAGGAGGACAGATGGACGGATTGGATGAGAGATACTATTCTGGGAAAGATTCCACTCTGGATACGTCGATGGAAAGAATCACTGTCCCACATCCCGCTTGCCCCATTTTGGAAGTCCTGCACACTAAGAGGCATGTAGAAACAGACAGTTGCTTCAGCTATATCTGAATTAACTCAAGTACCAGAGGCTGCATCAGTGTGCTAACTACAATATTATAAAGGGGTTAATTTAGTGTATTGAAAAGGTCCGCTGTCAGTGATTCCCAAAGCTTTGGGATCAGATAGGACTACCCACCATAAAATTACTAGACAGAGGTGAGAAAGAAGCTCTTAAAAATCTGTGGTGATTATCTTTTAATACCGCATAGTGATTTCTGATCTGCTTTACTTCAGATGTTTTCATGTATTCACAGAAATTACAGACTTCAATCATTAAGGTTTTTTTCAATTCCCCACATTTTTTTAATACTAATTTCTCTCCAGTAGTAGAAAGCCTTTCTTTAAAAAAAAAAAAAAAAGACATAAACTAGCATATTCTGTAACTTGCCTAAATATTTCAGGTATGCACTATCCTCCAAGTTTAAATGAAAATTAGAGAGATAGTAATTTGAAAATCAGAATGAATTGCATGAAATGTTTCAGAAATTATAAACAAGTTTCACTGTACCATGAACAGACCTGCAGTCCTACTGCTTTTCCTGCTCTCAAGAGTCTTGTCCAAAATGATTTGATAAATAACATCCATCTGAATATTTAAACAATACCAGAACAGAAGTTGTGGATATGCTTCTTTAAAAATAGCTGGGTCTGCTTTATCAGGTGCATCTTCAAAGACCCATGACAGACTGCTAATCTGCTGGCAAGCAGTGGAAAACTATACCACAGAGGAGTAAGAAACTACAGTAGTGTTGATACTTGAGCAGAAAAAACTGCAGCAAAAACTGGGGATGGGAAGCCTAAGAAGTTAAGGTACAGAGACATGCCCTGAGATGCACCTTGGCCATGGGGTTTCTGGCTAGGAGGACTTAAAATGCAAGAATGAAAGGAATGGGAAGAATTACTGAGAGAGAGGTTTGGGAATAATATAGGAGATCATTTGGAACAGAAGGGGTTGGGTATGGGAGTTGGATTATGTTGGACGAGTGAAAGATTTGAGTTTTCAAGGAAAAGGGGTGGGAACAACATATAGCCTTAAGTATTAAAGTTCCATAAAATTAATTCAACACTAAAAATATTCCCAATATCTCTAGTCAGAAAAACAGTGACACTAAGAAAGTGTCACTAGTTTGAGAACTGAAAAATGAGATCTTCAAGTAGTAATTTACTTAATAGTAAGAAGAAACCTAAGTAGAGCAGCGTTTCAATTGCACAGACACAGCTATGAGTCTTTTAATGTGCAGTTAGTTTAGCTGATGGCTTCTTTTGGAGGTTCTCAAGGTTAAGACTGCTCAGGATGAACGAGGGTGAGAGCACCGCAGTTTTAAACAAGTGTTGGGATATCTTTTACCTACTCTACAGTTCAATACTGATGAAGATACTTTGCCAGTTAAGGGATACCGAAAGGATAACTTAATTAAAAAACATTACATTGGGTTTGTAAACTTTCTTTTTTTTTAAATTCCAATTATAACAAAGTATGGAAAACTCAACTAGGGAAAAGCAAAAACTTCACTTTTATTACCAGTAAGTCACTGAAACCAACACATTTTCAGTTATAAAGAAGAACATTTTTAGACATTTTTTTCCCCAGAAATGTCTTTGCTTTAAAAAATATTCTAAAATTGTGACAAGTTTTATGTATTACTTCATATTGCATGATTTCAACAACAGAACTTGCCTAAAAAGACTGAGTTCCTTCCACATATTCTGCATTAAAGTTATCTATTCAAAATACACACCCCCTCTTGCTAGTGTGGTTTTTTTTTTCAAACACCTGGAGAGTTAAATTAATATTAGTGTGCCAAGTGTTAAATTGTATTTAAAAGTATATAAGATAAATTTCAGTATGTAAAGTACTTGATGATGTGGGGTATTTAAGAAGCTATTTCCTTAACAGCAAGAAACCTTACTATAGCCACATGACAATAAGACACAGCAGCCTGAAATACACAATATTGTTGACCTTCTGTACTTCAAAATTGTTCTAATTTTTATAGCTCCAATAATAGTTTTGCAGATTGTTGTTTGCCATCCCATTTCTATCCATTGCCACTGAGTACACAAATAACAAGAGTTGAAAGTCTATTTCCTGTACACACAAAATGCACACTGCTCCTTGCCTATTTCAACTGGGGACTTTGTTTTCCACCAGGTTACACTAATTTATCCCTAATTAAAAATTGTATTTCTTTTACATTTTTAGCTCGACTCTTCTTACTTCTTCACCTTTCCCTTCAGTCATTCTCTCTCCATGCTGTTGCTCAGGAACCATCTATTGTCCAGGACTGTGTGACCAACTTTCCCAGTTCCCAGAAAGAAGGAAAACACCAGAGTAGTGGGGAAAGCTGTCTGCTAAAGCATTAATAGGCACCACTTCCACACAAGTCATTACTTCACCTGCATGCCCAGATCTCCACGCTGCAGGAGTGCGCATGCACACTTCTAGGTGGCTTCTTCCAAGTACTGAAACCCTAGGACCTGGGATCAAGCCCCAAGAGTTGTGGCCAGTCTAACTTCTGTCCTCCATCCTCCCTGACAACCTCACACAGCAACTCCAACGTTTCTCCAGCATCTGGTGCTCAGCCTGTGCACACCAAAAGGCAGCCACCTGCCCCTGGGGACAGGTCTCATCTCATGGAAAGAAGGGGAGGCAGAAGCTAGACACAGAGGTCAGTGGTGGGCTTTCCTCCTGACTTCAGTCCTCTCCCGATATCATCAAGACTGCAGCCACTCTCAAGAAAGGGCTACATCTGGCCTGGCAATCTCACTCTGTTTTGATAAAACTGGTGAAAAAAACCTCTCCTGTAAAATCGTAACACAATTGCAACAGTACTGAAAACTGAAACCTAACATTTTATTAAATAAATCCCATTTTATTTATAAATCCCAATGATATGTGGTTGCTCAGCGTGGTAAAAAAGAATACAAATGCTACAGCAACACAAGAGATAAGGTGGTTTTGTTCTCCATTTCTACATTATGTGAAATCACTAATCTGTGATCTCTATCGCTAGCTAAATAATGAATCACAGAAACAATACAAATTCTATGGATCCAGAAAGATTTTCCATCTGTAGCTGACTTCTACATGTGCCTGCAATACTGTAAATCGCCATTTGCAGAAATGTTCACACAGCTTGAGAAAAGTAGTACTTGCTGAAATGTGGTTGAAAATAAATAAGGATATGCAAGAAGAAAAGAAATTAAGAGCTATTAAAGTACAGATTTTTTTGATAGCCCCTCTAGAAAAATATATCCTGTAACCACCTGCCTACATCACCAATGAGTATCAAACTCCTGTGCTCAAATTATATGGTAGCATAGTAATAAATATGATTCACACATGATAACATGCATTTATTGCACTTTTCTGCATTTAGGCCTTCCTTATCAATCAGGATTTCACTTTCCAGTCTGAATCTGACCAAGGAAACATGATCTTTCCCAATTTTTCTTGTGCACCAATCTGACCTTTTAATGGAATTTAATATACAAATCAACATCATGCAGATGACGAACTTTCCTTCCCTTGTCAATACCCGGGGTCATCAGGCAGACCTGGCAGTTTATCCACATTGGACCTGACAAAGACCCAAAATTATATTTGATACTCTTAAATAAGTTTCTAAATGCTGAGTAAATTCAGGTTATTGCAAGAAGAAAATAAAAAGCATCCATGTGTATCTAAGTAAGATTGCAATCTCACCTGTGTGAAAGTCATTTAAAACACTGGATTATATTTGTTTATGTATGTGTGTAAGTAATACGTACACACTGACAGGAACTGTCATTAGATAACATATGTAGTCATAATGGGTAATCAGAGCGTGACAGGGAAAGAGACTTACTCAAATCTCTACCTCATTTAATTGTGGTAAGTTTTTTTTTTTAGTTCTTTATGGAAAGTAGAAGCTTTCAGGCACATATGTTTCATATGATTTATTTAGATATTCACCCTCTTTATAACAGAGGGTATTTGATCCATTTCCTTCATAGCTGTAAATTATTTGGAAAAAAATACAATGATCAAGACTAACAACTATACAATAATAAAGAAAAATGTATACAATTCTGTCGAATTAGAAGTACAATCCTATTTACTTAAAATCAATTCTATCCAAAATTAACACAAAAAAAAACCCCACCCAGAATCTGGAAAACAAAGCCATAATCTTTTGCTTGCTTATATTACCAACAAAGAGGAAAAAAAACCACCTTGCCACACAGCTTTTTTCTTTTCTTTTGTTCAGGGGAGCAGAATTGCAACTGTGGTCAAAGGGAATATGACAGAACCCTAATTGAGCCCTCATATTTGAACTTGCAATGCTATAACTGTCACTAATGACACCTAAAAATTGTTACTTATGTAAACCCATCTGTATTGAAAGAGGCAAAAAATCTTGTTATCAAGACTACAGCTGACTGCAAGAGAAAAAATACAGGCTGATGAAAAATAACTGTATTAAATTGAAGAAAGTCTGTCTTCATTAATAAGGGGGAGAGGAGACAACTGTCACAGCAAACAGGAGAAGGTGATGCAAACTTAGGAGGAAATATATGAAAGGGAGAGCTGAAAAAGGAATACAAGGGAACTATGAAATAATGAAAACAAGCAGAAAATAGTCAAAGGACATTCATACTCCAAATGTGCAAACTGATAAATTACAGAAGGAAGAAATCTAGAAAGCACCAATGTGGAAAGACTGCAGATCACAAAATGAAAATTATTTTGCAATGCCAGATGAAGACATGACACAGGGAGACTGTAGTTACTGTCTAAGTCATCACTCCACCTGCCATCTTGAATATGATTCTGGCAAAACAAAGATATTAGCAAATCAAGCAAATGGTACAGAAATCAGAACATTTAAGAAGAGATTCAGGTTTGCCAATTTAAGATAGTGCCCTGAAAAGTAAACCACAGAATTTTTATACATATGTATCTTAGCTAAAATGAAGAAAAATGCAATTCGACATGATTAATATGTAGTCAAATTTTAAACTGTTCAAACTAACTCTGCCAGAACAATATAATTCAAGAACTTAAAATATTACATAACTGACACTACTGATAAATGTGTTATTTTACAGGAAGTTTATTTCAAGCTATAAAATCAATATGAAGCTTCATCATAATAACAGAAAGAAAACTGGCACAGCAGCACATGCTTCATTGCATGAAAACATGATTTATTTCTTTTAAGCCTTGTGAATGCATGTATGTGGAGGGACAGCGGCTGATTATTTTTTTTTTTCCCCTTACAGACTGAAAAGGTTTTTTCTCCCACTGTCACAGATACTGGGCTCTGTGCAATTCTCTTGGCTTTTCGGCTGCTCTGAATTAATCTCTAGCATTTCAGTTTGTTGTTTTGGGGGATTTTTTTTTGTGGGTTGGTTGGTTGTTTTTTTTTTTTAAACATATCCCTGTCCCAGATTCCCCAAACCAATGAAGCCCAACCTGGGCTTTTGCTTACACTACTTAATGTCGGCTGTTCTCACCTTACAAGTTCAGATGAACCGGGGCAACTGTGCTTCTTCCTTGTGCCAAGATGAGCAGTATCTACTGTGGTCAGACTAAGACAGTCTGATCAATGATTCTTCTTAGCACTCACACACTTTTTATTTTTTGCAGAAAAAGCAAAACTCTTAAAAGACAAACACAGTTCTAACTGGTACTTAAGTTCCTGTGGTAGTGACCCAGGATGCTAAGCTTGTCCACAGTAATGAAGCTGGGAGACATTGTGTTCTTCTCCCCAGTCTGGGTCTCCCAAGTAGCTACTGGCTCCCTTTTGAAAGGCTTCGTGTTTTGAAACCTGCCAAAGTCCTCTTGCCTTTCCTGTTCTCAGCCCTTCTCATATCAACGTGTAAATCATCTCATACACTACCTAAGAAGGCAGAAAATCAAAACCAAAATTTGTTCTGGGATTGTCTCTGTAACACTGAAATGTTTTCTGAGAATTTACTATTATCTTGGTCCACTATTTTTCTCCTTTCTATTTTTCTAGACAGCCTATTACTGAATTAAGCCAATATAAACATAAAAGCTATGTCCCAATAAACAAGCAACACACAGTGCTTTGTATAGAAAAAATATTTTGACATATAGTAAAATAAAAGAAAAAATCACTAAATGAACATGAATAATCTCTTGAACACACATCTAGTTTCTAGCTCTCAATAAATCTACATTTTACAGTTTATCTGTTATTTATATAACTTACATTTCAATTCTATTTTTTTTTAAAACCTGAACTTAAATGCATTTAAAATCACACAAGAACACAATTCTATAACATAATTATATTGGTGCATTTAAGATATGTATAAAAATTTATTCATAGAAATTTTTCAAATTATATTTCTTCATATGAATATATAAAACTTAAATATACTTCTACCACTCCTACTGAGTGAGCCTTACTACATCAAACATATTTCTACCTCTTTATCTCTTACTTTTGTAAAACTCTGTAAGCGATTAAGAGGATTTAACCACACTAACGAATCAGTTGTAAATGCTACCAAAAAATCTTAAGATGTGTTTTGTGCTACAAAACCTCTTTCTTACATCTATCAAAACTAAGACATGCTGAAGCCACAAAATTGGTTTAAATTCAGATCTAAGACCACATTTTTAATTCTAATAACCAGAAATAGAATACCACAAATATTTTTGGTACAAATATTTGTGACTAATTCATGCTGGAGATATATTTCTCTCATGTATTTTATATCCACTTCATCCCTGAACCAGCCCATCCTTATTCATGGAGTTACCAGGATGAAAAATATGCTCAGCCTGTCAACAAATTTGTAACCAGCAGAACTCATTGCTTTCTTTCAAATATTAGTTAACTTAATGTAAACAATGTTTCCTAATTTCTGCATAGCAGTATAGATTTATATACTTATAGATTTATGTGGTTTTATAATTATATGATTTATGTATCTATATATAAATTATTATGTATATTTAAGTTTTTGTATAATTATAGATTTGAAAGGTATTTCAGCACCAGCCTATCACAAACTGCAAGCACATGGGGGGAAAATCTGTCACCTGCTTTGTAGATTAAAATAGAAGTGACACTGACAATCCATATATTAAGTTATTTATTTAGCACCACAGTTGTGCCAAAAACTTCATAAAATCTACAAAAACAGAGAACACTCTCAAACAAGTAAACTGAAGTTTTCCTATGCAGCTTTTATGAAACTTTTTCACCATCTATTTTATTTTTAATTTGTATAGCACCTCACTAGCTAAATTATTACTGCACTAGAAACCTGCAAACAGAAACAGATTCAAGACAGATTATGAAAAATGATGAAAGGTCAGGATCTATGGTGGTACACCCTTTCATTACCTAATTCACAAAAATAATAACATAGAGTTTGGCCATGTATAGGTACAAGCTTTTCCACGGCAGGTGGGTAAGCAAAGTCAAAGAGTTCAAACCAAGAAACTCAAGAAATATCATGCCAAAACCTTCCACCCTGGAAGTCAGGTTAACTGTCACATTTCTGAGTGGACAACAATTCCAATGAAAGGTAAAGGCTTATATGGCTACTTTAAATTATGCTAACAAGAAATTCTAGAGAGCTTCCTTAATGGTTCTCTGGTAGCTCACATCATACAAGTAATTGTTAACTAATGTTGTGGCGGTGTGCTCTCCCTGTTTCCACCCCACCCCCCCCCGGCTCCTGCTCGGGCCTTGGCCACCATGGCCATCACAACAGCAGCTGTGTGGCACAGCGAGCAGGATGATAACTTGTATCTGGACTTTGGGGGATGGCTGGCAGCATAGTCAAAATACTGTCTGGAGTGGGGACCTAGAAATTTTATTCCCACGAGAATATGACCATAGGTCAATTATCTTACTGTATAAATAGTGGACAGCCAGAGAGCCCTTTGAGCTCTCCTGTATGGCAGCGGGCTGCACACCAGGATCTCCCCTTTTGTGAGGACACTTGCTTAAGGTTCTACACCTCGAGGTTGAGAGATTCCTTGCCACAACAGATTTCTGGTAAGTGACTAACAGCATGCTAAACTTTGAAATCTTAGCTAAGTAATGTAAAGGATTGATTGTACATATATAATCCTTTAGACATAAACCGT
>JAOXNO010000013.1:85384932-85412089 GCA_028565335.1 Limnodromus scolopaceus
TAAATCACTGTTTCACCTTAATAAATATTTCACTACTTCACTCTAACTAGTGAAGTCAATCACTCCGTCCGTGACAAATGTGTACTATGAAATTATTAAAATGTGTATTTCCTAATGTCAAATCAATTATTAAGAACATAAGAAGCTTCATGAATGGCTTAAATTATTAATTTCCATTTGTCTTCTGGTCTCTTGACTTCAGCAACATCTGAACAATATGATGATATTTTAAATTACTATTGCTTAGTTTCAGTACTCTCAGAAACATTGATATACTTATTGATAACTGTTATTTCCCATCAGAGAGAAAAATCTTTCCATATTCAGTTTTGCATATTTATCTGAGACTCACATTTTTATTGTACTTCGATGGAATTACCTTAACGCTTCACTTAGCAAAACTCATTCACATGACTTGCACAGCAAATATCACACCGCACACAAACTATGCAATAATCTTGATGAAATCTACAATCAGCTCAGCCTTTGTACTTAATTGTATGCTCTGAGATAGAAAAATCACTACAGGAAATGGAGTAAAGAAAAATAAACTAGCCGGGAAACAAGGGTTTCCATCAGGTTCTTCTGACAAAGGTGCAGGACACATTCAGTCTCTTCTACTTTGTATTACATTAACCCTTTCTCATAAACCTTATAACAAATGCCTGAAAAAAATCGGAAATATAGCAAGATTATTATCCTCTGATGTTATAATTTTTGAGACTACTGCTCCAGAAGAACACTGGAAAGATAAAAGACATTTAAATAGCAAAAAGCCATGAATTTTTATAGCTCAGAAAACCCATTTCTTCAGTTTTTAGACGAACTTCAGGCACAGGTCAAAGTAAATCGTCATTCAAACTAGTTTAATAGACCCCAGATGTAACCAGTACAGAGGAATAAAGAGCTAAAAGGATACTTCTGAATCACTGAAGCCCATGTCCCTGCTATGGAAGACAGTTTCAGTCTCAGCTAAGGTCAGCATTACACTGTAAAACCAATTCATTATTTTAATCCTTATTATCTGGAGAATATTGGCCAGTCCACAAACCCAGTGTCCTAATGGCAAAGGGATTTATTCTAGTTTCCAGTTTAAATTTAATTAATGGCTGGCTGATTTTCTTGGGCGGTGTGTATATGTCAATAATCCTTTATCTTCTGTAGCTTCTCCTCAAATCTGATGTTTGCAACCACGGATTATCTGTAGATGGCAGTCACACCACTCTCAGCATTCTTCTCCTCTGCTGATCCTATACCAAAGTCAAGCTCTTCGCATCTTCTCTCACACAACTCTCCTTTCTCCTGGCTATCTCGCTTGGCAGTCTCTGCATTTGTTCCAGTTTACCTTCTTGAATGCAGTTGACCAGAAATGTATATAGTGATCCAGGTGAGGTTTCATCCTTAGCTGGATCCTTTGCCATCATAACTGAGTCTTTTCTGGATGCATAACCTAATGACTCAGTGACCAACTAATGCTTCTGCTCTTCATTCTGTTTGTCCCTGCTCATTTTTTACTGATGAAGCCTCAGCCTACAGCTGAAATTTCTGCTGTTAGTTCCCAAATGCAGACACCTCTCATTTCTTATTATTAAATTTCATCTTGTTGCTATTACTGCATTCCTCAAGGTCATGATTTTCTTCCCCATAACATTTTGATCTCTTCCTGTATTAAAAATCTTTTAACTGGGTCATCAACAAACTTCATTATAGCAGTGACAGTCTGTCACCCCAACACTAGTAAAAAGCACTAATAAAGGCAAACATTCCCCAGAGAGCTCCAGCAATCTTCCTCCTGCCTGATGCTCTCTGAAGTCACAACAGCTGCCATCTCTCCTCATCTTTATGTACATTCATTTTAATAATGCTCATCTCTTCTAGCACTGTTTCTAGTCCTCCTTTTGGGACTAAACCAATTTTTTTAGCAAAACTGCTTTTCCTATTTAAAAAAATAAATCAATTCTCTTTCCATAAGCAGCTATCACAATGCATTGCCATGACATAGCAAAGGTTAACAATGGCACATTACTGCTAACAAGGTGTTCCAAGGGCTCCACACACTACTTTACCATATTAATCTACTATATTACTGATTTTAATGACTAACTGGCAGGTCTCTAATAGCTCAGCTTTTTCCTGTCTTCTCTACAGATTTAGCCTTACCAGACTTGATAAACACATTTAAATGTCTTGCTATTAAGCCTGTGACTTCATATGTCTATAAAAATATTAATATTAAGATAAAAATCATCTGTTCTTCTCCTTCCTTGAATATAACTGCAAATATGTCTTATACTTGTGGATTGCAGGTTTCTTCCTTTTCTATCACACCTACTCCTAAAGCACAGTATCATCTGCTGGGAAGTATCTTCATCTAAGCCTCTTGGTTTTCCTTATGTCCTCTCTCAGGTGACTATTCACCGACAAGGTACCGAGAAATGTTCCTACAGAATTTAGTTCCTTTCTCAGGATACTTATTCCTGATGGTCTGATTAATGTGGAACTTGAAAAAACGTCAACTCTCCCCCACACTCCAGATCCTGAGCCGGCAGTACAGCTGGGAGCATCTCATCCTCGCTTTCCTGCGCTGCAGGGACTTCTCTGACACCTGCCCTGCTCTCAAACATTTAACTTTTTTTTTTTTGCATGCTTAATCACACAACACGTTATTAACAATTCACAGCAGGTCTGACTTTAGATAAGGCAGGTCCCAAGCAAGGTGCGGAAACGGGACCCAATGTAATTCTTGTACAAAGAAAATCCTTCCCTTTCCACAGACCCATCCAGCTCGCCTGCAGCCTAATACAGGAGTCAATTACCATGGCTGTGTGCAGGCCCTCACCCCTCAGCACATGATAGACTACCAAGAAAGTATCAAAAAAATGACAATTATAAATACTAATACAGAAAATTTTGCCCACACTTCATAAATCAGGGCTGCTCCAAGGCCCAAATTGAACCATTCCATACCAACACATTAAAAGAAAAAAAAAAACCACAACTGCTTTAGATTCAGCTCTAAAAGTAGCATTTAGGCTAAAATAGCCAAACGCAAATTCTAAACACACCACTCTGTGGATAATTTTTTTGGAAACCAGAAGTGTCAAATCCTGCTTGAAGTAATTTTTATGCTGAAACTGAATATAGACAAGGAAGAACACATCTGGTGCCTGGGCTTTGCAAACGTATTTATAATTAAGTAGAATTGAATACTAAAATCTGGCAATGATAGAATTCATTAGACTAGTATAATGCTGTATAATTACTCTCTTTTTTATATCATCCACTGTATGCTTTAAGAGCTCTTTCTACCCATTGATATCAATGTGCTATGACATATTTACACACACCCTGTATAAAAGGCTGAGGAAGTATTAGACGTGTCAGAGGATGACATGGAAAGGCGACTGTGGTACAATAACTACACTGTCAGTGAAATGAGAGGAGAGTAATTTAAATTCATTCCCTGGTGTGTAATGCTACAGATAGGTACCAGATTTACATTTTGTAAGGGAAGGTGCTCCTTTCTATAGTAGGGAGAAGTGCTAACATGACAAAATCACTACTTTGGCTTTTTCCACCAGCACTATGTCCTCAGCTTGCCTGCCTTGCATTTCTGGCCCTCCACCAAACACGCCATCCACTGATCTCCACACAGACCTTTCTAAGCATCTTCCTTGGGTCTTTCCTCACTGAAACCACCTCCATACACTATTGCTTACACCTTAAAGTTGGAAAGAAATACAGTAGGCAATTGCTCTCTCTGAGCTGCTGCATGACTTCCTTTGCTGTATTTCTTTCCTACCAACTTTGGCCAGGTGTCCCACAACTCCTACCAGACAAGCCCAACCTCCCTCTGGGCTGTGACACAATGCAGTGTATGTAGGTCCTATCAGAGCATCCAAGCTCCCTGGACCACAAACCAGGGGCTCCACTGCCAAGTTTGACACTGACAGAAACTTGGGCTGACACCAAGAGAGGGTTGCCACACTTCTTTTAAAAAGTTTTTTTAGGTACCAAAGACATTTGCCAACACTGTCCTAATTTTTTTCATGTAAAGCACCCACTGCCTCACTAAGGCACCCACCATCTCCCTCTCAATGTACTTGCTTCCCTTCATCGTTCATGTAGAGGAGTAAGGGAGCATGGACTAACTGAAGAGGTAAGTTGGTTGGTATGGTTGATAGTGCAAATATCCTGGCTCCTCTTGTAGATGGGTTTGTAATTATGCCCATGCAGCCTAGTCACAATTACAGCCTTTGGATCACATTCAGCAGGCAATTACCAAGCCAGCATGGGGCTTGTGGACCAGCCCAATGGATGGAGAAACCATCTACGGCTATACTGCCTTCCCCCTACAAACAGTGGCCAGATACCTACCTGATAACAGCTTTCTCTCCAGAGCTGTAGCTTCAGCCAAATAAGAGACAAGGAAATGCAGACAGATAAAAGCAGTCTGCAGGGATAGCAAAAAAGATAGCTGAAACCAATTATGATTTGCACTTATTTCACATCAGCCCACAGGTTTCTAACAAAAAAAAAAAAAAACCAACAAAAAACAATGGCCCTGACCAGCCACTTCATTTCCAGCCCTTTACTGTTCGTCAAATTTATCTGAGCTATGTGCCTGCAGGGTCTGGAGGAACTGCTCCACATTAAATATATATTGAGTTCATAACCAAAATAGTCTCTCTGAAGTGGTATTTTTATTGTAAACAAAAGCTGCAAAAATTCACACCTAAGGTTCCTTCAGACAACAGAGGAAATACTGCATTTAGCTGCAGCAAACAGCCAAAAGGAAAATTAAAATCATTAAGCCAAAATTGAAAGGATGGAGGGTTGTCTTTTAAAGGGAGAAGGCTCATGCACAAATGAGAGAATAACATGTTCTTTCTATAAACTATGGTACGCAGAAAATTTATCTTTCAGTAGTTACTAGTACACAAGAAATGTATTTTTAACAATCTCAGGATTCAGAAGACATGAAAAATAGGAGTATTTTTAAACTCTGCTGGACTAGAACACAAGTTAGACTGTAATTTGAAGAAAATGAAAATAAAGCACTTGTTTAGTAAATAAGTGTGCATGAACTGCCTCTTTTTTATTTTAATAACTTTATAATTAGCTATGTTGACAAAGACATATTTGAAACAGAACTAATTTAAATTTTACATTATATTTCTTTTCTTTCATAGAGAGGATAAAGGAACAACAAAAACACCCTAATAAGCCAAGCAAAATGTTTTTAAAATTCACAAAAAGTAAAACTTCAACAAAGAAACTGTCAGTTATCACTGAGGAAGGATTTTTCAGATTTGCTTTCATGTGTAATTATAGGAGTGAACACTGATTATTGACCTACGTATTCTTGATGCAGAGCAATCAAAACACCAGCATCACAGGAACACACGGCAGTATTTTACTGCTCACTGCTTTTTTACAAATGTTCAAAAACATCAAACCTGTGATGAGTCTATTGTGTAAGGTGTCAAGTTCCCAGAAAGATTCCTGTATTTCTTTAGTTCACTCTTAACACAGACACTAGGCAAAAGTAGACCTACAGAAGCGATCAACAAAACAGTGCTGCTATTCAAAGAGGAGAAAAAAAAAATATATGGTTTTGGGGAAGCAAAGGGTCTCACAGCAGGGAGCCAGATGCCCTCCGACTCCCAGCAGGGGCCAGGGGCCTCCTGGCCACAGACCCTCTCCTGCCAGATGCCAAAGGCTTGATGTTAAGCCACACATCTGCAGCCGGGTCCAGGCCTTCTGGAAAAGCCCTGCCTGCTCTGGGCTGGAGCCTGCGCGGCACTGGGCAGGGCTGCTGCTGGCAGAGAAATCAGTGCAGCTCCCTCCCAAATATCCTCTTCTCCAAGCAACACTTGCACACAAAGCGAGGAACAGACTGAAACATCAGAGGACTTGTGTCCTGGCAACCTGCGGGAAGACAATGCCTTCCCCAAGAGCTCTGCAGCCCTTCCTGCCTCACACAGCCAGCCACGTCCCTTGGATGCTGCGGGAATGCCTACATTTTTCCTAAGAGGAAAGCAAGGCAGGACAAACTGGCTTCACAGACTAAATACAACCCCAGGATTGAGACATCAGCATCCCTCTTAGATCTCTTCTAAGCCACATGCTTTTGAAAATCATTATTGTATCTCTGAAATAACAAAATTAAAATGAGAAAGAAGTTCTTTACAGTGAGGGTGACAGGCTGCCCAGGGAGGTCGTGGAGTCCCCTTCTTTGGAGATTTTCAAGACCCGCCTGGATGCAGTCCTGAGTAACATGCTCTAGCTCTAGGCAAATCCTGCTTCAGCAGGGGAGTTGGACTAGATGATCTCTATGGTGCCTTCCAACTCTAAAAAATTCAGTGAAATTCAGTGAAAATTAAACCTCGTAGAGTTTGCAATGCACAAATAATACAGCTAATTAAATATTTGCATCTAAGCTTGAAATCCTGAAATATTCTAGCATGATATCCCACAACTGACAATGAAAATGCATAAATCAAAAAAGTAAGACCATGCAAATTATCTAGACTTGATATCACAAAGATACAGGGACTCCTATGGTGAAACCTGTATCTAGAGAAAAATACTACATATTCTGATTTGCTTTTTATTATGTGCAAGTATGACCTGGTTTGCTAGTGTCAAATACTTAAAAAAAAAAATGACAGGAGGGGAGTTTCATAGCTAATTAATCCCTGAACCTTCCAAGAAAATGAGAATATAGAAGTCACCCATAAAGGTAAGGGCTCCAAAACTAATATCACCAACATACACCAGTAATTTAAATCATTTGAATTAAAGATTTTAAAGGAACTACTTGCTTAAAGTTCAGTATTTGCATAAGTCTTTGCAAGATCTGAATAACAAGTCAGAGAATTACTTTCAAGTTTATCCAAAAGACATAGAAGGCATCCCAGATACAGCACTACCATTTAAAGGCTATAACAAACTCATGGAATCAGCATGAAATTTTCAGAAGACATATTTATGTATTTTAAAGCTTTTTTTCATCCTTTGAAGGGTCTTACAATTCTTATGTCAGGAGTATTCCCATGTACAGAGGCTTGGGAAAAGGAAAGGGATATGGCAAAACACGGAAGAATCACTCAGGTGCAGTGTTGGATACTGCGCATCATTTGTTGGTGTTTCAAAAGTGCTGCTACTAAAATGCAATTATATTTTTGCTTTGTCTTATTTCCAAAATTTAAAAAAATGTGAAGGGTATTCCACTGTTTATTTCCACTCATTTATTTCCCTAGAAATGCAAGGAAACTCCCAGTCCTTTTTTCTCACATGTTGCTAAAGAACATCTTGAAGATCACAGAAAGCCTACACTGAGAGCCTGAACATTTTAAGCTGAAGAAGATACCATCAGCGGTCATGAACAAAACTAGCATTTCTGCTATTTTAATTGGTCACTAGAATCAAGTATTCACTATACAAAGAACTTGGTGACTGAAATCAACCGTTCATTATGCAAATGAGCTTAAAATAAAAATCAAAATCTTTCCAAGATTTCCATATCCTAAGTATGCACATCTCTCATATTTATAAAATATATGTGGTGAGTCTCTGCATGCAAACACTTAGTCACAAAAACTTTTTATGAGATGTCCCACAAAAATTAATGTGAATACTTTTGCTTAGAATGGTTCTTGGAAATGTACCCAATGAAGTAAAATTAATAATAATAACAACAGTCTTACCTGGTCCCAGGGACAGATGATTCCTCCAAAACACATAAAGAGATATCCCATGGCAACAAGACATACCCAGACCACCAGGGAAAATATACGAAGCAGCTTCTTAAATACCGGTTCTACGCAGACAAGGATAAATATAGCAAAAAAAATTGCTAGGGCTGTTGGAACAGTTATTAAAAATGCCACATGGTCTTCAATTTCCTGGAAACAAAGGAAAATGAAAAGGAAGTTAAAAACTAATGTACTTAAAGGTCAGACAGCAGTAACATACTCTAAACTGGTGGCACATGGAGATCTCAAAGACATGACTGAATATCAAAAGGGAGATGAATCAAAATAGGATTTCTTTCACTGTAAGAAGCTGCTATTTGGAGTATTAACTTCACAAACAACTATTAACCTCACTGCTGCATGGTACTTTTTCTACTAAATTGAGGAATTGAAGCAGATTGAGAAAACTGTAAATCACACTACAGTAATGCACCAGGCCTGTAGGACTGAGCAAATTAAAAGGCAAACCCAATTTGCATAGCCCTTCTGCCCCAGAATTCTAAAGATTTCTCTGATTAGTATAGTTTGCAGGGGAAATTCAAGCTTTCCAACTGAAGACTACAGCTGACAGAATGCCTCCCAAATCAACTCCCAAGTCCATAGTTCCATAAAAGCCTTTTTGACCGTGATTTTTGCCAGGTACTATACATTTTGCTTCTGTTTAAGGTATTTATCTGGAAGGATGGGCTCTAGATTACCTATATAAATTTTCTCCTAGCAACTGCTTAATTCAAAATGTGCAAACACCACCCGGAGCAAGGACTAGAATGTAACTTGAAGTTAGATTCAGAATAAACAATAATTAATTTTTTTTACAGAACTTACATGGATAGTACTATGCTAATATCTTTAAATCATCTATCTAGCCATAGATACATTAAAAAAGAATAAATATTTGATTTTATATTCCTGTATGTGTTCAAAAGTATGATATAATGCTGTTGCACTTCATCCAGACAAAGTCTGGTTACAGGATCTTTACTCATTCCAGCAGCTGTTACGAATTTTAACAGCCTTATTTGTAGCAAAAGGGATGGCAAAAACAGGCCCCAAATCCGACTGTTGCAACAGTATAAAATCCTCCACTAACCACACACTTCGTGCAGAAAAGCCTCATATCCATTTATTCACGCTGGTGAAATCTTGGCAACAATCTGAAAGTACCTATTTGATGATTTGTAAGAGGCCTAAGCACAAAGAAACAACATTTCTTTTTCCCTAGATTTGTAGTTGCTTCCTTAGTGCCCTGACAACTCTTATTTATTGATGTGGTTTCAATTTAAATACTTCACATTTTAAGTAAAAGCTGTTTGATGTGACTTTTTTCCCCCCTTTCTTATGTCTATAAGACTTACTACAGTTAGAAGAAAACTAAAAATTTAAAAGTAAATTTGTAAACTTAGAAAAATTTACAAATGCTATCACAGCATTTTTTGGTTTTTGGGGTGAGGTGATCTTCCAGATAGTAATACTAAGTTTTACAATCTGACACCTATAAAGAGACACTTGCTGTAAGATCCTTTCCCCCTCCTCTCTTCAAACTTGTTTTGTTTTGCTGGAGCTCCTGACTGCATGGGTCCTGCGCGTCGCCACGTCCACCTGCAGCATCAGGCACCTCTGCCTGCTGCTGCCAGCCTGGCACCACCACGCTGGCACCTACCTCTGCCACCCGTACACACAAACCCGCTGCCAAACCTCATCCGAAACCCTCCGCATTTCAGCAGGAGAGGTGCAGATCACCTCTCTGCATTAGCTGAGGCTCTCCTCTGTGCTGACCCGGGCAGGTTCAAACCAAGGGGAAACGGCATGACGAGAGTCCACATCTTATGGTGCAGCCTGCACATCAGCTTTCACATACCCTACACTCTGCCCCTGAAAATGCAGAGCTCAACTCCTCTTATTCTTTCTTCCCTTTTAGATTTACGAAGTCACACATTTAAGCAATTATTAGTGCAGCACTGATGATCAGGGTATAAGTGAAAGAAGAGTTGAGAAATTGTAAGTGATGGTGCTAACTCTAAAATGCAAACACTAATCTTCCAGATATTAAATACACACATTAAGGCTTTCAAGCACTCAGGTAGTCACACTGAAAACAAATTTACAAGCTTAAAATTAGGCGTAGAGGTAATTGGCCGCTCGAGTACAGAGCTGCGTGAAGTAAGACGGGTGCAATCTTGCGTAGCACAAGACAAAATATAAAACCTAACTAGCTGTACTAAGAGCTACTGACCTATGCCTCTGAATTTTGTGATTTTGATCATTTCCACCTCTGAAATTTGTTTCAATTAATTGATTTTCACAGTGAATTGATTTTCAGTGAATTGATTTTCACAACCCATGTCAGCCCAGGCAACACCAAAAGCATTTAACTTCGACCTTTGACTGCTGCACTTCCAGATGAGATTGCAAATCTCTTGTTACAAGGTCAGAAGAATTAGTCCCTTCACCGGTGACAGGACATTACATTCCTTGCACCATCTGTCATGCAGTGAAGGTTCCAGCACCGAAAGAACCCGCAAGCTCCTGGAGGAAGCAGAGCCTCAGGAAAACCACAGATTCAGATGACAGCAAATTGGTATCTCAGTGATAACAATCATGCTACAAATACACTAGCAAGAATATCCACATGCACTTCAACAGCATGCTTCTCCATTTCAGTAAAAAAAAAAATAAAAGTATGGTGCTTTCTAGGACAATCTTGCTTCATAACAAATCAACAATATTTAGATTTCAGTTCAGAGCATATATATGGCCACATAGTTACATATTTCTGTATATATTCTATCATTAGATCAATCCATCAAAATGTTTGTTCTAGATGAACAGCTGATCAGTCTATTTCCTTTTCTTAAGGGTATACTGATCTCAACACTCAGCTGAGCCCTTTTGATCACTAAATCTAAAATTTTATCTCTGCTTTCTCCTCTTCTCCGGTTGGCTCTTGCACAATTTTGCATTTTGTTTTGGTATGAACATATGCAGGAAAAAAATAGACCAGAAAAAATCACCAGTAAGTGAATGCAGCCTCACTGGCTGCAGCGGGATGTCACCTCTCTGAGGTGACTACAAAACAACCTGCCTCCGATGGTGCGAGCTGGTTGCATCACAACCTACGTTGAGAATTTACAGACATCAAAATTTAAAGACAGAATAGTATACACATTAGGCAATTAAAAAAAGAGGAAACAATTCTTATTACAATTTGAATCCTTTCCAGAAAGTCTTAATGTGTACCAGGGGATTTTTCACAATCCTGCCTGTAAAACACACATTAATGTCAGGTCACTAAAAGCAGGCCATGTGAGGCAGAGATTTATTTTGGAAACTACTTTTAACAATATTTTCTTATTACTTCAGAGGAACTAAATCTTTATGAAGCTGTAACTTTGAGACTAGGACATTTAAAACTTGTAGCTTCCTGATCAATATTTGCAATCATCAGTGTGTTTTGCCAGTTAAATGACACTGGATGCAAAGACAAATCCTGAAGGCTGTTATGTTTCCTTAACAATTTCCCAAGGAGATGGGGACAAAAAACAGCCCAAAACATTTGCCTTCTTTTTTTATTGCTAGCCTCAGAAATTAAAATACACCAGAGGTAATGGAATTAAAATATCAGCATGACACTTTTGAACATAATGGCTAAGCCTGCAATACATGGATCTTGCCTGACAGCTCTGTCTTCCTGGGTGTTTTCTAGCTTGCTGTCTTTTAATTACTGAAGAAATTAAAAAGTCTACTCTTATGAAGAATTTATGGGGGTTGGAAAATCTTCTAAGTGTGTGAAAATCTTATCACCACTAAAATCTGAAGAATCACTTTAACTCAACTTTCCAAAGTATTCTACATCCTGTTTTTTCCCTTTCCCTATGATGCCATGCCCTCAGTTTAAACAGCAAAGCTGCTGTAGAGCACTTCACTGTTTTGCATCTGTTTTAAAAAATGTTGAGTGTTAAAAAAAAATACAGGTATTAAGGATTGTTACCTCACTGACCTTTCCACCAAAACAGAACAACAGATTATTTCAGACTGACTGAAATAATCTGCTTAGTTACCTCTATAGCAAAAGTTGCTCATCTTTTCCTGTAAAGCCTTTTCCAGGACTTGAGAGAATTAGAAATACAGCGGTTTTCATAAGACGTGTCATCATCATTGCCTCTGTAGAAGTGGACAGCATTTCAATAGTCTAACACCTCAGAAATAGTTCTCTAAAAAGCCAAAAAGCTGCAAAAGTCTTTTGGCTGCTTGTGACTCTTATCCCATGGTTTTATATTTTGGTGAATTAGCTTACGGCTGACTACACTGTATGCCATCTGCTAAACAGCTGGGAAAAACTCCATTTTATTAGGAGGTGCTGTGCTCTGCTCCTAGCCAAATAGCTGTACAGCTTCATCTAGGACTTCATCATTTAGGACAACTACTGAAAAGTTTTGGCCTGCAATCTCAGTTTTCTTTTCCATCAATTCTGTCATTATTAGTCCATCTTCACCTCAGAAATGGTACAGTGTCTTATGGCCAGATGATCCTTTCCAAGCCCACATGGTATTTTCTGGATCCACAACTTAGAAAAGCTTCTCTGCCTTTGATGCCCACCATTTATCTTGCATAACACAAAGCTCTGCATGTTTTTCTTGCTTAGCTACCTTAGAAGCTTTAGCATGTGTTTTTTGGGGTATTTTTAAGCTTTTATTGAGCTTGGTGCAACATGATCAAGGACACTAGCAGAAAGTTAATTGAACTGTACCTTTTAATCAAACTGTCCTGAAGTTTCTGTCAACGAAGCTTTTGATTTTCACTAAGGCCGTATGTAATTCCATGCCTGAGATTTTTTCCCCTCTGAATTAGCATTCCTTCTTTGCCTTGGTGGATCAATGATAACAGCACCGGGTTCAAATCCAGTTGTTTCATAACATCTGTTGTCTTGAGAAGTTCAGTTCTCTCTATTAATGAGACTGATGTGCAGTCTACACTTCGTCTTAGCACATGGTGATATCCTCGCTAATCCACAATCAGTCCAGCAATTTGCACATCACATGGATCGGGTAATTCTGACCAGCATTACAACCGCCAAGCTGCTGCGTGATGTCGTATACAAGGAGCAAGAAGCAGTTCTGCACTCCTTGCCAGATTATAAATAATTTTGTATTTGTTAACTTACTGTGAAACTATTAAAGTAATAAGAATTCATTCAGATTACTTCAGATGACATTCTGGTCACCTGGAGCCTCCCCTCAAACTTGAAAGTCGCAAACAGTGTGTGGTGTAAAATCCCCCCCATATGAGAAGTGTTGGCATTTTACAACAGCACAATAATTCTGCTGAAACCAATAGGAACTGTTCTCTGACTTTAGAGGGTCTGTCCTAGTTGGCACAGGGGACTAATAGTGATAATACAGTGACCAACCATATAGGTATTGTGAACACCCTTCTGCTGACCACCTATGTGCTTGACTACAGTGCCAAGTACTTTTTACCAGAGCATTCTTTTCAGGGAGTCCAACTACATATAGATGTTGTTCAAGTTCTCACTTACTCAGAAGAAAACAGTTGCATCCAGATTTTTTTAAATTTGCCTGATAGCTATAAGCAAACCTCTCCTGCTCCACTGTTGTACCAATGATTATTGGGAACACAAAGTCAAACATACCAGAGATCACAGACTTCTCTGCTTAATTCAAAAACATCAGACCTCACAGAGGGTTTGGAAAGGCTCTTTGGAGGTGCTGAGCAAGAGTCCAAGGCCATGGCTGCTGTGCAAATAACAGTAACATAAGGAAGGGTAAAAGAAAAGTTCTGAAGGCAAAATGTTGGTTGCTATTGAGGACGCAGAGAACTATGGGAACATTCCCAGAACAAGACAGGTTGACAAGCAAAAGTTCAATGAGCAGCTAAGAAAAGGTGTTAAAAAGGGAGTTCTAAGAAACGGGGAAATTTTGGGAATAGGGAGGGAGAGCCTCTAGAAGCTCTAAATGAGAAAAGAATGAGTTTGCTGGTACTTCAAAGGTCATAAGAAAACATTCAAACTGAAGAGGTTATGGAAAGATAGTACATGGTTTAAGAGAAGTGGTAACATCATGAAGACCTGTAATTCTTAACTAAAGGAAAGGACAGAAGTTGATTAAACTCAAGCAAGGAGGAAATGACAAAGGAACACCAGAACAGACAGTCTCTCTTTTAAAAAATTTTGTTGAGAAATAAAACACCCACGTGAAAGTGCATGCTCTTCTATGTAAACTAAAAGCCTAAGAAGCTAGATGGAAGAACTAAAATGCCTGTTGTTAAAACAACACTATTTATACAACAGTCTTACTGAAAACTTGGTGGAAAAAAGAGCATCAGCAGAGTACTGAAAAAGCAGAAAAGACTGAAAGGCAAATACTTTGGCAGGGATTGAAGAAAGGCTTGCATTAACAATCTAGGAGAATCAACAAATAGCATAAAGATCCTATGAAACAAAAAACTAGACTGAACAATAAAGGCTTATCAAAATAAATGACATACAGGACCGCTAATCCAACCAGGACAGAAACTGCTTGAGATTCTATGAAACACAAGTAAGAAAGGCTGATAAAGAAGAAAACCCAACAGGTCAAGGGATACTTCAGGGACTGAAGACTTTAGACTGGCTAAAGATCACAACAGTAGATTGAAGCTGAGACCACTATCTATGTCTCATGCACAAATGAAAAATAAAGCAAACAAACAAGTAAACTAAACAACAACCAAAATGAAAGAAACCAATACAAAGAAAGAGAAAACACTCAATTTGGTCTCAAGAAGTGGAAAGAACCTAGTTCATAAAATATTAATATTGAGGAGCTGCTTTATAACAAAGTTTGTTAAGTAAACAAATGAAAAACAAAATCTAAACACTAAAATTGAAAGGGGAAGCTAGAAGCTTACAGATTAAAACCTTCGTAGGTGGCCTAAAGACACTATAAAGCTCAGAGGCATAGGCCAAAAGATAATGAATTCCCAAAAACAACTTAAGAAAGACCAAAACACTATCAGAATGCCTGAACAGTCAAGAAGGAAAGCTTCTAAAAACTATCTTTTAAAAAAAAACAAAACAAAACAAAATGAAAGGGTATAATAACAAGGATCATAAAATTTATCAGGATTATTATAAAGACTCGATAATGCAGGCCAAGTAAAGAGCTTAAGAAATTGTTTTTGAGAGTATAAAAATAAGTAGAAAAAATTTTTTGAAACATAATCAGGATTTGGCAGCCTGCTAAAGGACTTCTAAGCAAACAGATGATGCAGGTACTTAAAAAGAACAGTTAGAGAAGAGCAGACTGTAGCAGAAAGGAGTTGAGGGTTTTTTTGTATCTTTGTTCAGTGTGGGGTAATTCTCATTACAGAATATTCTGTGCAGGGGGAACACATCAGAAGATCTGTCTCAAATTGATGTATCAGTATAAGGCATTACAGACAAAAGCAGGAACATGAAATATAAAAATAATCACCATAAGCAGATCGGGTTCACCAGAAAGGGCCAATGGGACTCGAAGGAGAAAGAGCTAAAACCGCAGTAACCTCCACCCAAAAGTGCCCCAGTATCCAAATACAGGAATGTGATATGATACCAGTCTCTCCCGGGAACGCTCACAAAGACTAAGGGAAGTACCAGTAGGTCTGATGTCTATCCTGGGAAATATTTTTTAAAAATGGTCCTGAAGTGCCCATAAGAGTCCTTGGGAATCCTAGAATATATACTTTCTGTATATCCATAAACAACTTGGGAAAAGGGATGAATAGCAACCTGACAAAGATGAGGGCCAGCTATGAGACATTACTAAAGGATCTCATAATAGTCACTACTGAGCAAGAAAATGGCAGATGAATTTCAGTGGAGAAGTATGTGAAGTGATGCAGCTCAGACAACATAATGCTAATTCTATATAGTAGAAGAGGCTCTTAGTTGACTATTAACACTTAGAAATGGAGTTATTTACTATTTATCATAGGTAGACCCATGAAAACATTACTTTGGTTCTCACTAGCAGTCAAAACAACAACCCAAAATGCAGAAACTAGGAAAAGAATAAATAAGAGAGAACATAATGATGCTACCTCAATGCATAATGAAGACTTTAAACTAATCTGTTTCCACCACCACCACTTACAAATGAATGCAAAAGAACTAGAAAAGATAGGTTTCCAAAGATGTTCAAAGCTGCAACACAGTGGCTTGATACTGATGGAGTAACATTTGGTTTCAAGGCTCCTCTTCTCTGCATGGACCAAGCACAACTGTCCTTTGATACAGCTCTTTTGATTTTAAAAGGCATTGTCCACCTCAGAGCAACAGAGAACAACCTCCACTTGAGCTGTCTGCATGCAAATGTGTAGCCAGGAAACCCCCTGAGACTGTGACCATTCCTACTGTATCATATGCCATGGAATAGAGGACAGAAACCTATCCCTGCCAAAAACATAATTTGCAGAATCAGGGGCTGTGTGTTTGTATATTTTATATACATAAATATGCTCTGTGCAACCCCATGCACCCAATCTGAATGGTGAGCAGCTTTTCCTGTTACTTTATACACCCTCATTTGGCACATTGGCAGTTTTCTCTCTCTTAATTTATTTTCCTTGAATTTGTATCCTCTCATCTTGTTAACCGTGCATCATATACAATCTATCATATACAACCATTTATTGAATAAGCTGGGGTTCAAAGGGCTCACAGAGGGTCAGGGAACATGAACTTTCCATCATCCAGCACCATCTCAATCTTCTCTCAGACTGGCAATTGTCAAAAGTAGCTTCACTTTGAGACACTTAACAGCCTATGGAAAACAAGATGGTCCAACCCAGTTACAGGTGGCTCCAACACTCAGCTGGTGCACTTATAAAATTGTCCTACCCAATGATACTAGCCGGCAGCCACAGAATATAAATCATGACCCAAAGTGCAACGACAGTTAATTACATTCTGCTTTCTGAAGTGTCCTCTTCAGAAGAGGGCTGAGACAATACACAGCAAAGCAAACAAAAGTTTGTACTTTGAAGAAACTAATTATTTCAGGCTCCAGAGCTAATTAGCACCTACTCATATCATTTAGATTATTTTTAATGTAAACGTAGTGATCAATATATCCTTCTTGCACACTTTATTCTACTTGCATTGGTTCTGAATTCCTCTCCAAAAATGTGGCTTAAAACTTAGTTTAGCTTGTTTTGCACATGTCCTCAAAATACTTCCTCCTTTTACTATCAAAATAATCTTAAAGAAGCTCTTCAATAAATAAAACTACTGTTTACGCAACATCCCAAAATGTGGATATACAAAGATAAATCGAGTAAAACAGGAAAAATGTATGCTTTGCCGTTAAATATACTCAAACTCCATCAGCTAAACGTTATGGATAATACATTCCCTCACAGGACTCAGAGACATGTTTTGCAGATTACCTGTACATACTAAAAGTGAAATTATGGCCTTCCTTGTATCCATATAGATCCATGGAAGTGAGAATATATTGAGGTACTTGTTTGATTCTTTGAGCTATTTGATACTGGCAGTTACATATTTTGGCTATCATATTTAAACCGAAGCTAAAAGGTGGCTTTCCCTCACTTCCGTCATAATAACTTGAGAATCTGGGTGTAGTCAAGAAAAAATGTCAAGATGGAACTTGCTTAAAAGTAAGGATCACAAACTTTGAACCAGGGAGCACAAGTTTCATCACATAAGGAAACAGTGTTCATTTTAAAGGTCTGTTTAATGAAGAAAAAGGTAAGCTGAGGTTTCTTTCTCTATTGGGTTTTAAAAATACATTTTGCAATAATATTCCACAGATTTAACATATCGGCATAATAAGGTAACATGAAAAATAGTTTTAATATTGAAAAGTCACTACTGTCATTGTGTAATTACTTTTCAAGTTTTTCCTGAGGTTTTGCAATTACTTACTAAACACAGTTATTATTATCGCAGAATACGTTCTTAAAATTTACTCCCCTAAGGACGCTTTCCACACTCTCATAGGTCTCTCAGTTCAACTGACTTCAAAACAAAGAGGTTTCTTATTTCATTTTTAACTCCAGGATCAGGCCTGCACTCTGCAATGGGTATTACTTCTATAATGATAACATTTCAAATAAAGGTAACCAACACGTTAGCTTACATTTGAAATATAACTATGCCAAATAACAGCTCCATAAAAGTGCAAAAATCACAGACATTCATAGGAAATAGCGCAAAAGACATTCTGCAAATCCAGGCATTTCCATTTAGTGTTAGCTGAAGGCTTATTTAACCAGTACTGTTACCCATTTCACTAAGGCACAAATAAGAAAATATTAAAAATCAAAGAAAACAAAAACAACCTGGTAAATTGGTTTTGTATTAAATAAATGTTGGATCACTTGAAGAAGTGTCTAAAATCCCACCACCTACCAGTCAGGTTTGGAAATTGCCTGAACTCACCTGGGCAGAAAACAAGCGCAGCTGAGAGACTAAGACTACTTTCTGGTGCAAACTAGCCGGGTGCCAGCAGGGATTACGGGACCCACTACTTGTCTGGACAATCTACCACCTCCTAGGTCTTGACCAGAGTAGACTGTGCTCAGGCTGCCACAGTGAGCTGCATCAAAGAAAGGGAATGAATCCACCTGCCAGGGTATATAAAGCAAGAGGAGCGATTTATAAGGAGCAGCTGAGGGAGTTGGGGTTGTTTAGCCTGGAGAAAAAAAGGCTGAGTGGAGACCTCATGGCCCTCTACAACTACCTGAAAGGAGGTTGTAGAGAGGTGGGAGTTGGTCTCTTCTCCCAAGTAACAAGTGATAGGAAATGGTCTGAAGTTGCATGAGGGGAGGTTTAGGTTGGATATTAGGAGAAAAAAAATCACCAAAATGTTTGTCAAGCACTGGAACAGGCTGCCCAGGGAAGTGGTTGAGTCACCATCTACGGAGGTATTTAAAAGAACTGTGTAGATGTGGCACTTAGAGACGTGATTTAGTGGTGGACTTGGCAGTGTTGGGTTAACAGTTGGACTTGATGATCTTAAGGGTCTTTTCCAACCTAAATGATTCAATGATTCTATGAGTGTGAGAGCACTAGCAAACAGATGCTGAACGAAGTTCAAAGAGCATCTGTTTTCCTCACGTACCTCTCAGGAGAAATAAGGTGTCTGAGTCTTCAGCCTGAATTCATTCTTGCTGGAAAAGGAGCTGGGAGAATCTAGTCTTACTAGGATTTTCCTGCAGGACTGTCCAAAGTACTTGCAAATTGTATACGTGGATGGTGAACTTTTTGCTGGAATGGAAGGTCAGCTATACCACTTGTCCAGCCAGTGGGCACTGTGCATGCCATAGCATTTAGGGTCTTTAGGAGGTTCCAAAGCACACAGTTCAGCTGCCTGAGAAACTACTTTGCAGACCCCCGTGAGTGGCTCTGATAAGCCATCAGTCTACATGGGATCTCATGAGACTCTCCAATATTCAAACACCAGACTGATTGCACCTGAAGCTATAAAGGAAAGGTGTTTGGGCCAGACGACTTCTTACCTCAGCTGTCCTGTGTAGCACACTCTGAGTGTGCAACCAGAAGCTGTTGCTTCTGCACTCTGGAGCACATCTTCCAGGTTAAAGAAACTTCAAAACTAGAACCATGGGTGAGGGAAGAACTGGATGCTCAGACAACAGGCCTGAGGGCAAGGCTGAGAGGCCAGTGGTGATGGTGCTGTTTCCATTGCTTCTCACAAACACAAACCTGGAACAGGTTCTCACCAGGAACAGCAAGAGACTTTTATATCACATGGGCATAGCTAAGAACAGGAGCTCTGTTTAGAGATAAGCGACAAAGAAAATATTTCTATACAGGCTGAAGAAAGAGACAACTGGGACGATAAATGTGGAAAGCCTCACACTTCTCTGCACAGATGGTGTAGCAGTCCCTTCAATTTTCAGCATCATCTGAATAAGGTTCAGTGTCCAGAGTTTGCTTATACAAGATATAAAAATAAAAGATCTGGAGAAGAAAATGTGTGGAGCTGGTTTTTTTAATAGGACTTTTGCTCAAAGGAAAAAAGAGAAGGCTGGGAAAAGGGGCAGAACTGTGCCAATTCACTTATTTTGGTGTCCAGATGACCAAAACCAGAAGTTTAATCTGTTGGCATCCTCTCATTGTTACATATCAATAAGGCTTGAGGTGACTCAGTTCTTTCGAAAACGTGCAGAAGCCACTGTGGAAGCACTTACTTTGTTTGGGATCACAACTTGGCTATGACTGGGGATGTAGGCACAGGATGAAACACTACAGGTGTTCAGCTGCACTTTGTCCCCATGATGCTAGCACACCCAGCCACTCAAGAGATTTGCAGATGACTTCTATCTGTGTTAAATGTCCATGCCGCCATCATCTTGGAGTGATGTATGGTGTAATCTGGAAGATTACAGTGACTGGTGCCATTACAATGTGGAGAATTTTCTTGTTTGCAGTGTAAACATAGGGAATGTGATCTTTAGTTAATGTCCTTAATCTAGGAGACCTCTTGAAGGATCAACCAAAGAAATCTATTCACCATTTTTGTAGGAGTTTTAAGATCCCCGTAAATGGGTCAGATATATTTGTCCACAACAAGGAACTTGAAATCAAATTTAAAAAAATTTAAGCAAGTTACACAGAGAGCTATTCACAGGTCTGTGGCAGATCCACTATGAAGCTGCCCATACATGATTTGTGAATCCACATACCTGGCTTGATGCTGATAAAGACAGCAGACAATCGTAGCCCAATCCATCATCTGTCTTATTCCCATTGCACTTTAGGAAACAACTGCTCTAGTTACTATGTTATTTGTCATTTTTGTCAGCTGCAGTAATGATTAGGAGTTGTGGATCCGCTGTTTTGAGTCACAATTTGTGATATTAAATAAGCTTTCCATTGCCTGGGTATTCACAAAACTTTAAGATTACAATTCAAGGCTAAGCTTTTTTCCAACACAGCCCTATCTACGGTTTTATCCACTTCTTATTCAGCATTCAAGTTATTCAATAGGAAGGATGAAACAGAGGTATGCAAAGTGAGATTGCCACCGGCACCTCATTATCTTGATGGCTCTCTGTTCACAGACTTGTTAGGGACCAGCAAATGAGACACGCTCTTAGCAGCATTAAAAGTAACCACAGATGTACTGGGAGTGTCATTAGCAAATGAAACAAGAAAAGGCCCAGAGTGTTATTGTACTGAGGAATGAAACTAGACACAAAGCTGGGCAACTCCTGCATCAGGCAGGAAGACGCAGCAACCTTTACAGGCCTGAATAAAGAGATAATACTGGCTAAAGAAGTCATGCTCAGGCAACCAAAGATCATACTAGAAGGAACATTTGGCAGGGATGGCGATATCCTAAGACTGCATCAAATAGCCAGCAACTATAGCTGGAAGAATATATTGTAACATTATGGTGCCTAGAGACAAGAAAAAAAATCAGAAACATAGGAGTTCCTCGTGGAACATTTTAATAGGGGACTTGAAAGCAGAACTGTGTGCTAATTATAGCTGGAATTAAGGAAAGAAAAGGCATAAATACACTAATGTTTATTTCGTAGTCTTCCTCATCTCACTAGTAGCAATAATCTGGCAGAATCAGTTTAAGAAGAGGTAGGATACCTCCTGGGCACAACAACGACAGCATCAAGCATGCAAACAACCCTGTTTCTGCTTGTCCTTCAATTAGTGAGGATTTTCCTTTGGTTCATTACCTTTGCTTTGACTTAGCTTTCTTTTTCGGGGAATGGATGTGCTGGAGTTTGAAAACAGTATTGCAGATGCTTTGGCTTACTTTCAGTCTGCAAGGGTTCCAAGGAATGCATTCAGACCTTGGGTATTCTTGGCCTTTGGGAAGACAGTCGGTGCTCTTGAACCAAAACAGCTTTAAACTACGCAGAGCTGATCTCAAAAGATTTCCTAGTATTGAGAACACAAGTAAACTTAGAATACGGCTGTGAACTTACGGTACAACTGCATTATTCTGTGCAATTAGATTATAACAGAGAATCTCATGAATAGGAATATAACATCACCACAACATCAGTGGTGTGGTGACCTTTTTGTGTGGATGGATGAACTTTTCAGATCCAGAATACTGATGAGAACATTACCAGAAACATGCAGCAGATACCCTTCTGCAGACACCTTGAGACACTGTGATGAGAATGATGGAACATGCCTTCCAAAGCCCTTTTTTCCTCACAGACTTGAAGACTTTTCCCCCTCCATTTCATGAGATTCTGATCATGGAAATCTGGAAGGGTTTGGCCAATGTCCATTTTTTACTAGAAGAAGCAAGGATTTCTTTTAGACAAAGTAAGACCAGTTAAAGGGAGGATTTGCTGTCATTCTGACCAAGGGCCCAAAGAAATGGAGCTTCCAAGTTCAAGCCCCAGGAGACTTAAAGGACTCTCTGATGTTATTCTCTTTGTGCAGAGACAATTCCCTGCCAGTCATGTTGGCAGCTAGAAAGTTTTATTGTGCTACTTGAGAATGAGGCAGCTGCCTTGGCTTCCATTGCAGGATCAGATGAAGGTAAATTCAGTCAGTCTGATGCCAGAAAACCAGTTCCTGCAGAATGTACATCTGCCCTGTTGTAAGTACACCTCCTTAGTTAATTGTACTCCCCCTTTAAGAATGATTGCCTACTCCCACTTTTGCTACAGAAGGTATTTGGGCAGGTCAGCGATGTAGATGTGCAGCCAACCTTTAATTTCTTGGGTTTATGAACCCGTAAAAAGGTTCAGGAATCATAACTGAGCCTACCAGCATGATCATGAAGTTTTCAGAAACTTCAAAGAAGTGTCTGGGGGAGATCACCACAGAAAATCATTAGGCAGCTAATAGAAAAACATCTCATAGTGCTTTAGAAGAGGGAAGGCATCAGAATGCCATATTGTAGAAGCACTTTTCACCCACCACATGCTCCACTTGGCCAACGATACCATCAAGAAGCATGCAGCTCCACATCAATAAATGTCCATACATAGACAACCACATCTTAAGAGCTTTACAAGGTCACATGCAGCAGCAAGGATTCTGGAGATAGATAAGGACCCCAGACTAGTGTTAAAGGTAAACACCACCTAGCAGGCTTGCAGTCTTTGAGTAAGAGGCGTGGGCCGGCCTAAAAGAAAAAACATGTATATCTGGAGGTAGACTGGTGGACCTTGAGTTTTGGGGAAAGAGACAGAAAGAATATCTTGACAGACTTTGGTCTTCTCTCACTTTCATCACAAAGTCCTTACCTATGCTAAACGATTCTGTTATCCTGAACTGTAGGTTTTTATTGAAGCCTGTATCTATCGACAGGGCACTCTTTATGTCTAGAAAATACATGAGTAAAGGAAAGTTATGGCCTTCCAATAAATTTTACAATATGGGCATCATCCCTGTTTTCTGTCAAAGTTTTGTTTAACACAAACTGCAGATATTTCAGATACACTCATATTTTACATTATGAATTTTATAGTGGCTGTTTTTTTCTTGCCCTACAAATTGAAGTTATAATAGATATGCTCTGGCAACAGGAAAAAACTGTTCTAGATACCACTAAAAATGGTTATAAGTTCTTAGTACTAAAAAGAGAGGGGGGCAAATAATGGGCTTGTCCTTCATACTGTATTGAAAGAACAAGAATAATCAGACAGAAAATTAAGCTGACCTCCGGCATTTCTAAGCACTGGAAGGCTTTCACAGGTTTGGGAAAACAATTTACTCTCTATTGATTAAAGCAAGCAGCTAAACATGGATGACTGATCTCATTTTACCAGTTTTCGGCTCACACCAGGTACAGAGAAATACAGAGGATACTTTGACACAGGGAAATCAAAGGTTGATACTACCACTGCTTTATTTAAAAGTCCAAGCTGTGAATGGTCATCTTTCAAGCAGACTCTGGGAGTCTTCTATCTAGTGTCTGAGGAGATGAAGTGCTTAATTCCAAAGGTCAAAATCACAATATTTTTGTAAAGCAAACAAAAGCAAAACCTCCCAAGAAACCTCTCTCAGTAACAAAAGCAGTACGTTGTCTGAAAGAAAAGTAATCAGATTTCCAGGCGCACTCTGTAACTAACCTTGTTTACTGTAATTTTGCAACAGCTTTTATAAATTTTTCATCTGAAATCAAGAATGCTACAGCTCGTATTCTGACAGGTTGAAATAGCTGAGTAAGTGGAATACATCCCTGTGTGGTTGGCTGTGTTTGGGAACACTTAAGAATACATTGCCAAAAAAAAAAAAAAAAAGGCAACTCAGACATCACAGTGAAATATTTTAACAACCAAATAAAAAATTAAAATAGAAGGAAAGCCTCTCACTTCCATTGACTTCAGGGTTTTTTTAAGAAAGCCTAGAACGTAAAAATGGTTCATGCTTCATAAATATCCATTTTTTCTGAACATTGTCTGATCCCACATTCCATGTTCTAAACTGTTCTTTGAAGTACAAGTGAGAAACACGAATTGAGTGTTATGGTGAGTCATTTGGGAGTTTTGTTTCCACAACGGGCTTAAGTAACTTTCAGTAAAATCTTAACTGCTTCATATGAAATCTGAAGGAAACAACTGTTAAGGAAGATTTCCTTTTTACTTCAAATGCACAGCCCAGACCTACACACAGCAATCCCACTTCACTTCCATTGTGCCTCCTTTACAAAATTAAACCTTCTGTCAAAACAATTGCATGCATACTGGATGTGAAAAATAAAGGCAAGGATATTAATATTGGCTCCTGTGGCTCAGATACTCGTAACTGCTTGCCCCTTTTATATAATCAGGCACAAAAAAAAAAAGAAAAAAAAGATGAAGATTTCACAGCTACATAAAAGGAGTATTCTTTATTCAGGTGCGGGAGAAACAGATCTAAACCTTCAGGAATATTTTAAGTAGAAATGCAACCAGAGCTAGACTATAATAAAATGCTTTTAGGTGAAACTCTGGGCAGAGCTCCAAAGGATTTTGCCCAACATCCTGTGGCTGGAAGTCTGTATAGGCAAGCTTTCTCTCTGCCTGAAGTTACTTTCATCCGCTGACTGGAAACTTTAAGGATGAACCCCACCTCTCTCTCCACTCACCCGTCCAGTTGTTAGCCACAGGAAGATAAAGGCTCAGGAAAAAGTTTTTAAAAGTTTTTTTTTTCTTCTTCCGGTATGTCTGGAATTCCAAATGCAGACTGAACTATAAAAATCACTCTTTCTGAAGTAGCAATGCCTGGTGAGATTTGGCCAGCTCATAGTTTTGTCTCGGTGACTTTCAGCAGTCCTTCAATCTGAGCCCAGTGTTATGCCACCATTGATATTGTGAATGATTTACTGCAAGAAATGGAATTATGAAAATAAGCATGTGCAACTTGCAAACAAGCTGTAGATCATACCATGACTGAAAGGTATGAAATTTAATGCTAAACACTGTCAAGCCCAAATTCTGCTGCCTTGACTGTATGAGAGTATCGTGTATGTTTCCACACCTAACTATGCCTCAGCCTCGATATCTGATGCACTTCCATTTCCATCACTGGTCCCTTCAGCCCTGATGGACAAGCACCCAAATTAACACACCAGAATGAGATAAGATGTTGAAGCCTTATTTTGTACACAGAGCTCCAAAACTGAAACATTTAGGCAGTAAACAATGGAATTATGAGGCATCACCATTACTGGCCTCACATTAGCTCTTTTACAACTGTTCTGTATTTAGTAGGAATAGCACTTTTAACATAAAGCTCAAAAAGCAATTAATACAAGTACTAAAAGGAAATAAAACAGCTCTAAGCTCTAAGCTCTAAGTTTAGCCAATCTTGCAAGCTGTTTCTGCAGTTTTTGAGACAAAAGTTTGGTCATAACAGGCAAGAAAGCAGGATTCTCTGTCTGTTTAAGCAAACACTGTTACGTGCAGTGCCTCTCAAAGAGAATCCATTATATTATACTAACCTACTCATCCTCACTCTTAGAGATCAGTCGCTCTATTCAATAAGCATTAAGATTTCCAGAAGACCGTTAGAAGATTTTTTAAAAGATAAAAGGTCTGAGACCCCCTCAAACCTCTATTCTTAATTTCAGAAGTGTACAGTAAATGCAAACAGCCTGCTTCTAATTATTAACAGCAGGAAAACTCTGTAAGGAGCAAGAATTTTACTGCCCTCTGCAGCTTTTCCTTCGCGTTCAACACAAGGGCAAAACGCCACAGATTTCTGGGTGAGATGAACTGATACCGACTGTCATCTGCCGCTGTGACATATTTTTCCTCCCGAAGGCTGGAAGCCCCAAAATGGACACGTAGAAAAGGTATCCGACCGACCAAACTTCACCTCCCTTAAAAACGGAGGCTGCGCTGCCCAAAAGCTTTCTTGAGAAAATGGGTCAAACGCTAGAAATCAGTATAAGGAAGGGGGGGAGGGGGGGGAGCAAGGAGGGAACGGCCCCTATGTATTTGCCATAAAAATGTTACTTCAGATACTGGTACGGACTGCATTTTCTTTGTGCGGCGATTTAAGCCTTGCCACGCAAAGGCCGATACGGCCAAGCTGCCAGTTGGAAGGGAGCAGAGCCAACGAATTAAGTGAATTAAACTCGATGCGCTTGTTGACTCAGGTTTCGCCCCATCAGCCGCGCCGCCGCTTGCTCCATCGCCGCCTCAAAACATCGGGCAGCAAAGTTTGGGCGAGGGGTGTCCCCGGGCCCCGCAGCCGCCGCCGCCCGCCGCCACCCCGCCGCCTCCCTCCCGCCACCAACTTTCCTCCGCAGGAACGGCAGCAGCACCGGCTCTCGCCCGCCCCGTCCCGTCCCGTCCTGCCCGGCTCAGCTCGGCGGAAGGCTCCGGGTGCGGAGATGCCAGCCCGGGCGGGCGGCAGCCGGGATGCCCGGCGGCGGGAGGAGAGATGCTGGTCAGCGGGGATGCCGGGCGGCGGAGCAGGGACGCCCGGGCGGGAGAGTGGGGATGCCCGGCGGTGGGAGCGGGGATGCCGGGCGGGCGGCAGCCGGGATGCCCGGCGGTGGGAGCGGGGATACCGGGCGGGCGGCAGCGGGTCCTTGACCGGCAGGTCGTCTCTTACCAGCCCGGAGGCGAAGAAGACGGCGAGCAAGGCCAGGCAGGCGCCCATGACGATGAGGAGCAGGAAGACGATGAGCGGGTGCTGCTGGCTCATGCAGTAGTAGGACTCGTAGAGCCAGTCCCGGGAGCGGGACTGCTCGCCGCTCGCCCCGCAGCCGCCGCCGCCCGCTTGCTCTGCCCGCTCCAGCAGGTAGCGGCGTCTCCTCCTCATCATCATCGCCTCTTGCCACATCGGGCAGAGCCCGCGCAACTCCCTCAGCGCCGCCGCCGCCGCCGCCGCTGCTGCAGGAGGCGGCAGCCGGGGAGTGGAGCGGGGCGCGCTCCCGCGCGGGAGGCGG
>JAOXNO010000013.1:85412136-85449162 GCA_028565335.1 Limnodromus scolopaceus
ATGGTGCGGCGGGCGACCGCGGCCGCCTCGTAGCCCGCCTGGGGCTCGGTGCGCCTCCGGCGAGCGCCACCCCGCAGGCACATGCCTTGCCCGGCTCCTGCGGAGGTGGGGGCGGGAGGCTCGCTCCTCCTCGCCGGGGAGGGGTGCGGGGGGACGCCCGGAGCAAGCGCCCAAGGGCGGCGGCGGGAGCGGGAGACGCCTCGGAGAGCGACCGTGAAAGCAGCCCTGCTCCGCGCCCCTCCGCCCCGGCGCCGGGAGATGCCCGAGGGGCTGCGGGGACACCTGCCACCGCGCCCCGCCGCCGCCCGCCTCCGGCAGGGAGAGCTCGCCGCCCCCGGAAGGCCCCGGTGGTTCCGCAGGTGTCTCACCCGACGGCGGCAGGTAGCCACGGGGCGCCCCGTGTGCGGGGCCCGGGGGGACGCCGCGCCTTGCCGGGAGTGCGGGGCAGCATCTCCCGACGCAAGAGGGAGATACCTCTGAATATCTCTTCGAAATGATACCCGCGGGCTGAATTTCCTTTTTAAAAATAATGCTCCGATTTTTGTCAAAAACAGACATTCAAGTTAGGAAGCAGCATAACGTAAGTTATCTGCAGAGTTCCTTGCTCTGAAGGGCTTTGTTATCCCTAACAAAGCAGGCACTAAAACCAAACCAGACATGTAACTCACTGAAGTTACCTATCCACCATGCACACCATATACCCAATTTGTGAGCACATGCACACAGTTCTTCTTCCCCAGCCCATTGCCTCACTGAATGTCCCTCCCCGCAGGACAAATCCCTCTTTGCCCTCTCTGGACCACTCACCAGCCTCTGCTGTTGCTTTGCCACAACCTTTATCTCCGAGGGGATGCAGGGCTGCCTAAGATCTCCACGGAGAGGAAAAGACCAAAACGACATGGATGCTACTGAGCCTAAATGACCCAAAGGTAGCCCCTGGTGACTGGAGTAATGGCAGGAGCAAGAGGTGCTTGGGAGTACTATGACACTACAAGAGGTGCAAAACTGGCACTACTGTAATTAGTCATAAGTGAGAGATTTTGAGCAGAGGGCTGACCATTAGCAAGGCAGAAGAGAAGGTAACTAGGATGATATGGACTGAAATTTCACCTTTGACGCCTAATGCTGCCTTCTTTCTCTGACACTGTTCACTTTTTTATCCAGAAGAAGAAGAGGTGCATCAACCACCAGTGTAACAGAGAAACCAATTGAACATATAGCTCAGAAGCCTTGTCCATACACTTATATTTTTTAGATTCCTCAAGTCTGAAGCAAGGATGAGCCCTGTGCTTCCCTGTCCCCCTGTTCCTCTCAGCTGGCTGGAAGGAAGAAAAGCTCCTTGGCTTTCCCTCTTCCTTTCCCTGAAGTGCTTGCTGGGTCAGAAGGAACAGATGAGGAAGAAGTGAAAAGTTACAACTGCACCCACTGTTCTGGGAGAGAGAGGGCGAAAAACTCCCAGAAGCAGCAGTGATAAGATTGAAGGATGAACACAAATCTATGTGGGGAGAACATTCTGGCAGAATTAATTGCCGGGAAGGAGTTAGTAGAGGTGGGTGTGAGAATTTTTGCAACATGAAAAGACTTTACTTGCAGTCACTTCAAAAATTGTGGAGTTGGCCACCCTCACTGTCACACACATATATAAGTGGGATAAGCAAGGGGAGTTTAAAAAAAATCAAGAGACAACCAGAACTGCAATATAAAATTTCTTTTACAAGCAGATCGCAGTGCTTGGGATTTGAAGGCATCTGAATTTTGACCTCTCAAAGGTCATCTCTCACATATGTACTCATTTATAGTACAAGAATAATTACATGATTCTGTACAGACCCACAAAAGCGTAAAATATCAGAACAAGCAAAATGAAGCATGTTCTCTGTTCCATGTAAACAACAACCATCCCCCCAAAAGTACTTGAAGCTTACAGGATATGTTAATACAGATGAGGGTAGTGGCTGTCTTTCTTCCTCCAGCTGATTCTGATTTAATGGCTTTCCGCTACTTTCTGCCTCTCTGGACCTGAACAGAAAAGGCCATTCCAAAGAGTTTACTACAACAGTCATGTCATTTGTTTGTTATTTCAGTGAGATTTTATGCCTGTAACAACTAATTCCTCATTATATTATTCTCATGCAATTTCTCAGGAAATAAAATTATAATTCCACAGCAAAAACTTAATTAACCCAAAGGTTGCCCGGTGGTATCTCATGCCTTTCCAGAGTGATGTGTTCAGCATAACTGTCTCTTCTGAGAGACCAGACATAAGGTGCTTCAACAGCTGAGGAAGAGGGAGTACATAGTTATGTTTCCATTTCACTTTGTGTTTTCTTGGCCACCTGATGGCCTCACCCCATCTACTTTCCCTTTCCAAACTAGAAACCTGCATCTTTCAGTTCATTCTTCAAACTCCAGCTAGGAACATCCCACACCTTAATGTTTAGAATCCTATCAGTCCTTAGAGCAGATCTACAGTTTGAATGGAAAAGTTGAGTGACAAAAAACCACCATCATGTCAAGTAATTAATGACTACACCATTCCATATATGGATAAGGTAATTAAAACTGCACAATACCCAAATCTGAATTTGACCTTCTAATTTGAACGCACTACTTTTTAACTAACATATTAACACTTTTTTTTTTTCCAGGATGCATTTAATTAAATTAACATTATTACAGTCGAATGACAATTATGTCATTGCTAAAGTTAAAATGCCACATGTTTCTATTGACCAATTTCCCTAGGTAGCCTAAAATATACATCCTTACTTGGCTCAACCTGAAAGTTTGCTGTGCCTTAGGGAAAAGGAAGGTGCAGTGAATTTTATGATCTTCGGCTGAAAAACAAAGGACTTTTAGAAAAATGCTCTCCATATATTCCACCTTATTTCTCTAAAAGGGAAAAAAAAGCAAAGCTAGCACTTAAGGTTGTCAGAAACTATCTTCTGTGTACCCTTGGGACTCCAACAATGTCAAAGAATTTGTTCCTTGAGCAGCTGGTGTCTAAGCATCTGCTGTATCTCTCTGGAGAAGCAAACCAACACAGAACAAAAGGTTGAGGTCCACAGCTGCTTGTCAATGCAAATGTGTGCCAGAGGCATTACACTTTCCAGTAGCAGATTGATTAACCTTGAGAACTTCTATCTGGACTGTGTCTGGAGGTCCCTTCCAGCCTCAACTGTTCTGTGATTCTGCGATACCACAGCTTATTACTAGTGTCAAGGGATCTGTGACAGGTCCTAGGTAGAGAGCTAAATAGGAACAGGAGATACAGGAGAAGGTCCTATTCTCTGCATTGCTCTCTTTGCCACTTCAGCTTGATCAGTCTCCATCACCTTTCATTTCCTTCATTTTCTATTCCCTGTTGTCTTCTCCTGCATGGGTGTTTTTATCTGGGATGCAAACTCTCAGCAGAGGGAGAAGAAAGACTGATCCTTTGCTCTCAGCTGCTCTACTCAGCTCTAGGCCATCTCCAGCCATCTTCCTTGAAACAAATTGCAAGAAACAGATGATGATGTCCTGAAACATAGCAAGCACTCAAAACAGCCATAGCAATTGGCCTGAGCAAAATACACTGCCCACAAGTCCACTGATGGGCAGATTCCCCTCCTCAGCAGCTGGCCACCAAAGCTGCCTATGAGAGCAAACCCATCACTATAGTCTTGACACTGTACTGCCACTGCCCATGTCCATCAGGCTACCTTATGCTGAGCTGCAATTGCAGGGCAAGTTGCCCTGCCAGTACAATTACAGTCGTTGGCTGAACTGCACTTCCAGAGCCTGGCTACAGCAGCACAGCCAAAGTCAGGTCAACAAGCCCTGTTTAGTGTTGCTCTTGGGTGACACCAACCCATGAGCCATCCCAGCTATAAGAGCAATGCATCAATACAGCTGGTTTGTCCACAATTGTAGAAGGGAAGATTAAATTTTGCGCAGAGGCCCAGGCACTCCCTGTCACCTTGAAACCTGGAGGCTGAGAAACAGTAAAACTACATGGATAATTGCTTAACAACATTAACTTCTCCATCAGAGATACACAACTTTTTCTTATTGTTTAACACTGAAGACTGCTAATTTTTACTGATTTTTTCTGGATTCATTTCACTGAGTTCAGTTATTAGGACTTGCTCTCTCAAGCCTTTGAACTACAGCTATGTGCTACTGTTGCTCTTCAAAAAATGATGACAGAATTTCCTACAGGAATATATTTGATTTCACACATCTGGAACCTGCTGAAATTCACTTTTGAGTTAGATACAGACTTGCTTGAGGTGTTTAACTTTATTACTTAAGGTGCTAAATTACAGTCTGACTGATCTATAATTCCTTGTGTTGTTTTACTTTTCTTCCTCCCACTTTTTGAAGCTAGTATCTAACTTTGGGCCTCAGTCAGCCTCCATAAACTTTTAAGAGTAATTGCTAATAAGTTATGAGGTTAATGAAGGAACAACTTGAGATCCGCATGAGCTGAAAATAGCTCAGTAATCTCCCTTCTTCCCCGTTTTCATCACAGATGGCAGCTACATTGGTCATCTAACCATAGACAGCCTTTTTATTAAAGATTGAGACAAAACAGAGATCAGTATTTTAGAAGTTTTGGTACCATCTGTTATTGGTACTATCTGAATAGTGTAGGTCAACTATTCCCACAGTCTACTTCTTTCAAAAAACATGGGATGAATATAAAATTATCCAGACATGCATTAGTTTCTTTCTGCTTGTATTTTTTCCTTTCTTATTTTGATCATGCTGTTCTTTATACTCATTGTTATAATTTGACTTAGTTTCCAAATTCTGTACTATATCATACAGTTCCAGTTTCCAGACATTAATTTCCAATTATACACTTCTTATTCTTTCATATTGGGGCTTGTGCAAACTTAGTAGTATTACTAAGGAAACGATCTACTTCTCCAGATAACCTGCTTTCAGACAGGAGATCTAGGGAAGGTGGGAGGAAAGGAATAAAACTTCAGAAATTTAAAACTACTCAGGTAGTTTTATAAAATTCCAAATTAACTGGACAAACTCAAAAACATTACCACAGGCAGCTCAAGAAAGACGTCTTCAATATATGACTACAGTCAAAACACTTTTACAGCATTAGAATACATAAATAATAGGATGATGAATAATTTAGAACATACAATAATGCCTTTATGTTGATCAATCATACAGATTCATCTTGAATTGTATTACCCTACTTACCCAATCTCATTAAAAATATTGCAGAACTAGAGACAGATTCTTCAGAACAAAAGTAATCAAAAACAACCAGGAAAAGTTTCTTCTATTTAGTCAGTGTACAGGACTGTTAGCCACAGAAATGAAAACATAAAAGGGAACATAGTAAATGCACATAAAATGAAATCTTTAGAAAAGACTGCTTGGAATCTTCTGTTTTCTTTATCTGTTTTGTTTTGGTGTTTTGGTGAGGATTTGTTTGGGTTTTTTTTCCAGAAAAAAAGATAGACTGGAGATTAAAGGAGTGAAATGCAAAATTAGGAAGTGGGATACATTGTTGTACACAGCCTGTAGTTAATTCGTGGAGCTCTGTCATGGGAGGCTTTTAAGAACGCAAATTTATCAGGGTGACAAAGTGGATCTGGTTGTCAAAATAAGCCTGATAGTCACCAATAATAACATAAGTTACAAGGAATGTTCATCCTGTTGTTTCATGAGTAATGTCAGAGCAAGGCAGTAGATACATAGGTGAGACAAAAATATGAAAGGTAGATTATGTGTCAATGGGTTTCTTGCACCTTCCACTGAACACTGAATTGTAATGTGGCTTTTTTTTTTTTCCCCAGAGACAGGTTATTGGACTGGATTATTCATTATTCTCATTCAATTGGGGCTTATGGTGGTCCTATAATTTTGATTGTTTTAAAAAGATACTGATTCCCTGAATACAGGGCAAGATCGATCATTGGTTCAGAGACCACTGATTCACATAACACGATCTAAATATTCTCTTCACAAAAAGGAAGGCATATGAATGGTAAAATTATTTTGTTTGTAGACATTTTATTATGAACTTCGCTCCACCTGCACAATCCACTGAAAGTAAAGCAAAATGCACCTAAAGCAAACCTGTAATATGGAACCCTTCAAAATCATTGCAATTATCAAATCTGATTTGTGGCACTTGCTGACCTATACAGGTTAATCAGGTTAACCTGTACTACAGAACAGAAACATATAAATCTAAATATAAAACAAGCGGTTAAAATAAATAAATACATGCAGCTACATTCATATCAAAGAAAACCATATTCATATGTATTTAAAAGGCATTTTTGCAAAATCTCTGTCATTGTTTCAGTTTTTCCCTCAGTAGCTGTCATAGTTATTTTAAAGGAAGCTCCCTCCTAACAGGTGCTGCAAATGACAGTGCAAATTAATGGTATAATCCTGCAAAATTCAGGATGTGATCCCAGTTCCGAAAATACTTAAAAGCCAGTAAAAGACTATACATGTTACCTCCAGGACTTCTGTGAGACTTTTTGAAAACTCAGAATTAATCAGTAAAATAAGGTTTTGCAAGATGGAACAATGAATATTTTTCCTAAATTAAACATTTCCTGCTGTGAATAGTCTTCTTGGCTCCAAGAAAGTCAATCTGTGCTCATGTTTTTATAATTATTGTGGTATTATTTATTTAATGGCCATCGGTTACTATTTTGCTTTGACTGAGAAAGGAATACTGTAGGAAATGTTATCAACAAGTTAATATTTAAATTGGGTTGGACTTAAGGACAAAAGTGCAGAAGAGCTGACTACCACTCCAGACTTGGATCTCAGGTAAATTTTGTCCATAATTTTCCCTCTTGCCAGAGCTATACTGTCTCTCCCATTCCTGCAGAGGTTCTGCGTTGCTTCCGCTCCTTCTCCACAGCTTCAGCAAGTTCTGACAGACAAATGCCACATGCTCCCTTCAGAGATGGAGCTGACACTGCTTGCTTTCAAACAGACATCTGCTGGACTACTTAGTGACCTTAGTAAGAACTTGTTAACCACAGATGGCTTCCAGAATCATGTGAAGCAGTACGAGGTAATGGTTTCAGCTGCATATTTGATAAGAACGCCCAGCTGACAGCAGAAAGTTGTAAGAATTGGTAATGTTCCAGGATCCAAGTCTGGGGAGCTCTGCCAAGAGCAATGGATCCCAAGATTTTGGAGAAAGTGTTATTTCTGAAGCGAGGAAAGAGGGACTGAACTGCTACTGAGGATAAGAGGTCACTCTGGCCACGAAATCCAGGTGTATTGGATGAGTGATATAGGCTGGGGTTCTGGAGGCTGGAGTGATTTTCTGAAGGGAGGCTTTGGGTGTGTGGGTTGAGTCAGGTCCTGGCACGGTGTCACACCTTAAACACAGAGATTGTGGGCTGACAGCATAGCTTAACCCTACTGCAGCTACCACTAAGGAAGGGGGAGCTGTAGGGTAAATGCCATTGGCAAACGCAGCCCAGCCCTTTGCCTCACTAGTGAGGCCTACTACACGTTGGGAAAGCTCCTCTAGAGAATGTGGTCGTCTTGTTCTGGAGAAAAGGCAGTGATATTAATCAACAAAATATCCCAACTTCAGATGTTTTCTTCAAACCAGTTCATTGATATACAACTGGGTACTGCTGATATGTATTTGGGACAGAAGCTTATAAATGTCTGCTGTAGCAATCTCTCAGATATTCGCACACTATCTTATCACTAAGACTCTTTGTGTAAATTTTTTTGATTTTGAGATCAAGATCCCCAAGCCTTGAATACCAGAGACCTATCCTTTTCACAGGGGCTTTCTGCCTCCTTAGGACTGAAAGAAAATTCACATATTCACAGAACAGATGAGGCTGGAAGGGAACTCTGAAGACTGTCTAGTCCAACTCCTTTTCTCAAAGCAGGGTCAACTACAGCTGGTTGCTAAGGCCCATGGCCAGTTGAGTATTGAATACCTCCAAGGATGGAGACTCCACAACTACTCTGGGTGACCTGTTCCAAAACCTGTTCTGTTTTTCTAAAAATAATTTGTTGTCTTACATTTTGCATTTGTTGCCTCTTGTCCTTTCACTGAGCAGCACTCAGAAGAGTTTGTCTCTACCTTCTCAGCTCCTTGCCCCCATCAGATATTTATACAGAGTGGTAAGATCTCCCTTGAACCTTCTCTTCTCCAAGTTGAACAGTCTCGACCTTTCTTTGTAAGACAGGTCCTCCAATTGCCCTAATCAACTTCATGACCCTACATTGGACTCACTCCAGTATGTCCATGTCTCCATTGTACTGAGAAGCCCAGAAATGGACCTAGCCCTCAGACGTGTCTAACCAGTGCTGAGAAGAGGGGAAGAATCAACTCCCTCAACCTGTTGCCAATGGTCTTCTGAGTGCAGTCCAGTAGACTCTTGGCGGCCTTCGCCACAAGGGCAGATTGATTTCTTATGTTCAACTTGTCCACCAGGACCCCGCAGTCCTCTTCTACCAAGCTGCTTTCCAGACAGCTCATAGTATCAGATATCAGGTAAAGACCTACATGTTCTTAAATCCTGTTGCACCTTCATTTGTATACTTATTGATTGTTAGTACTATGGTGAGATCAAAAATAATAATTGGTTTGCTAATACAAATATTTCCAATGTTTTTTTATCTTTTTTTCTTTTAGTTTCTGAGCCTTCATTAGGTATGTTTACTAAATTTCACATATGTTTTACTTCAAATAACTATGAAAAAATTCCCAAGTTTCTAAAGTACTTTGTGATCTCTAGGAAACAAAAGTAACACAAAAATAAGGACATTCTTTCCTACTTCTTATATAAGAGTGAAACATTTTCCATAGGGTTTATCAGCAAACACTTTGCTTAACACAGTGCTTCTCTGTTCCTTGTCAGTATCCAGTAAAAAAATGACACAAGGCTCACCTGATCAACACTAAATTGTTGGTTTTTTTAAAGATACACATACTAATCAATCAGTAGCTGATTTTGATGTGCATATTTTTATTCAATATAGGTCTCAGCTACAATGAACAAAGATTCTTGCTTTAATAGGAAACCAATTGGAACTTACATGGCTGTAGTGTTTCCTATGATATATTAAAATACAGTGGTCAATCCCATAGCCATAAGAAAGCATCCAGTAAATTAACTTTTTTTGGTTAAAAGCAGAATAATCTTGACCACGCATTTTATACTAATGCTGTCAGCTTCTTGCTTCTAAGATCCATGTTTATTGGACATATGAGTTATTTACACTGTTACTGGGAAACCACCTGTGCTAGTTTGAAACAAGCACTTAATGAAATGCTCTTGAAGCCATGCCAATTAGGTGAACATTAGATAATTGTTATTAGATTATGCTTACTACAGTAAATTATGTGCAATAACTGTCACTACACTTGTATGATAGAATACTTCTACATTACCTCATTTTCACTTTTAGGGCACTAGAAGTGATTCTTGCACCAAGAAATTATAGACTTTTACATATAAGGTAATTTGAAAAAATACACAGAGGGGAAAAAAAACCTAGCAATTATGGTAATATATACACTCATGTATCAATACCCCACTCCTTGTTTACTCTGCACAGGTCCCATCTCAAAAAAAAAAAAAAGAAAGTATTGAACATGAACATGATGATGATCCCAGTTAGAGGAGAGACTTAATGGAACAGAGCTGCTTTGTTCCTCTGTTCAAAAGAGGACATATCCTCCCATTCTGTTTGAAACATATGAAAGCTGTGAGGGCAGTGAATGGAGAACGGCCATTCATTATTTTCTGTAATGCAAAAACTAACACACACCTGGTAAAGCGGTCATATGGTAGGCTTAAAGCAAAGAAGCATTTCTTTTTCGAACAAAAAAATCTACAATATAATTAAATTGTGGTATTTCCTGCTAATCACTGTTATAGAAAACAAAGAAAAATTCATTAAAAATGGACTAGGAAAAAAATCAAGGATTTAGTTAATCAAGGGCTATTAAAAATTATAAGCAGGGTAGAAGAGCTTGCTAGGGAAGACCCAAAGAGGTTGATCCATGGAAACTAAGTCATTAAACCAGAAGGAGCATTATCCTATACATGTCCTGTTCTTATGTGCCTTCTCTAGTCTTTACTACCTATAGGCAGGAACTTGTGCAAGATAATATGGTCAGTCTTATGATTTTTATCCTTGAGGGAAAGAAGTAAGAATTAGTCATAACTAATTATGGCAGTTCTTATCAAGATGATGTCATTATTGTATTTTATTATAAAGTACTTTTTCATTATAAGCTCCTAGCATCATACCTGGTATATGGATTTAAATTATAATTCTATGTAGAACCCTGACTGAAAAAAACTACCCTTTCCTTTTGATCATGAAAGAGTATATTCTTTGTGATGCCAGTAATTTAGCTATTGACATAATTTTTCACTAGCAATGTCATTTTTTATATGTGCATTGATAAGTCTGTGATCTTCACTGTGAGGGTGGTGAGGCACTGGAACAGGTTGCCCAGTGAAGTTGTGGATGCCCCATCCCTGGAGGCATTCAAGGCCAGGCTGGATGGGGCTTTAAGCAACCTGGTTTAGTGGGAGGTGTCCCTGCCCATGGAGTGGGGAGGGGTTTGGAACTAGATGGTCTTCAAGGTCCCTTCCAACCCAAACCATTCTATGATTCTATGATTATCTTGTAGCAAGGTTGTGTATAGCCAGACTGGCCATTTTCTTATTGATGCAAAACAATGTAGCATCTAAAATCCACATGCAGCTAAAGGCAGCAAAATAAACAAAGCAATTATGATAGAGAAATATTTTAAGGATGTAAAATATAGATAGGACTATATAAAATACTAGTTTAAAAAAAAATGAGGCTTTGGAAAGGAAATAGAATTTGTAGAGCAAGTCACTACCTTTAGTTTTAAAGATAGAGTAGAAAGATGCACATAATAAAGAAATACGTAGACTCAAGAATAAAGAACAAGCAACAGCTTGATGACAGCTACAGGAAACCAGTTAAGGATCAATGTGAAACTTGGAACATTTGTCCAAAGTCCAGCATCGGTTTCATGCTGAGCAGTAAAGTCAAAAGAGGGCAATAGACTGATGAAGAAATACAAGAGAATGCTTGCATGACTTGGTAGAGAATACTCAGACAGCTGTGACAGTAGTGTAGGAGTATCTTGGAAAGTTATCAGCATATAGAGAAAAGGATAAGAATTATAAGGTAATCTAGTAAAGAATAAAATTAGGATAAAATCTTCTGGTTACAAAAATTACCCAATTATAAAACAATTAAAAGAGTACCTTAAAGAGGTCCTTCATAGTGAAGCAGTTAAAAAAAAAACAACCAAACAAAAAAAAACCCAAACCATCAAGAAATTGGCCATTTTCTAGGCAGCTGAAACATTTAGAAAAGAGTAAAATTTGTATGTGTAAGTTTAAGTATAAGCACAAATTTCAAAAGGCAACCAGAATTCCCAGGAGCAAAGCATAAAGTGTTCATAATTGTCATGCTAAAATACTAAACACAAGAGGAAAATTCTAATGCAATCTTATCTAATTCATAAACTGATTGTGATGGTCTGCAAATTTGAAAATATACAAAGGAATAGAGAATGATAGCTTGCTAAGTCTAAAAAAAAAAAAAAAAAAGTAAAAATAAACTTTTGCAATGATTCCTAACTCATAGGTTGTGAAATCCTCTTTTTGCTATTGCACTGTAGTTTTACATTTTAAGCAGAAGAGAAATACAGCAGTTTTCTGGATCTGTGAAAAGCTGATCTTTTTAAAATTAAACATGTTCATTGACTGCTTGCGAAAAAAATAGAATCGATAAAAGCTGAACAAGTATTTTGATTAAGAAAGGTCACAGTAGTACATTATGAGATTGTAGGGAGATCAGTACTTGTTCGGTGTGCTATCAGTACCTAATTAAGATAGGGAACTGTTTTTCTGCCATTTTCCCTGAAGTGGCCATGAAGTGTCCCTTTCATTACAAAATTCACAGGTCTGGTAGGAAATAATGACATGCACCAGCTTTTTTTATAAGGCTAATGACCTTTGGTGCTATAGAAAAAGACAGAAGATACAGTATAACACAAATTAGGAATTAAACATATTATTCTTCCACAGACTCTATTTGATCTTAACCTCATTTATTTTATTAGACTAACAGGATTTGTAGGGACAACTTTCAGGCACATGTGTTTCGTCTGCATCAGTTCTCACATCTGAATCAAAAGCTGTAGAATTCATATTAAATATAGATTGGAGAAATTGTCCTGATTTAAATGAGATATTTCCTTATATTGTGCATAAGCAAGGTGTGGAACTCTTTGCTGAAGGATTCTGTGAATGCTAAATCTTTCCAAGGGTTCAAAAGCAACTTCAGAGAGTTGTGGGGCAGTGGGGAAAATCTGCTGGTGGCTATTAGGCTCAGAAACAATCTTCACTTCAGAAAGTTCCTGAACAATTGTTTTTCACAGCCACAAATTACTGAAGACTGAAAGGGCAGCCAGAGGAGACACCACTAGACATTTTGTCCAATTTTTATGCACCTTCCTGCTGCAGCCTTATGGCCCAGCATATCTGGTATTTTAAATTGATTTTAAGTGTAGCTACAAAAGAAATATGGGAAAAGTTTCTTTTGCTGTTGCCCAGGTTGTTGCAGCTGCAACAGCAAAACTACTCAGCCTCCAGGTGTCTGCTGCCTGTCCTGTAGTTTCAAGATTGTTTTATATGTGATATTATCTAACTTGCTTCAGCTAATTTTTGCTTAGCTTTGTTCAACTCTGTAGTTGTTGTGTTTCTAAAGGAATCACGGTAATAAGATGTACCAAACCTAAATAACCATAGTATGACTAAACCTGGGGAAATCAGAACCCATGAAAAAATAACTCTGAGAAAACTCAGGGAATGAACCTTCAGCACTTTATTCTGCTTTACAAAAACTCAGGACACTGACAACTTGCTGTGACAATCCACTGGAAGGGTGAGAGATCAAAGGGCAGATACTGTTGATTTTCTTATGTTACTAATGAGCTTTAACAGAATTAATAAGTTTGGGTTATAACTGGTAGTGTTGTTTTAACTAGACTAAAAATAAGAGGTCGTGATCTTTAATTAAACTGTTACAGCATTAGACTAACAGTAAAGGCCAGTCATGTATTGTCACATAATGTGTGGTCTCTTTGTTACTCAAAATGAACTTCTGTGCATGATACTAAGCCCATACTACTGTCCATTGTGGGAGACAGGTTCCCAGGATGGATGGACTTCTCATCGCACTCAGTAGGACCTCTATTAAGAAGTGGCTTTGAGACAATTACCTCAATAGAGTGACCAAACTATTCCCCTAGAACCATTTCAAAGTTTTATCATCTTGGACAGCAACAAATTGCACACACACAATGCTCCTGCTACTATAATTTGAGCTTCTGGGGTGTTTCAGAAATCTTGGAGGATAGTCATTAAGTCAGGTAATAGAAAACAGGTATCTTTTCAACAAACAGATCAAGGGATGAATTTTAAGTTCTCACCCACACTGTACTCTCATCCAAAATCCCAACTGTATAAAAACAGTAGTTAAATTCAATACTACATAAGCACCATTCAAAAGTGAGCTGCAAAGCCTTTCCCTCTTTTACTTTTTCTAGATAATTATCAGTAAATTAATTGGTGAACCAAAAAACACCCAGCCATTAACAGGCCAGATGACCTCTGGCCAGTGAAGAAGGGACTATGTGGTCCAAGAAAATTTTAGATCAGATATTACTTTAATCCTTCTTCCTTCTGATTCCTGTATAGAAATGGCATAAGCACAGTTAAAACACAACAGGAACAGTCTTTCTTCTCTAAAAAAGACAGACATCCATAACAATTATAAAACAGCACAAAAAATATTAGTCTTAGCATTATGCCAGCAACTGCAAAATGTGAAAAACTAGTTAAAGGTAAAACAATTTAAATTACACAATTACTGCTAGAAACCATAATTTAAAAATAAGGTCATTCTTTTGTTATTGTTGGGCCAATTCCTGAGGCTGTCTAAATACTGATAAATCCCATTGAAATAAGTCTCACAGTCCTCAAAAGTGCTGAACATCAACACCTTGATACAAGCTGTTTCTGCAGGGATGCTCAGCTTTGCTCAGGGTGTGATTTATACAACTCCTTCAATCAAAAGAAAAGTGGCTCTCCTTTGGCTTTATGTTTTCTTTCAGCCATACTGATTTCCAAAAGAGTAAAAAGCCCTCTGTATGAACATTGCAAATGTGCTTAAGTCATTTCCACATTAAGTATCACTCCATTTATAAATCCTTCAAGCGTTCCTTGGCTCATTTGAATACTGTAATGTTTTATATGCACAGATGATGCGTAAGGTTATTCTGGTGGATATATGAGAATAAAATAATAATAATATTGGATAATAGTTACACTTATCATTTAGCTAGTATTGAAATAGAAAATGTGCTAAATACCTATTAACTTCAGGACCACCTACGTGAGCCTGGAACCTATGAGAATGCAAAAAAAAAATTGTTTTTATTAACACTACATGCTTTCTGATGTTGGTGAAGGATCAGTAGCAGAGAAGCTGTAAGAGCGAGTAAATGTATAATTAATATATGACACGATGCCAATAGATAAGGAATAAAGATCGTCCTGTAACACAGAGGACCTCCTTATTGTGGGAGGAGACCAGGCATGGGAAGGAAGGAAGGAAGCATAACAAGTATCATTGAGTTTTAAGGTCTTCAGACCCTTTGAATGTTGACACTGAGTCCTGGCTTTGTATCTTCACAAATTAAAAATAAAGTATGTGAAGTCTTCAGCCTGAGAATAAATCTCATTTTGATTTTCCAGGATACATGGGGATTGAAACCAGAGAGTTTAACTCAGAACAAATATTTATCCTGACTGAAATCCCATTTGGGTAAATATATTCTTCTGATAAGGCAGTCATTCCTAATATAGAATATTCACTGCCATATTTGTCAGAGGTAGCCTTTTCTTCTTCCCTCATCTATAAATAACTGCCTTACTTTGCTTTATTACTAAAAATATTGCTTCACTTTGCTTAAACAGGGGATATGATTATGATAACATTGTTACTGTTATTATAAGCAAGACAATAGCATTAATGCAATCATGAAGATGAAAAATCAAGTGCTGGAAATGCCAGGGCAAGGGCTGAAAGCTTTAACCATGCCTCAGGTATTTATTTGTATCCCCAAGAAACCATAACTTACTATAAAACAATGAGGAATATCTTATCTAACGTTACAAACCTATATATGGAGCATACATCCTTCCTCAATGTGTTTGCTTTATAGATTTGTGTGATCTACAAAGCATACCATGTTTGAGAAAAATCGGAAATTAGCGTAATAGGAAAGGAATAGTTAAACTAAAATCTTAGAAGAGAAACTTCAAATGCTTGGAGCTTTCATTTTGTCCAAAAAAAAAAAAAAGAGTGTGAAAGATTTATTATGTGAATGGGTTGCTAACTTGGAGTGCAGAAAAATGGAGTTGTAGACTAGTGCCAAATAGTTATATAAGAACACGGCATGTAAAAAAATTGTGCAGTTTCAGGAAAAAAACTAAAATTGGTATTAAAATACACAGCAATGTGAATTATAGGTCAAGTGTCATACCGTCAACTGGACTGTGAAAGAGTAGAGCCCACAGTTTCATGCTTTATTGTAAATATGTTTGCAGAAAGAGTAATTTCATTTAGCAACAAAGGCAGATTCACAAGTGTTGAGACATGCATATTACATGGACCATAGATAATGCAAAGATTCTGTCTTCCTGGTGTTTCCATATGGCTACCACTTATAGGAAATGGTAGCAAATTTGAGTATTTCTGGTATCAGCACAGCCCATCTCAACAGGAAAAAAACCCAACAAATGACACACAAAATTTTTTGGAAGTAGAATCATGATGCTTTTGGTTAACAGCTTTAGCTGGACTTCAAAACAAAGGTGTAGTTCTGGATTTGCTATAGAGTTCTAGAATTATGTCATTTCAGGGAAGCGATTTCTCAGCTTCCCAAAACTGCCCTGAAAATATAGAGGTTAATTTAATATTGGATTATCTATTGTGTACTGATATTCCAGTTACTAAGAATGGTGTAGAAAGCAACTTTATAACTTTATGTTTTGTAACATTTAAACAGTCCTGGGAAAAGTTATGCACACCTTTATAGTCTGGAAGACGTACAGAGCAAGTAAGATTACCTGTGTGAGGCTGGGTGTAAGCATAAGAACAGACATTCAGGGGTGGCAGCAGATTGCCCGGTGTCGGTCCCCAGTTCCCTGCCCTTAGAAGGATGGTCTCGGTTTCCTTGTTTTCTGTTTGTTCTCAAGTTTTTTATTTGGTTGGATTTTGTTTCCTTGGATTTTTTTTTTTTGGGGGGGTGGGGGGTGGGGGGGTGTTGTTGTTCTGGCTGTGTTATCCATGTTAGAAAATAAATGTTTAAATCCATGGAAGAAATGGCCAGGAAGTCTAATATTACTAACAGCTTTTTGTACTTTTCCTGTTGAACAACCTTGATGAATTCTTAGAAAAAGTACTTTCCCCTTAAAAAAAAAAAAAAGTATGCAGATGGTAAATCTGGGCCAGTTTAAAAAGATGAGTAGAAAAACATTAATATGAAGGAACAGAATAAAAAAGACCGTGGGATGAAATGATGTATACAAAATGTAACAGTAAGATCTGCAGTAAGAAATTATTTTTTTAATGACTTTAGTTGTGAAATCAAAACCAAAGTCCTAATTAACATGAGGGGATGCTATGACAGGCTCTGTGGAGAGGCCTGATGGTTTGGTATAAGTTTTTCCAGGGTCTATTGTGATCAGAGAGCTACCAAGTTAATCATAATTAAGAAAAAATTAAGAGTCTAGCTTCTAGTCAAGAGGGAATAACTGGATAGAACAGATGCTTTCAAAAGAGTTAGACCTGATTTAATTTCATCCTAGGCACTGTTCGATAATATCTGATTTCTGTCCCTGACAGGGTAACAGACTTCAGAAAAAGAAGATGGTTGGGTATCATCTCAGATGGTATTCTCATATGCAAACGAGGGAAACGATCCACAGATTAAATTTGTATAGAGTAGGTGCTGAGTTGCTAGAGATCAGAAAATCTGCACCAAGAGAGCAGCTATTTCTGACTCTGTGTCTGAATGAATGGAGTGATCTAGGAAAATGTTGTGCAAGTCTGTCCTAAGTCTGGTTCTGCATCATATTTGCATGCATAGCCTGAGGGTGAGATAAGAGAACAGGTTTATTAAATCCACAAGTGAGATCAATTTGGAAGAGAATACTTGCAGTGAAAATGAAACTTCAGAAGCTGGGGATATGGTGTAAAAAAGTAGGATTCTACTGTACAGGGGGAAACACATGGTGCTACCTGTAGGCAGGAGAAACCCAGTTCATACAGAAAACAAAGAACAGCTGGCCTGGTACAAGCCCACAAAAAGAGAAGTAAAGGCTGTTGCAGAACAGTACTCATGATGTGTTCCCTCAAAAAGCTACATGTCCAGATGGAGTTTATAAGCAGAAATATAGCCTCTAATTCAGACGGAGTGATTCTGCGGCTGCAGTCAGCACCAGTAAGGCAGCAGCTAGGGCACTATGTTCAGAGTCTGGCACTGCTGTTCATGGAGGAGCTAGGCCAGAGTAAAGATAATCTATAACAGAAGAATGAGAATGAGTAAAGGACTGGAAAACACTCGGAGCAGTTGAGGGAAAAAGAGAGAAAGATAAACCTCTGAAAAAGAAGGGAATAATTGATTCATATGATAAACACAGAGAGAAGTAATTAATTGTAGGTTTAACAGGGAAGATTTTAGCAAGTCTGTAGGATTTTATTTTTTCTAGAAGGTTTCTTACAACACTGGAACAAGTTATATAGCATCTGGCAGGATGTATATAATGGTAAATGATCCTGTTCTGGGCCATGGGATGGACTAAACAAGGCTTCTTTTCCAGTCCTATGATGACTGCTGCAATGGTGTGACCGTGAAATTCAGATAATTGCAAATTGCGTACTAAATGAATGGTTTTAATACTTGAGATCTTCAAAGCAACTCTGAAATATGCAATAAATTAGAAAAACTATTTTGGGAAAAGCTTGGTTCAACATCATCTTGATTTTCACAGACTACCAGCCTGTCAACTAGTACTGCCTTATGTAGACTATAAAAATATTTCACCAGGTGGTGCTGTTACACATAACCTTCCAAGTCTTACCCTACCACCTGAGCACATGGTAGCCTTGGGAAAACTTCTGTGGGTTATACAAAGGTGTCTGTAGAGGCAGAATTACTTTTAGTCTTTGATATGGCGGTAAGAGTTATGGATAGAGGAATTGTCTTGGAAGGCTGCTTGGCAGACTTAATTCCAGCTTGCATAAACAACATGTATGAAAACATAAGTCTGTTGTGTATGTGTGTGCCTACAGGTGTGTGTATGTGTGTGCATATAGATGTGTGTATGTATATTTTATAAATATATCTGCTTTACTGATTTCTCCTTCTTTTGAAATCCTGGATATGACTTAACAGAAGGACCACATAGCCTCAGAGGAGAGCTCTGCTGTCCATGACTGGTGCACATACAGCTGTAATAGATAAACGCATGCTCTGCGAATGTATTATGAAAAGCACAATTAAGATTAACTAATTTAGGGACCATTTTTATTGTACAGCATAACAAAACAATCCTTCTGTAGTACATGGATAACAAAGATAAGCCTTATATTTACATTAAACCAGACAAACGTTGGAAGACTGTATAATTCTGCATTCTAAATACAGAAAATGTTTATATTGTCTTCTAAATGTTGTCTTTTAGAAAATGAGAAAGTTAAAATAGATTAATACATTCAATCTTTTTACATTAAATTAAAAATATAGGATACATACAAACTTTCAATGAACTATGAAAAACTAAATCATAGAATTTATAAATCTAGTCTAGAAGCAACTTCACACAGTCATCTAATCTAAGCAGGTTCCTGCTCCTACCAGGCTCAACCATATCAGGCTGTTCAGGGCCTTTTCCAGGTGAGTGGATGGACATTCCACAACGTCTCTGGGCAACTTATTCAAGTGCTTAACAGATGTCAAATAAAATTGCTTTCCTTGAATCTAATCAGAATTTTCTGTGTTGCAACTTAGGTCCGCTGCTCCCTGTGCAATGCACTGTGCACCTTTGAGAAGAGCCTGGCTCCACTTCCTCTATGCCATTCTGTTAAAAGCTTTATAAAAGCAGTAAGAATTCTTCTTAACATCTCATCTTAAGGCTAAACAAACCCAGCTCCCTCATTCTCTCCTAATATATCATGCTCCTCAAGACCTAATCAGCTCAACTGGATTTACTCCAGTATGGCAACATTTTTCAGATGTAATTTGTGCTGCTGTTCGTCCCATCCACATCTATCTCTGAAAAGAATCTGGCTCTGCTTTCTCAACACACTCTTATTAGACACTTCAAAACAATAAGATGTTTCTTCAGCCTTCTCTTCTCTTAAGGGTGAACAAACCCAGTTCTCTCAGTCTCATACGCCATGTGCTGCAGTCTCCTAAGCATTTGGTGACCCTCCATTGGACTTGCATCAGGATGTCAAAGTCTTTCTTGTACTGGGAAGCCCAAAATCAGGCACAGCCGTCCATCTGTGACTAACCCAGAGGGGAAATATCACCTCCCTTTACTTGCTGGCTACCTGATATGTTACCTGATAACATAACCCGATATGTTGTTGGCCGTCATTGTTGTAGGGGCACATTGGTGAGCCATGTTTATTTTTCATCCTTCTTGTATCCCAGGGTTCCCCACACTTTTCCTGCAAAGCTGCTTTCTAGCCAGTTGGGGCCAAGCCTCTGTTGCTCTACAGAGTTATTCCACCCAAAAATGCAGGACTATAATTCTGTGTTGAATTTCATGAGCTTCCTGTCAACTTATTTGTCCAGCTCATTGAGGTTCCTCTGAATAGCAGCCCTGTCCTTCAGTGTATTAATCCCCTTCTCCAATTTGGTGTCATCTATTAACTTGCTGAAGGTGCTTTGTGTCCCATCACATTATTAGCAAAGACACTAAAAATATCACCGCCCCATATCAGTCTCAAAGGGATGCCACTAGTAATGACTACCATTTAGTCTTTGTACTGCTGATCACAACCCTTTGAGTCTGAAGGTGTAGTAAATTTTTCACCCATCTTACAGTCCACCTTTCTACTCCATATCTTATCAAATTGAATACAAGAACACTATGTGAGGCCATGTCAAGTGTTTTGCCAAAGTCAAGGTAAAGTTCATGTACTGCTATCCCCTTCCCACAGAGGCTGGCTTTGTATTGTCTCTCTCTCTATATTATCTCTATATTCCATGAGACTCTGCCAGCAGGCTTACTGACTGCATCTTTAAGTTTTTTAAGCTTTCACAAAAACTGTTACTGCTTTTAGTAGACCTGCTTTTGTAGATTATTGTTAACCAGAGTAAGTCGGGGATTCTCACTCTAGCCCTGATACTAAACATGCCATAGAATAGAAACAGTAGTTATGAACTCTCTACTCATTTCAAGCATTTCAGTAAGGCAAATGTCATATCTATAACTGAAAGCATTCTAAAAATATACAGCACTTCGCACAGAGACTTGTGTTAATGATAGCTGAAATCTAGAGCTGTTAGATGAAAGCATAATATCAAAGGAATCCATGGCAGCAATTCTCACTTGGTCTAGAGCTGACTTTGCCATAAGAGCTAGATCCAGCAATAAACGTGGTAATAATTATCCAGCTGAACAATTAGGATATATTTGCAAACTTCCAGACGGATGAATCTTGCCCTAAAAACCACATTTACATTTGCTTTAGTACTTTTATTATCACATTGATTGTGAAAGGCAGTCATGTAGGAAATTGTGACACCTTTCTTGTTCTTCCTTGACCTCTCTTGGTCTAAGCTATGACTGCAACTTCTAGGATCCCAATACTGTGCCATCACGCTGCTTGTTTCCACTTTCAGATTGGTTCAAGGCGGACATGATGCTTTCCTGGGGAAGGAACACCCTGTAACTGAAATTCGTTCTGTTGTTTGCAATACCTCTCCCCAGCGAGTTTTCTGAAAGAGAAAGAGATACTTGCCATGTTTGAGACAGCATTTCTTCTGAAGGTGGAAATTCTCTAGCATCTTCTGAGATTATAAATGGTCTGTTTAAAAAGTACTGCTTTGTTAATGCCTAAAATAATGCTTTTAAACTAGTTGCACTTCTCTTTCAGAAGTAATATTATTTACTCCTTTCAGAAATAAGGAACAAATTGGTATAAACCAAATAAAACTAAGCCTGTGAAAGCACAAAAAACCATAACATGTCAGCTTCTAGTGGTCCTACATTACACATGTAGTTGTTTTAATACTTATTATTTAAATGCATGACAACACTATCTGAAATACCTTTTCTCATTTTCTAGTACCCCTTTTTTTTCCTGGTAAATATGTTGAATATGCTTGCAAATGGTTCACCAGTTCAGAGTTCCTCAAATCAACAACATAACTCAATGTACTTAAGAAAAATTTAAAATTGCATTCTAAGTATTAAAAAAATGTGGTCTTGGACCTGCAGATAAGTATCTTTTTATTTAGTCACATGAGCTACTTCACTTAATTATCAGGATTACTCACAACAATGATATTAAGCATGCACATAGGGATGAATAGTATGATGTCTCTAGACTCCTTCCGATTCTATTTCTTCCAAATCTCTGACCCTTTTAGCATCCTCATTCAGCAGCTTGTTCATCTGGGAAGTATATAAAGGAGACAAATCTTACTTGTTGAGAATTATGTCGTTGCTTTAAAATCAAAAAGGGCCAACATGGACATTTTATTATTACAATGCTTGTCTTCAATTAGAAAAACCTTTAGTTAGCCTTCATTAACTCCTAAGTATGAAAATTAATTGCTGAAATTAATCCTTAGAACATCTTCATGGTGTTTCTTCTACAAAATGAAAGATATTTTTCCTTTATTTCAGTTGCAGCTGCTCTAGAAACAGTGAAACAAAGAACAAGTGAATGTAACTAAATAAGAAATGCTAAGTATAAAATTACATTTCTAACTGATATAAAGGGCCTTTTTCTCCTACAACATGCTGTTCACAGAGAAAGAACGAAAGAATTCTATATCCCAGGTCCCACATATAAGCCATTTTACTGAGAGCTTGCAATGCAAGTGATATAAATGTCATCACAATCTGACATCATTGTAGAAAGTCTCAAAGAGTTTATCAATATTAATTCCAAACAAACTGATTTTAATTAATCTTCATGCATTTGTTTAGTTACTTCTAATGTTGCAATGATCAGCAAGTGTTCTGAACGCTTTGATTTTCATAGTAATGGAGTGACAATGCACATGTACTTTGCTTGTTTGTGTTGAAGCTGATGAAGCTTTGCCTCAGTGGCTCTATTTGGTCTTCAGTGTTATTAAAAGCTGTTAAGACTTGCGAGGCCAGCCTCACAGTTTCTGAGAGCAAGAAACTATGCACACAACAAGTCAACAAATAATGGAATAATTGGTGTCAATATGATCCAGTCAACAAGCCAATGACTCTGATAACAACCTACTTAAGAATCCTGGTTTCAGAATTCAGGGGAGATCAAGGGAAATTCCTGGGAGCACAAGGGGATCAGATTTGTGGACATGCAAGTGAAGACGGTCTCACCCATGTCTTGCTAACTCTGAGGATACCCTTAAAGCAGGTCAATGCACATGTTAAGGACGGCAAATTGACCTCAAATTCTGTCCTGACACTCCTGACGTGTGACCAACTCCTGGAAAACCTTTTTGTGATTACAGCCTGATGCAAAATATGCTATAAAAAGCTAAGAGAACAACTGCAAAATCTTCAAATGATCATGTATTTTTCTCCTTGTAATGGTTTCACCAATTTGATGAAGGCAGTCATCTTCCTCTTAAGCATTCTCTGCTTCAAGATAGGAAGTCCCAGCTTATTCAACCTTTCCAGATCATATATACTACACTTTAGTTTCTTCTCATTTTTGTCTGAGCCTCCATTACTTGCTTTAAACCTTTCTTGAAAATGAAGCTTTCCTAATACGCTGCAGTACTCCAGCCTTACCTTATTTTGTATTACATAGCAGAGTTACTTTATATGTCTGTTTATACTTCACAACGTGATGTTTATCTCTTTCACAGTATCCTGACATTGTTGTGTCACAGTCATCTCATCATACTCCATAGTCTTTTATATGTTTTTCTGCATGACTGCTAGAGAATCACTTCCATTGATCCCGTCCAACCTTCATGCTGTTTATTATTCCTGCATAAGATTAGTTTTCACCACCTTCTTCTGACTTTCACTTCTTTCATATCTTTCTGGAGGTAATATTGTAAATTTTTTCCTTTCAAAAGCTTCATTGAAATCAAAGTAAGAAAAATCTGTAGCTTTTCCTCTCTCCAAATAGAGCAAGAAGTAGTGGACTTCTGCAGAGGAGATTCTGATTAGATATTCAGGAAAGATTTCAACTGCTAAGAACAGCAGAAGAGTGGGATAGAGTGGGTGTGAAATCTTCATTGCTAAAGGTCTTTCAGATCAGGATCGACAGGCATCTGTCAGGAGTGACAAAAGTACAAGTACAAAAGTACTTTATTCCAGTAATGGAATAGATGAGGCTCCTTCCAATGATTCTCTGTACAGAGGAAACCAAGAATTGTTTTCAACCACATGAGGCTCCAGAATAATTTTACCACAGAGCAAAGAAGTCTGAATTAAAGAACAAAAACTGCATTTTAATCACATTTGTCTACATGGGCCTTCAAAACTAATTCTTAAGGATTTCCAAGGAATATGAGACATCAGGTGTTTGAAAACATACAAGTATGTAGACAGAAGCTATTGTTTGAATTGCTTTAAAGCATTTTTATACATCAAAAATCCTCTTTCATTAAACATGATTTTTTTTCCACAAGAGATCCTGTTGACTAATTTTAATTTGATATTTAAAATCATTTAAGTGACATTCAGAAGTCTGCTTCCACTTCTAGAGAAAAGTTTCCACACCTCTGCATGTGTTTTCTCTTTCAAACTTTTGTCTTCATTTGCATTTGAGCAGAAGTGGCAGCAAGTTTCAAAGCCTGTTGATACAATCGTAAGTTTTCGTAGTGATATCCTCTGGGAAACAAGGGTAAAATGAACTTAACACTTCACATGGTAACTACCATGCATCAGCTAAGATGAGAGCCAAATTCAGCAGGATGAGTGGAAGGGGAAACTAGTCTGTCTTCTACAGTTGGTAATGCTTCAGGTGCTGGGCTTCGTTATTATTCTCTGGCTTCTGCAAAATAGCTTCACTCTTTCGTAAACAATTCAGAACTTGCAAACCTAACGCAAGCAAAGTTCCCCAAAGGATCAAGAAGTCAACCTGTATTTCACAATCACTCACTTGTCCTGCAGTCCTCCTTTTATTTTAACAAAAAGGATCCTTTTACAAGGTTAGTTCTTGCAACAGTATGAAATGTGCAACTACAAGCAAGAAATGTCATAAGAGTAACTGTCAGTAAAAAAATACTGTTTTAGCTAGTTTGGTCATGATATAACAACAACTAAAAATATGCTGAAATTATTGTAAATACCTATGAAGAAATATACCGCATTTTTTGCTTCTTTTTCCTGGGACCTCCGTCCCAGGATTCCTCCGTCGAAGCTCTGGAACGTACACCACTGACCAAAGGAATATTGAGTGCAAATTCATAAAGCTTCAGGGAAGCGTGTTTATTTCAAAACTGCAGCTTTCTACAGCAACTACTGTAAGTAAAGTAAAATACAATGCTCAAATATGAAATAGTAGGTACAAAAGGGGACCTTCTGCATCTTAGATTTTTTATTTAAAGACAGTTTCCTTTTGCTTAAAAATAATTGATTCCCAAACATATTATTGAAATCGGCCAGAAGAATTGCGTGCAGTGTTGCTACAGAAGAGCCAAACTGCAAGACTGCAAAACTGGACTGGAAATAGATTAACACACAGAGGGATGCAAGCTTCTAAAATGAACCAAAGGGTTTTGAAAATTAGTTTCTCCTCAGGTTACTGGAGATCTCAGTGCAACTACCCTAACTGTATTTAAATCCCTGCAGCATTTTCCTAGAAATAGCGTAATGTTGTTGCATAACGTGCATTACAAATACGTGTACATTTATATGAGTAATTTAGTATGCAACCCAAGAATGCTATTTTAGTTCTGCAGCTAAACTCTAAACAAGTTTGAATGCTGCTTTTCCCAATTGCAGGTAGTATTTGTAAGTTGTGCCTTAAAACCACTCCTCACGATCAAATAGAGTGCTGCCATGCACGTGATCTGCTGTGGCCCATCTTGGGGACTGCTGTTAAGCAGAAGGGAACAAATGGGGGTGTGTACTAGCAACAACAACAGAAAATAACTCTTTCCTTTCTCCCACCTCACCAATATTCTGCTTATGAAACAGCTGTAGGGTCAGACAGCCTCACAGACATAGTCTCAGTTCTGCTATTATCTTGCATGTGAGAGGTTAACTTAAAAACAAGATAAAACTATCGCAAGGATATCTAACAGGAGATCAATGGTGTACGATAAATGACGTGGTCAAGTAAACCTTAGTAAACAAAAATGATTCTGCAGCAGAGGAGTGTCAACTGAGTAAAAGAGGGTTTGAAGGTACAAGAAATGCAGTAAGGCAGACGTAAGAATACCTTGAATTTGTGACTTGAGTGAGCGGCAAATACAGTTATTAAAAAGTCTTCTCACAGCTTTAACTTCTAAATCCTCCAAATATCTATGTCATTACACAACATTAAGAGATTAACAGCTGGCATGTGATGACTGTTAGTAAAAGTACCATACAGGAGCATGAATCAAAAAATAAAAAAGCTCAGTTATCAAAAAATAATAGAGTATCTGTTCTTATAAAACAACATTAATCCAGTAAAAGAAGGAATTAAAACTCCAGCAAATAAATAGGTTAGGCTTGAAAAACAACAGAGATTAGAACTAAGGTCATACCACCATTAAATTCTTTTTGTAATTGATGCCTACCTAAAAGTTTCATAAAGTAAAAGAAAATGAGTAACGGTTAGAAAATTTAATTTAATTTGATCTACTTTATTTGACTAGAAAAACAAACTTAAGAGTACATAGTCATAACTCAATGATACCATTAAGAACAAATGACAACTAGGATCTGTGTTTCAGGGGAGTTTTGCCATTTGTAGTTTCTTCTGCTCCAGAACAGAAAGGAGACAAAGAAAAAATGTTGTTATTCTAAAGACTGCACGCAATTCTGGCACCTCTTTCCATTTACCTACTTAGTATCATTCAGGAGTAGAGGGGTCCACAAGAACAGCATTTTAGTGCTGGCAGACTGTGTTGGGTAGAGCCTGACAGCTCTAATGCTGTCTCATTCATACTGTGCACACAGAGCGCTTTTCCCTTCCAAACCAATTCCCCATTTCTTTTCACAGGAACCCAGCTGCAGTGCTTGAAAAGAGACCCAACGAGCACCTTGTCATTTGAACAGCAAGAACCATCACAGAATTTTTTCCCATGTAACACTTCTGGACACTATTTTGTTTTGACATATTCTGTTTCTCCCCTTAACATTTCCTGTACGTTAGATCTTGCCTGTAAATCACTCACACTCCTTCAATACATATTTCCTATGTTAGATCTACCAAGAAAGCCAATGTTTCCCTTTTAATTAATAGCACTTTGCTGCTGCCTCCAACATCACATAGAGTGGGATGTGTAACTTCTACTGAACTTTCCAAAGTGTGGTGTGTGCCTGACATTGCACTTGTCGTTGTGGGTATCTTTTGCATTCCAGTATGTTCACAGGCTTCCTGCTGTGTGGTTCTTCTTTTGATTAGCTGCAACAGATAGGACCCATATGCCCCTGCCCCCCCTTTTTTTAAATAATCATAGGTAAACATGTTAGAGAACACAGTTTAGTGCTATGAACTAAGAGGTGGAAAAAAACTAAGCACCTAATCAACTTGCTCATGCTGCCAGTTTGAAAAAATATAACCACTGGATTCCTGAGTGCAGGTCTAGACTCATCAACTCCAAAGAATATTTTACAGGATGCTTAGAAGAGGGGTATTGAGCCAGCCACCAGTGATCAGGCACAGTCAACATAGAGTCACACAGGGAAAGTCCTGTTTAATTAATTTGATATCCTCCAATAATAAGATCACCTGCCTAGTGGATAAAGGGAAGGGAACGGATGTAGTTTTTCTGGATTTTAGTAAGGCTTTTGATACTGTCCCTCACAGCATCCTTCTGGACAAGTTGTCCAACTGTGGAACAAGCAGATTCACAGTGCGCTGGGTGAAGAACTGGCTGAAGGGCCAAGATTGTTTTTTAACCTAGAAATAGATATTGAATAAGCTAATGTATGAGAGCATAGGCATGTGTCTTGCTCCAGATTCATCCTTCCTCTTTTGATTGCCTGTTCCTGCCCCACAGCACTCATACAAAATAGAGAAGTCATATCAGAAAAATCGTGACGGGCTAAGCCATCTCAGGGACAAGGAAGAACTACTAGTTTCATAATGAAAGATTAAATCTGCCTGTATGCTGTAGAACAACAGACATTGGCTATAAAACGCTAACATGTTTACTTACTAGAGAGAATTTCTTCATAGCCGAGCACAGGGCAGATTGGAAATCCCTGAGGCATAAAAGGTATAAAAGCCAACAGCTAGCTAACTGCACAGAATGAGAAAAATTCTCCTACTTAATCTCACTGTAAGTAGCTTCCTTTTGTTTTGTCTGCCTTTTCTTCACCAATAATGGGAGATGTTTCAAAGTATGAAGTTTACTTTGACAGATGCAGAAAACTGAGTGCTCTGGATGTAGTGAATAACTTTGTTTTATTGCACTTTGGCTGAAGAATGATTTTAGCTGCGTAATAGGGTATTCCTCACAGAAAGGTGTTGTGATTATACAGATCTGGACACTGCAAAATCCCTCTTTCTGAAATTCAGCAAGTATTTTCCAGCAGAAGCTGTGCTTGCCAGGTGGGGAGCTGGTGTCACAAATGTCCTCGAGGGAGAACATCCACCCCAGGGATCCCAGAGATCCCCATCGCTGCTCAAAAAATGTATTTCCCAAAATTCTGATTGCATAACCCATACTTCAATAAATCTGGTCTTTGACTGAGCTGCGCTGTATTGCTGGAATAAATATGGCAGACATGAATGTTCAGTTAATAAGTGGTATGGATATGCAATCTCAAAATTTTGTTGGAGGAGAACGTAAGTGAGACTGTCATACATAAACTGAGCAGTATGTATTAGGAAAAAAAACTTAGTCTACTATTTAGAAGTTCCTCTAGTCTATAGGCTCCTCCTTTTGCTTCAGATTTTGCTGGGTGGTATGTTTGGCTATAAAGTACCGTCTTTTTTGTATTGCTTCTGAACATGTGCTCGCTCCCAAACTAATTTTCAAATTCCACTGAAGAATCTCAGTAGTAAGGGTTGATGAAACCATTTTTAATACATTCAATTTACTGATTTTTAGAGCAAAATATATCTATACTGATATTATGAATGTTCATTAACTAGTTGGGATGAATTAAACAGCTGTGAAAGACTGCTAAATTAAATGCATTCAAGTAAAAGGAAATATTACTCGCAGGCTCCCGGCATCTGCCTTGGATTAAATAGGCATCAGATAATGGAAGCAGCAGAGCCCTGTTCCACTGTGAAAAGAAATTATCTTAAGCCTTTACATTCAGGAGGTGAAATCAATGTACTGGACTGGTTACAGTTGAATAATTGACACCCTATAGGACAAACAGATGAGATAATGCCGAACAAATAGGGACAGCCTAATAAATAACTGAATTGTATGCAGCAGTGTGAAGGGATTGTTTTAATGGATTTGGAAGGGGTTTACTTTAGGGCAGTGAATGACGAAGATCTATTAGAACTGTGAAGAGACAGTATAATATAGAGAATATGTTTTTCTCATATTTAGAGAAACTATTGTCTTTTTCAGTTAGGAATAAACCAGAGATTGGGAAAATACATACCTCTAAAAATACTGTACTGAGTTGTAAGATGGTCACTAACAGAAATCAATTAAAAGTTGGAGAAATGCTACAAATATTAAATGCCAAAATAATACAGAGCTGTTCTACACCTTTTCTCAAATGTCAAAAAGGGTACCTAAGGAAAATACAGAGTAAAAATTTTTAATTAAGAGTTTCTTATTAATTACAAATTAAAGGCCTTTATTCTTATTCATCACAGCCGTCACTGCATTACATTCTGTGAAGTGGTGTATCACAGACTCTTATTTAAAGAACCTTATTCTGCGTCCAGATTTTTCCTAATGTCAGTGTCAAAATAAAGTTTGTGCCTTCTCCTCTTATTCTAGCAGAATTTTAAATTCAGAAAAAATAAGTTCCCTATTCCTACTCCTTCCTCCCCTCCCATTTTTTCCCCTCTGCAAGTATGTAAAAAAGACACACATGAAAAATAAAGATGCTTATTATACACTATTATTGTCTACTCCATTTGTCTGGTTAATCTTTGAAGCATGATGAGGTATGGGGAAGAAAGTAATATTTTTCTGGATAAATTTCGGAAGTTTATTTCTTTGATGTATTATTTTCTTCCTTACATAGAGGTTGAGTGAACATGGAAAATCAAGGACTTTTGCCAAATAATTTCACCACATTGGGAAACAACATGACAGTAGAATATTGATTTTTATATATACTCCTTGAGTTTCATGTTTCATAAGTGGGAGTGTTTAAAAGGAATAGCATATATTTATTTTCTGAAAAGATTAAGAAAGTTCTCTTAAAACCTCTCAAAGTCTACTAGGATGTCTGAAAAAGTTTTCCAAGTTCTCTTTTGTATTTTCCTCTCCTCAGGGGACAAAAAACTTGTTCCTTTGTCACATATGCTAAAATAGTTGTCAAATTCAAGACAGTATCACTGCTTCTGGTAATCTGCAGAACATCATATAAATTTTGATCAGAACATTAAATCTTCCAAATAGGTATTTTATACCTTTTCCTTTTTCCTAGTAAATGAACATGGAAATTAAAAGCAGTATGTTTACTCAGAATCTAGATATGTGTGCTATCGTTATGAATGCATTTTGATGAAAGATCTTAATGCAAGCTAGGCATTCAGTCATAAGTTAAACCTGGTAGTGCCTGCAGCCTGTGTACAGGACATACTGACCAAGTGTTCTGGTTTTGTTTACTCAATATTTAAACAGACTTCCTTATGCAGTTAGCAAACTGTATGAAGCAGAAGAGGAAACACCGTGAGCTGCACCATTCCCTCTTTCCGAAAGCTTTGGTTCTTGTTCTTGTATTGCTTTCTGGCTTGTCTAAAACTGATTTGTCATGAACAGAACTCAAGAGTGGTAAGCAGCTGTGAAGATATTCCCTTTTCTACAACAACAGTCTGTAAAAGCAGAAGTTAAGCATCCCAGAAGTGGTGAACCAGAACAATAAAAGCACACTGTCTGCAAACCATAAGAAAGGCGGTGACTGAATTGGGGCTACTTTGGGATTTCACTCCCATGGCTATTCTCATTCATTTACTTCTGCTGATTTGGACAGAATCACACCCTTCCCCTAAGCTTTCCATAGATATATTCAAGATGCATTCAAGACTAAGGAAGAGTCAATAATGGAATGGGTTTGGTTGGTCTCACACAGTTGAACAATTCATACTCCCATTGTTTTCACAAGGAGCTCTGGCCACATATGCTGTCCCATTGCCAAGTATTACTAACATTTTGCAGAAAAATGCTGAAACGATGGGAAACTCTTGCTGCTGACACTGACTCGAACAGATACAGTTTATGTGATATATGGGCAGCTGCAGAACTGATGCTTGTTTAAGCTGACTGCCCCAAAGGAAAGTTGTGAAGTGAGGATGAAACAGGAATAGGAATGGAAAGCAGTATAGCCTTATGAAAATTGTGCAACCTTCATCTCTGAATAAACCTGCCAATCCTGTAAGTCTCTACCAATGTGCAGCCTGTGTAAGTTACAAACTCCCAACTCCTTGTTGCTTGTCTCCCGGCCCGTGCAGCTCTGGGATCCATTTGGAGCACCCCAAGGCACTCCCAGATCAGCACTGTCTCCAGCAGGCTCTCCTTAGGCAGCTGCCTCTTGTTAAAGACGCACAGACCAAGCACTAACAAATAAACCAGATACTGTTGTCACAACCTAAAATTTATGTCTCCATAGGAGACAAATTGTCCTTGTGAAATGCACAACAGCAGCTGATAAAGTGCATACAAGACCATTACCGACTGGATTTTTCTATTATATGTTTCAAATGCTCAAACAACTGCTCAGAGAAAAATATATCTAGCTTGTGTTCCTCTTGTTGAGACATAATAAAATCTTTCCACATTTTAAACTGCCTATTTCTTATATTTTGCTGTCTTTCCAACGCTGGTGCCCCTTCATTCATGCAAAAGCGGTCTGCGTTTCACATTAGTCTTTTCACAGTCTGGCTCTCACTCAGAAATTTTCAGTTCTCTGTGGAAAATGTACAGAAAAGTTTGCAGTAAGTTGTCAATGTCTCCCTCTAACTTTTATTTTTTCCAGAGGACTTCTTAACTGATTCACTGTCCAATCATTGACTAATTTTGCCTCAGTGGCCACTTTGCTCAGAACGTTTAAAATAACTGTAGGCAGCTACATTTTGTAACATATAATTTGACTCTGGTTTCTTTTAAAAAATGCTCTGAGTTTATTATGCCACTCTGGCTCGGGCTGCTCTGAGTCATGTTCTGCCACTGGCAGTTCAGTCTTCAAGCTAGCCATCACAGTCTCCCAATCTGGGATTTCAGACCATTAATAAAAACATTTGAAAGAATAACTATCTATGAAATATGACTGACTCTGATACAAGTAAACCTGTGTTAATAATATTATCACTTTTAAACATAAGAACATTAAAGCTGTAAAATAATTGTAAAATTATTATTAAAATTAAATGGTGATCTAACCAGTATGAACTAATGTTTATGACAGCAATATGATTTATAATATTTCCTGGGTTTGCCGTGGTAATGCTCCATTCTTAAATATTGTTTGAATCCATGTTTTATATCTTAGAATGTTCTGTTAAAGCTGCTGTAGTCATGAAGCACATGTATTTTGACTCCTCCCTTCTCTATATGTCATCCTACATTCAAATGTCTCAGCCAATGACAGGCCAATCTTTTTTACAAAGGCTATGACAAACAATAAATGCCCATAACTAGGAAGATAGGTTTATACAAATTGCCCCTTCCACCAATATGAGTGATATGTAATTCCAGAATTGCCTTCATTAGGGTACAGAAATGGTTCTGAACTAGCCAGCTAAAACAGCGATATTTTTTTTTTCATCTTCCCAGGGGCAATTTTTACTCTGAGGTAGACAACACTACATGGAATTTAGTACTTTTCTCTTCCCGCCTTTTCCTTAGTTATTAAAAGCTTTTTTTTGTGGAGTCTCAGTGACCGTAATAGAATAACAATGCTTTAGGTCTATATAAGATCTAAGAATATGGGGTTTGCTATATTTCTCTCTTAGAGATATTCTGCCAGTTTAATTAAAATTATTTGCCAAGTAATGGCTTATATTCAATAACAAAATTATATTATTCCTGAAATACATGTGTTAAAGCAGGCTACTACAGGCTACCCATATGATAAAATCTTCAAAAAGCTCACAGGCACCTACACTGCCAGCCTGCACTGTCAAATTGTCCTATATGCACTAACTAACCCCAGGATGGTCTGCACACCTGACCTCTACCAGATACCACAGCTCAGCATCTGCATCCAGCAAGCAGCCTGAGCCCTGTGCAGGCTCTAGATCCAGGGAAGGGGAACCAGATGTATCACCTTGGCAGACTTCGTTTGTTGGCCCAGATCAGGCAGATTTATTACCAACCTCTGCAGTGTCAAGCATGAGCTGACAGCTGTCACTTCTCTCCCCAACTTCTCTCTGTGCCAGTCAAAATTTCTCCCTGTGTATGTGGTGAGCAACAGAGCTGAACGCCATCTCAAGCAAGCTATGCCTTTGGTGTGTTTGTTAGAGACTAATTTATAGCCAAAGACTATACACACTTCAGGAATCAAGCAGCACTCAACCTTAGAAGGTACCTCAGAAAAGCAGGGAAACGTTTTTCTCGTCTAGAGGGACACTTTTTTGTGTAACTATGACTATGAAAGGCCAGGCTCAGAGAAGAAAAGGGAAGGAGCAATTAGAAAATGGGCAAGTAGTCCACCCAACAAATCAGTTAAAACAATTTGTCACTCATTCATAACCTTACCCCTTTTTGGGCACAGTACAGTAATTAATTGTCTTTACTAACTAGATGTCATTCTCCCAGAAACCATTAAGACATTCTGAGCCCATACCTAGAGTTTTCTGATAAGGGACATGTTAATAACATCATACGCATACTTGTCTGGGTTATGGTATTAAAAAACACTCTCATTTAAAAAAGAAATTGCTCTGGATTAAATCACAGCATTTTTTTTCTGTCATCCTGTATTTCTGCTCCACCCTGGCTTTTTCTCCCTCTTGTCTATGCTTTCCATTTCTAAATCAGTTCAGGAAAGGTCAGAATTTAGAAACACTTTTCACTGTAGTCTGTATCAGCTTTTTACCATGACCTTTTTTTTTTTCCTCAGTTTTCTATCCTTACCCAAAGTTATGTGTTTGGTTTTTTCTAATCCTAGGAAACCAAGCATTGTATCTTTCCTTTCTTCCTGTGAACTACAAGTATCAAGACATACTATCTCTTCTCTTCTCTCTCTCTCCAGCAAAATTTATGGCTTCAGGTCCCTCCTAAGTAACTATGAGAGTATTTAATTATTACAGTCAGCTAATCTGGAATCCCATGGTCTTCTCAGCAACGTATCTCCATGTTTTGAGTACATGTTGCCCATACAATAGTGTCCTCAAAGCCCTTGTTTTGGTGTGGTTTTTTTCTCTACCTCTACCTTCACATATCTAAAGGTACAGAAATCTCTAGGTTCTAGCTGTTTTCATGAGCAGGCCTTATTCATAACCTGTCACCACAGTCAAGTTTGTTAAAAATCTGTGGTTATACTTTGAAGGAAATAGCAATGAAAGATCATTGACAATATCAGAATTTGGATAAATGCTCTTAGGTGCCGCAAAATAAAGCTCTTCTTGCCATACTAAAGATGAAAGGAGATTTCATCTCCTTTGAAAATTCTGCTTTCCACCATGCATTATTATTTCGGTTTTGATACACTACCCTGCCCACCTCGCTACACTAAATTACTACTTTTTTTCCATTTAGGGAGGCAGTAAATTACTACCCATGAATCAGCCAAAACTCAAGCAACCATCCTGTTGACAGAGATGAGCAAACAACAAGAAAAAATCTAGTTTCCTTACCTCGTACTCATCAATACTGGAAGTTAACTCAAATCTTCATGAGACTGGCAGGGGGGCGGGGGGAAGAATGCTAGAAAAAAACACATTTTCTCAGGAGTGGTGTTGGGGCTGGCTGGTATTTCAAGAAGGGGCTATGTCATCATTAAAATGTTATGGACTTTGGAGAGGAGGAAAAGGAAGATGCTTCCTGATGAAAGGTAAAAGGCAAGTGTCACACCCACCTTCAGGAAGGGCAAGAAGTTTCTCCTCATATGTCATGTGCTTGCAGTCCTCCAAGTATTCTGATTACCCTCCATTGGACTCGCAGCAGGATAGCCATGTATTTCTTATACTGGGAGGCCCACAAGCAGGTACAGCAGTACAGCTGTGAACTCCCTAGTGCTAAACAGAGAGGAGTGCTAAACCTCCCTTGCTGGCTGCACTCTTGCTGCCACAGTCGGGTGAGTTGTTGGTTGCCTTTGCTGCATACAGCTCACCAGGCTTACTTAAAGTCTTTGTTGTACGCCAGGATTCCCTGCTCCTTTTCTGCAAAGCTGCTTTCCAGCCAGTTGTTGCCCAGCCTGTATTGCTGTACGGAGTTATCCCATCTTACGTGTGAGACTGCCCAAGCAGTACAGTCGTAAGCACTGACCTCCTTATAAAAATCCTAGGAAAACAGTCAGAAGGTTTCACTATCTGTTGAAACATTACAAGGGACAAGCAGCTGCCACATACTCACCACAGGAGAGAACAGAAGTAGAACCAATGGGTAGAGGAATCAGCAAGGAGCATGTTACTAATTTTCTGAACATTAACATACCTGTTGTGAACTGAAGGCAAATTTTGAAAGCACTGATGTAGCTAAGTTATGTTGCTTGTCGTGATGTCTTTCATGTTTAATTGTTGAAATGGCTGGCTATTTTATATGTAAGAGGAATCTATAAAATACTGATCATTTTGCTATTGGTTGGTGAGATAAGTCCAGAAAAGTTTTAATTATTGTAGATAGTGGAATAGCATGAAACCTTATGTTGAGTCAGAGACTAGTTTACTATAAAGGAATAGATAAGAAAGAAATGTTACCTGCATAAGGGCTCTCCATCTTCCAAATCAATCCACTTCTTCTTCTACCTTTTTAAAAGAAACTTGTACATAATGACTAATTTTATCAAGAAAGAATTGATAACATGATCAAGCATACAGAGATATGAATCTCTGTGTGGACACTCCAACAGACTTAATAAACCCAGCTACAGATGAATCTAATTCAAAACATATGGACTGGGAGCTACATGAGGATGAACGGCTAAAGCATACAATGTTATAAAACGTAAATTACAATTCCATAAGGAAGGCTAAAACTACAATTAGCATAAGAGACTGTACAAACACAACAAAAAAGAATGGAGGAGGGTTCTAATTAATAGGAGAAAGAGCAGTATTATCACAGACTAAGATCTATCTGTCTCTGTTTCAGACTCTGGTTTGCGCTGGAGTCTTGTTAATTAAATATTCATAATCTACCCTTTTTTGCCAATTAAATAATAATCATGTCTGTCCTAAGTTCAAAAGTCATTTATCCAAGGAATCTTGCTCCAGATTCACTCCTTTCATGTCATGTCTTTTATTTGAAACAGCTCTTCTTTCCATGACAGCAAGTATTGAAAGCCAAAACTGACAGAAATTGCAACTTGTCAAGCTATTCAAGAGTACACCAGATATTATATTATTATATAGAGGATGTTTCATGACTAAAGAAGCTTGGTGACATTGGTTTTTGTAGTTAACATATCACTACGCTATTTTCTTAAACAAACAAATGAATGCATTTCCCATAATTCATTTTCTTGCTGCCTAATATGACATCAATGTGGAACACTTTAAATTATATGAAGTTTTTATTGTTTCAGTTGTGTTTACACATCTGACACACATTTAAACTTTACAACAAGCTAATCCTACTTCCCAAAGGAAAATAAAATTGTGTCTTTTTTTTTTTCTGTCATTTTTAGAGATGTTCCCTAACATTTCCACAATATTTGAATATTTGATGGCAAAGTCTTAAAGAACTACCTTGTGGAAATGTAATTTGAACCTGTCGGCTCAGTTTAATGACAAAATGTAGAATTTGCATTTTATCTTATTTACAAATTAGTCTTATGCAGAAGCCCAGTGGAAAGATATTTATTTGGAATGTACAAATACCATATATTCCACGTTTGAAACAGAAGCAATACAAAAATATTCTTGCTCATGTTCCCTAATGGACATTTTACAGATGGTATTTTGAGAAACCTTGCTATGAAATGGCAAATGAACTGGTCAAAAGGGAATATATTAATGGAAGATGGTCTTTGTGACATAGTACAGGGCACTTCAAATACAGGACAGTCCGGTACAATGAAGACTTTTCTAAAAACCTTTAACAGCCCTCTTCTGCTTCGTTAATTCTTGAACTTCTTCATTTGACTGTAATGGTATTAAAAACTCATATTAATATCTGTGAATGTCTGTAAATATGCCTCCTTCCCACACACCTCCTTGAAGGAACACGTATCCTGCTCCAGTAGGAGACGGAGCAGGCTGCAGACTGAAGAATGTTCCCTA
>JAOXNO010000013.1:85449688-85497386 GCA_028565335.1 Limnodromus scolopaceus
CCCCCAACCCACCCCGAATTTTAGAAGAGCTTTTAGGTGCATTTTTCCAGGTCCCTCAGACAGATAATTGAGGACAGTATTTAGGAGCAGGTCCTAATACACCTACATCTTTCCTTGAAGCAGTTCAGATGTGAAATATGGTGTCTGGATGCTATACAGTCCCAATAGGATCGACTGTGCTTGATTTAGTACCCCAGCCCAGAGCAATATCAACACAGAGAGCTTTTTGATAGCACACAGAGCAGGCTCAAGACTCCTTGCTGCCAGACTTGTAAAGACACTCCTTACCTTGCCAGTAGGACATCAGCAAGATGCTGTTCTGAGGAAGATGTGAGCTCTTAGTCTGTAGCAGGAATCAGTGCTGGAAACAGAACTTGATGCCCATAGAAGCACTGTTTATTTATTAATTATTTAAAACTACCTTAAAAGTGAAATAAACCACCTCCAGAATCAGAAATAGTCCTTTCTAAAGCAAGTAAATGGCACTCCTGCAAGAGGCAACTTGCCAGAAACTTACTGGCCATTACTACCAATCCCATGGAGGGAAGTAAAGGTGCTGTGTTTAAAAGCCTCAGGCCTTTCCTCATTATCTGATTGTTTCCTGAGCAGGAATAATTTCTCTGTCATCTCTGGCAAATTAAACTAAAAAAAAAAAAAAATCCAAGCAAGCTACGCTCTGGGATTTATTTCCTCTGTGTCAACCAGCCTGTTTTCTTGAATGTCAGACCAGTGCCCATGAGCAACCTGACCTCATACAGTACAGTTAAGATAGATTTTGAAGTAACTTGAGAAAAAGGGATGGGCAATATATCATTTCCTTTGCAAATATCTGTGATGTGGAAGTAGTGGAAATGCCAAAGCATTTTAACGTTAGATCTTGATTCTAACTGGTTTTCATGACTCATTCAGTTGGTGAGTGAGCAAAGAGATTGTGCCAGAAAAGGCAAATATGAACAGCTTATTTAAATTAACATTTACTCAGGAAACTGTTTCCTGTTCTGATTACAGGTAGGGGTGAGCTAACTTTGTATTGACAAAAATAAGCTTAAAAGCAAAGAAACTAAAAGTGTTGATGTAGCAGTATAAGAATCATAGCACTTCTGCCTGGTGCTTCTGCCTAGAGCTTCTGCCAGATAGTGCCACATTTACATGCCATGTGACATACATACCATGTTATGCAGCATATTAAGGTTAAACAGCTCTGTCTTCTGTGAGTAAAGCAGCTTTCGCTACTCCAGTGAAATTTTTAATAAACAGACTCATAAATGTTCCATTAAGGACTTAATAGCTTTCTTTACAGTGCAGAAATTGCACATGGTGCAGGGTTTCTTTTAATTAACTAGCCAAAAGGTAAAAGTTGCTGCTGTAGATCTCTTGAGTTATAGAGCAGCAATGAGAGAGAGTTCCATGAAGAGTGAGCTTCCTCAGGATTCCCTTCAACAAATTCTGAGTTATGCTCAACTGAGATAGGTGTGATAAAACCAGCCTTGTGAAACATGAGTTTAATTTATTGTTACTGTGGTGGCTTGACCTTGGCTGGCTGCCAGACCCCCACCCAGCCGCTCTCTCACTCCCCCTCTTCAGCAGCACACGGGAGAAAATAAGATGGAAAAGCTCGTGGGTTGAGATAAAGACAGGATGGTCACCGACCAATTACTGTCACGGGCAAAACAGACTTGACTTGGGCCTAAACTAAATATAGTTTATTGCCAATTAAAAATACAGTAGAATGGTGAGAAATAAAGGCTAAACTAAAACACCGTCCCCCCCACCCCTTGTCTTCTTCCCAGGCTCAGCTTAAGCCCTTTGTTCCTGACTCCTCAGCTCCTCCCCTGCGAGAGGCACAGGGGATGGGGAATGGGGGGCTGCGGTCGATCAGACCATAACAGCTCTCCTCTGCTGCTCCTGCCTCCTCATGTTTTTCCCTGCTCTAGCGTTAACTCTCCACAGGCCGCAGGGAAATACCTGCCTTTCCACGACCTTTCACGGAATTGTCTTCTACATTCAAGTTTGAACTTCAAATACTGTATCAGCTGATACTTATTCACGATGCAAACCCTTGCTAAAGTGAGTAATGCAGTTATGAGGGTAAAGCGAAGAAAGATGCCTGATGAGGCTCGGTTCCTCAGAAGAAGATGGCTTCTCATACCCATCACAGGTTGGGTGCGTTGGTGATGTGGCTGCCGGCAGCTGTGCTCCCATTGACACACACTGCTTCATCTGGTGTCAAGACTGATCAGGGCAAAGCTGGAGACTCCGTCCCCGCAATGGGATTCAGGGTCTGAACCAACACATAACCCTTGACTTTCTGAACTCTGCTTTCCTCCCTACATGTTTGTTTAATGACTCTTAAAGTGAACAATTTCCTACTTAGTCTTTCTCTGAGGACTGAGGTGCAGCACTTGGATGAGGCAGCTGTACTGAACTGACTCATGTTCAATTTATACTTAATTTTCAGGAACTAAACTGACACTCTTGAACATGGTAGAATTGCTATGCTGTGCCCCACAGGGTTACAGATTGATGCTCTAATGTACATTTTCTCAGCATTTGGCTGTTTAAGGCTTCTTTTATCCTTTCCCCAGATTCTTCATCATCACAAGCCTTTTTACATGCATCCTTTTTCTTACTTAGAGTTTTTCTCCCTCCCTTTATTTACTCACAGGAGAATCATGCAGCTTTTCTAAAACAGTCTCGTTACAACAGTATGTAATAAGATTTTGTATACTTCTCTGCTTGTAAAGTGCTTTTATTGTCAGTTTCTTTTTAACCAGTGACTAACGTGACATCACTACAAAACATGGAGATGGCAGAGATCCTGGCTGATGAAATTTCCAGCTGCAAATATACCAAGTGGAACTGCGCTGCTATAGAATTTATATAATGGTGGGGTTCTTTTAATTAAACAGTGTGTGTATACTACCTGAGGACGTATTTTTTTAGCACAGCAAAGGAGTATAAGGCTTTGATCTTCAACCCCAAGTTCAGGTTACCCATTGCTTACATGTTCAGGTAGGCAAGCTCCATTTGTGGATGGAAAGCTGTTGTGCTATGAATGTACATAAACCAATGTATTTAAACCATTCTGAGCTGGACACTCTATTAGTGTAAAGCAGCACAACTGCTTTTTTGATCATTAATGGACTACAAAGAGGGTCTTAAAATCAAGATAAGGAACATTCTTCTGGGTTCTCCTTGGTCTTCTGGAGGGCTAGGGCTGAGTTGTACATTTTCATATTAGTTGTCACTGAAACTTACAATTCTCTTTTCTAGATTCAGTCTGTGTTCTTTATTAGTGGACTGGTGAAGGGAGACTGTGGATCGTCATGATGTAAAGCTACATGGCAGAATACAGAACCCTTAGAGTGTTCATAAAAGATTGTAAAGATAAAACCTCACCTTACTGGGCTATACAGAGTGCCAATACAGAAAAGTTACAGAAAAGTTGTTTGCTAAATACAGAAATGTTATTCTAGATTTGAGTACTATTGTATTTATCTAGTTGATGCTATGTTGCCAGAACTGATTCAAACATATGTATGCATTAGAATTTAAAGCACTCTGGTTTTTGCGAAGTGTAAGAGAAGTGATTCTTCTCAATGTGCTACTGCAGATTGCATTGCTAATATTTTACTTCAACATCCATGCAATACACGTGCTAGCAGTATTTTAACTCAGTAAATACATGAAAGTATATTGAAGAATGGCTTAGAATCACCTCCGGTTTCACTACTACTACAGATGAAAACCCTAATGAAACCCTAACTTATTACCTTAACATTTCCAAGCTGAATAAAAACATGCTGTTTTACAATATATATATATAGAGAGAGAGATAAAAGTCCCTGATCTTGATGGTATGAATCAGAGAGACACCGCCTCATAAGTACATGGACTTACTTTCCTTTGGCAGAGATTTAAGATCTTACTTCTAAATTGAAAAGCACTGTCAAAAAAATTGATCAATAACAGTTTTCTGAACAGCTGGATCCTTGCATCTGATTTGAGAGGCAAAATAAGAAGCCTACAAGGTTTGCAGTTGCTTAAAGGTAGGTGTCTTTTTAATATTTTTAATTCAGTATGAAAAGAAGTACTTTTTCTCTGAAGTGGTAACATTCTGTCAGAGTTTAGGATTAAGCTGAGACTAAATTGCCTGTTAATGATTGTGGGGTCATTTCCAGTTTGGAGTTCCCAAGTACAAGAAGGATGTTGCCACACTGATGCAGGTATAGTGGAGGGACACCACTTGATTATGGAACTGGAGTTCATAATGTGCAAGGAGAGGCTAAGAACTGAGTTTATTTGTCCCTGAGAAGGTTAAGAGACTATCTTATGCTGTTTGAACTACTTAGTGGGAGGGTATAGAGGTAATGTAGCCAGACTCTTATCAGAAGTGCAGACTGGAAGCACAAGGGGCAATGGACATAAGTTGCAACACAGAAAATTCAGGCTAGATTAAAGGAAAATATTTTTACTTTGAAAGCTGACAAGAATGGAAACAAGTTGCCAAGAAAGGTTGTGGAATCTCCCCATCTTGGAGATATTCATATTTCAAATGGATGAGGCTGTGAGCAAACAAATTTAAGGTAGCCATGATTTGAGCCAGAGGGTTAGACCAAAAGAGGTCCAGAGGTCCCTACCAACAGGAAGAACTATGGGCAGAATGGTGCAAAACCACAGGTATATTTCACAGCACCAGTGGGTATCTTCTCAACCCTATGGTGTAAGAAAAGTAATGTCCAAATTGCTAAGGCGAAACCTCCTTTTATGGTGACCCAGTTACATATTGAGATAGAAAAGAGGATATACACTGCTAGGGAAATATCATGTTCCTGGTGTCCTTACATGCCTTCAATGCAAGGACACAACTACGATGTCATGATACTGTTTTTGATGCAGATCTGAGCAGTTCCTCTCCTCACCCAGTGTGCTTCCAGCAGTCATTCAAACCTATACAAAAAGACATTTGCCTAACTCCTCCATGCCCACTCCACAGTGTGGGCACTTTTCAGTCTACACTGGTGTGTGAGTATCACGCTTGTGAGCTGTGTGGCTTGAGACACTTTGAAACCTTCTTTCTTCATTTGTTTTATCAGAAATGGTCTTTTCTTTTTTTCTCTTAGACTGAATAAAAAAAGTAAAAGTTTGTGTCCTTCAGATAGCAAGATAAAGGTGTCACATACACTCTTAATCTTTCTGTGTTGATAATGCACTTACTTCTACATCAAAGTCAAGACATTTGTGTAAATTTAGATGAATAGATTTATTATCAAATATTTAATTAAATTTAATTATTTTAAGTGTATTAATTTTAAGTGTATCATTGCATTGGATCGCTTGGTATCTAAAGACCTCATTCTAAATAACGCAAACTGCCCTTTTACCTTTTCCCTTTTCTCTGCCTCTTTCCGTACATTATATTCATTACTGTTGCCTGAATAGCTTGCTCTATTTTTATACTGCCCTCCCCCAATATGTTTCTGGCATCTGGTCTCTAATAGTCTCCTCAAGTTAGCTTCCCCTCCCTCCTTTTAACTGCTTATTTGATCAGGGCATAAATGACTCAGCTGAAAAAGGTGGAAGACAGGAGTTTGTGTTACACTCTACTCAAAGAATGGAAAATAGAGTTGTGATGACAGGGCTGGTGATTTGCATCTTCACCTCTCTACAGAAACATTTATAAATGTCTTTAATTTATATGTCTTTGATTAATAATTATCTCTACAGTGTTATTTATTTTCAAAAATCAAAATGTTGGAAATATCCTTCTTCAACTGATTATTAAAACCCCAAATTTGTAAAAAACAGTTTAAAAAAGATGAGTTCTCTGCATTCCTTCTTCAGGTACTGCAGAACTGAAAGAAGCTGGACAGACTCCTTTACGGGAAATGACACTTCCTATTTTCCCCCCAGAGATTCAAAACAGTAAGTCCTTGTTCCATAGACAAATCCTGACAGCACAAATGACTCCTTAGTGTCAACCGGGGGTGCTAAGAACATTAGAACAATTGTATCAAGCCAGAGCAGACATCCGTCTAGCCCAGCATCCTGTCTGGCGGGGGCCTTAGCGGATGCCTAGGAAAGTGTATGAGAACAGAGCAAGCATATAATGATCCTTCAAACATCTGGTGATTTGTAGCTCTGACATTTTATCATTGAAGAAAGTGTCTTAGAAAGAAGTAGGTAAATCATGTAGAGGCTTTCCCGCTTTTTTTTTTTAATCCCTTGTTTACTTTTGAATACCTGTAAGCTTTCAGTCCCCAGAACGTATTGGCAAGTATTTCCACAGCTCGGTGAGATGGTGTGTCATGGACCATGTACTTCTATTTCTTTTGAATCTGTCAACACTACTTTTATTTGTCGGTCTCTAGGTCAGTCACAATTTGGAGGCTTGTTTCACATCAGTCCTCTCCTTTCCAGGCTGAAGAGTCCTAGCATTTTTGGTTATTTATTGTATAGAAGCTATTCCACACCTTTGATCACCTGTAAAATCCTTTGCCAGTTCTACTTTATTTTTTTGAGATGAGGAGCAGAATTGATTTCACTGATTTTCATCTTCCAGCACAAGAAATGTAGACTTAATGCCCAAATGTATCAATCCTAATGCGAACCCCAACTCTGACTTTGCAGATGAAACAACGTGCTCTCAGGGGAAGGCAAGCCAGAAGCCGAGGGTGACAGCAAGGCAGACAGGGACAGGCACCTCACTCACAAAAGGTGCAGTCCCACACCAACCAAAACTGAAGAGCACGTAGAAAAGCGGTGACCAGGTTCAGCTGACAGACCAGTGACTGCCACACAAGACTGTAGCAGGGTGGTAGCCCCAGGTTAAGACAGCACCAAGTCAGGGACAGCAAGGTCCGTGGCCAGGCACAGCTGCAACGTAGCTCAGGGCCTGAGCTTACCTGCAGCTCGCAAACAAAGGGATGGACACCCCCAGTAAAGCTTCTCACAGCTCCTTCTCATGTGCCCCTTGTGCAGCGCTGTGATCTGCGGTGCCGCAGCAGCACCGTGCCAGAGCCGAGTGTCGGCTCGGGCGGTCGAACCCCAACCAGGGTGGAGGAGGTGGCAGAGTTTCTGCATCTTGTGCAGGGCCTGGACAGTCACTACATAAAAATGAGAAGCTGGAAGTGAAAAATAGATTGTTTCTAGTGAAGAAGTAGAGAAAACCCAGTGCTGCTGTTGTCACATATCCATTACACCTGTTTTAAATGCTAGATGTAGTTTTACATTTCTAGCTCAACAAATGAGTAATTGTTGCTTGCCAGTTCATTTTTTTTTAATTGTTTGAAATATTCTGTATGTTCTCTAAATGAAGTGGAAAGATTTGGCTACATCTCTTTCCTGATTTTCCTTGTTTATCTATTTTGAATTTTCTTTCTTCTTTGTTGCTTCCCAAATCAAAATACATTTCCACTCCAGGCTGTGATTCATGCTACTCTAGTTTAAACATATACAGGAAAAGACAATATAATATCTGGAAAAGCAGAATGTAACAGACCATTTAACAGCTTCAAAATTGGGAAGACCTGTTTGAAGTAGACTGTAAGCAAAACATGTAATATTTCTTAAAAATCAACCAGCGAAGTGATGCAAATATTCTTTTCAGATATTTACGCCATTATTCCCCTAAAGTGAGTGGCAAAATCCTGTTAACTTCATTACGAGTTAGAATTTAACCCAGAAGAACACCACAGCTATACAAGTCAAGCAAGAAGGCAGTTCTAGAGCCCCTTGCTAACTTGCATATGTTGTTCAAGGTGACCAAGACACTGGATGCCTCTACATCTGTGTGGGTATATAACTATTCATGGAATGTGTGCACTCAGTTTAGATCTTTTACCTTCATCCATCAGGTCATCATCAAAAGGAAATTAGGCTTGTCTCACAATCGTATTTTTACAATAGTGCTGCTGCGGGTCAGACCTCAAGATTACCTATGCTTCTTTGTGTCTCTTCAGCTGCGGGCCTGTGAGTCACAGCTAATGTCACTTAGCATTAGTTACCAAAACAAGAGCTCTGTGAAAAGTATCCTCAGGTCATGAAAGAGGCCTTGTCATAGAAAAAGCTACATAAAGCAATTTTTCTGTTTGCAACGCTTTTGAGGTAACATTAGTTGGAATAGATGAAAAAGGGTGCCAAGCGACCAGAACTGCTGGACTGAAGGAATGTGCAACAATGCAACTTGCCAGCCGCGCATACGGCTTCAGGAAATGACTCACCACTGGCAGCAACAAAAATTCCAAGTTATGGCTAAGGCCAGGGTGCAAAACTGGGAATGTTTTCTTCTCTTTTATATAACATTTTCCTTCAAAAAAAAAAAAATTAATGCATGGAAAATAAAATAAACTGAAAGATTGTGCCATCCCGGTAGCACAAAAAAACCCCATTAAGTTGATTGAACCTGACTGGTACTATCAATTTTCATAGAAACAGCTTTCACAGAATAATAAGCCAAAATATTTCTTAGCAGCTGCTGCTGCAAATTCAGCCCTTCTATTTATAATACAGATAGAAGACAAAGATCTTAAACGGTCAAGTTTTCCATTTTCTCTTAGTCACCTTTGAACAAATCCTGATCTGGGAGTGACCTGGAGGTAGCCTGGCCCAAAGATAATTTCAAGCTTGTTCTTTTCTTTCAATCCTGGGTGCCCATGCCCATGATATTTCCAGAACTGTAAGATTATGAATTATAATTCTTCTTTCCCAAATACACTTAAAAATACACATTTTTTATGAACAACAACAAATTATCTTCTTGTTTACCTTCTAAAAGTTACTCTCTTTTCCAGTAAGAGGAAAACTGTGTCTGAAAACTATCTTGGCTACTCTGATTTTAAGGTGTGGTTGGTTGTGTGTTAATGAACCTAAAGTGTAAAGTAGTATTTACAGACCAGGTGTGCCCTGGTCATTAGTCTAAATGAAATTTGCATTTTATTGGGAAACATATTGCTAACCAGGAAAAAGAAAATAAAAAAGAAACCCACAACAACGTATTGACATGTATTTCTTTTGAAGGCATAAATACATATATGCTGCAATAAAGCTTATGACAGCCAGCATGTTTACCACTCTCGCTAGTCCGTGATGCATTCATTGTGTCAACAGCGTATATTTGCTCAGGAAACATTAGTTCCTGTCAGCATCTGCGTATTTTACTGGCAACAAAAGTGACGTGGTAAACAGCTATGTCTTGGAAAGCTTGGGTCTGCTGAAATGTCAGTCTCTCCTCTTTTCCAGGCAGTATTCTGGCTAGAAATTTGCCTTCAAAACAAATGCAACCAAAGCACTCCTTTCTGCTCAGTAAATGCTCAGCCTATTCTCTCTTCTGCTATATTTATTTCTATTTCTGCCATTCCAAGGCCCCATTTTAGAAGCTGATCCATTGTGATTTCTACAGCGCAGGAGATAAGAGAGGTGCTTCTGCACTGCTCTCCCGTCTCTCCATCATATCCCTCCCAGATCACTGCTCCCATGGCTTCAGAAAAAGCTACACACTACTTTTGCTAAATTAAACTCTCTGTAGCCTTTAATTAAACTTTCAGTGCTTTTGTTAATAGCCGTTCTTATTTGGGTGTAACTTAATGATAATAGCTACCCTGTAAAAATATGCTACTTTCAAGGATGAAATGTCACCATCTAATCTTTTCTCCTTCATTTATTTTTGTCTTTCCTTTACTGGAATGTTTCTTATCAGCTTGCCTTGTCAGAAGAAATAAACTCTTTCTAAAAACTAATTCTCCTTCTCTGAATACTAACGACCTGGCACCAGAGAGAGGCTCTACAGAGAGCCACATCTGTGCTTTGCTTCTGTTAGAGCTGAATAAGAAAATGTACAGTTCAAATCAGATGTATTTTTTGCTTGAAAAAGAGCAGAAGTGACAAATATAGCCTCAGTTAGACATGAAAGAAGGCCTTGTGAGAGTGTTAAATTCTACATTTGATACATTTAGTTATTATTTCTGAAGCTGTTTTATCTCAGTCTAATTTACGTAGATTGGATACAATTACTTTTGCTATATTGAGAACTATTCTCTGAAAAAAACTTACCAAATAATGTGACAAATTTCCAAACTCTTTCTTTCTCTCTAGTTTTCATGCAAATAGTTATGGTTGTGCTAATTGTGAATCTGAACAGTCTACCATGAAACTTGAACTCTTTTGTTTCTTGACAATACAAGTATTTTTATATTTGAAATTCTGATAAGTCTGCTGTTTAGCACATCTATTGGTAACATCCAGTTAGTTATCACACAGCTGTGTTAGATCACCAATGCTAGCAAATATTAACTGTACTAAAAAACCATTTTGTTCATGAAAATAATCAGATAAAATGTTAAAAAAACCTGCAATTTATTAAAAATACCTCTTATTTCTACTTTATTTTCAAGAATAGTTATGACAATGAAACCAGTAAGTATTACACTGTGTTTAATAAATTTTATATTATGTGTTATGACTCATTATTTTATCAATTATGGAAATGTAACTTTGTCTGGAATGGATGGTAGTAAACAATTGCTCACAGTGATGAGAAAAACAAGGTGGTTTTTTCACTCTTTCTGACCTACAGAGAAGAAAAAAAGCATAAACATCATTTTAATGAAACCCATGCCTGCATCCTTAGTAAAAGCTACTTAATGTTTATCCAGCATATACAGAAAATTGTATTCTGCACTAATGTACCTAAATATAGACCAAATACAAACCTAATCATAGACCAAAGAGCTCAATGTTTAATCACCATTTTTTAACAATTTTTGCCAGTACCAATTGCCATCGGGCTTCCAGTTCTCCTCTAAAATGCCTATGCGAGTGAGCAGTCCATCTCCTTATAAACAGGTTCGTGTTTCAGGAAAACAAAGAAAATATGTGTAACAGATGTGATTAGAGCCAGCTGAAATTTTCTGCTGAAATGATTTACTGATGCAACAAGCTGTTTGTACCAAGTGCAGTTCATCCTAGTAAATTTTTGAAGCTCTGTTTTTCCATCAGAAAACTCACAGCAAAATACTTAATTTCCGCTTGATTTGATCCTAATCAGAATGTTTTCTGTGTTGTCATATGTGTCCCGTATTTCTGCCTTCTGGTCTCTCCCTGGAGTCAGGCTACAATTCCCACACAGGACTGTGAAGATTTCCAGAGCATCACAGAACTGGTGAGATTCTTGGTGCATAGTGAGCACTGTCGTCTGGCCACAATGCCTGACACATTGGGAATCTCTATTTTAATCCAGTTATCACCGTCCTCCTCAAGAGTAACACACCACCAGGGAAGACACGGATTAACATTAAAATAGCTTGAAATTAAGCACTTCAAGTAATTTCACCAAACCAACAGGAACTATTTCAATTTGAAGGGTTTTTAAAAGCTTTCAAATGAAATTATGAATACTTCTTGCCTTACGCTTTTCAGAAGTTCTCATTGCAGAAGGGAGTGTATATAAATACCAAGGTCTTTAGACTTTCCCCCAGAAATTTGTTATATTTGTAGAAGAAGAATCCAATCCAAAAAGTTGCCTTCCAAACTTTTTTGCTTCCTAGAGCACTTTACTAGTGTTACTGTAGAGCAGCACATGTCATCCCTTCAAGAATACAGAAACATCTGAGCAGTGGAGGACAAGGTAGAGCTGACCGTCTCCTGTGGATAACGCTCTTTTTCAGTCCACCTCTAGCACCATGTCTGGGTGGAGAAAGAGAGAGACAAATCTTGGAAGATGCTAGGAAAGCATATATAAACAGCCATGAGGGTAATTAACTGCATAAGGTGGGGACAACAGAAAATTATTTGCACACAATTTGGGGAACCAGGAAACTGTGACAGACACCTGCATAAGCAGAACTCTTCCAACAGGATCAAAGTAATTTTATGCTTTAGGAACTTTTAGTTACACTTTGAAAAAGAAAAATATTTTCTGCACATAAAAAAAGATTAAAATTAATCAAATTCATATTCTGTTTGGTTTTGTGGGTTCTTTTCCTAAGTTCAGAGAAATCTTATAATTTCTGGAGGACTTGTTGAGGATTTTTTTAATTTTATTTTTAAGTTTTGTTGTTACATTTTACACCTGATCTGTTGATCTGTAGGGCTGAGCCATACAATCTGGAAATTACACCTGCAGATAAATTATGTCTAAATTGGCATGACAGAAAATGTAATGAAAGATTATGTAATATATCCCCTTATTCTACCGGAAAGGCAGATTTAAATAGGTATTTCATAAAGTGAGTGGACTAATAGGTTGATCTAAGATCAGAATACAGCAGGCCAGCTGAGACCCCAAAGACAGTAAGAGACCTTACCTCACATGCTAACTTTTACACTCTGTGACCCAAGTATCTAGGCAAAAAAAAAAAAAAAAGTAGTTCTAATTACAGCACCATCATTTGTAATCAACAGCAATGGTTTTATTTCAGTATTTTTAAGTTCCAGGAAATATTTTTCTCTAGGAATATTTCTACCCAATACAAGAGACAAATCAGAAGTCAAGACTGTATTATTGTAGTAAGTGTCCGCTTGTAACAGTACCAACTACAATCTCACTTTGTTCAAACATCAATGACTGGTTTGAATTTGAAGTCTGAACATTTGCCTGGTCATTAAAAGTGCCTCCAGTATATATATATTTTTAAAGGGAGTTTTTTCCTGCCTATTTAATAAAGGTATTACCTTTTGGGGAAAAAAAATATGAGAGAGGATTTTTTAAAATTATTTGCATTATCTTTGCAAAATGCACATAAAGTCCAATATTAGGACATCGAAAAGACAAATATATGCAAACAAAACACCATTGTTACTATAAAGATAATATGTCTATAGATCTGCCAGCATCATTACAGGTCAGATTCCAGGACTCCGGAATAATTTTCTTAAAGTTCCTCCAGCACCACATAGGGCTCCTGATGGAGGAAAGCTTCTGGGTAGCACCTGCAGCACTGGAGGGACCCTGGGGTCTCAAAATCATTTCTGTGGCACAGGCTGAATTTAAGGACTAAAGACATACACTGTCAGCAATGTTCATTACTACTTTCCACCTTATTCTAGGTCAATCAAATGTCAGTGCTCTAAATTCAAAGGCTGGACCTAAACTCACAAACTACTCAAAGGTAGGAAGACTCTTGGTGAAGCTAAGTGGGTGCAGAGAACTGTCTGTCAAGTTTTTTGCTCTGGTTTGGAGCCCTCAAGGATGAAAAAAATTAATAATTATTGTGTAACATAAAACCACAATCTTGATTCACCCAGAAAAAAAACTGACATATTAGGGAAATTTGTGCCCTGTATTCAAAATGGAAGAACACTACTCCTTTTTCCTGAAGCAAAATAAAAATTCATATTCAGATATTGTCTATAAAGATTCAGGAAAAGGGCCAAAAATTATGATCTGCCACCTTGTGCATTTGCCTCTGTGCAGCAACAGAAGCAACCTCCTATGACTGTAGAGAGGAACCGGTGCCAGTAAGACTCCCGATCTCTTTGCTTTTTGCAGCAAAGGAACTGGCAGCAATGCTTTATTACCGCTATGATGCGTAAGTGACAGACACGGCCTGTCATACATCTTAACTCATAGGCTGGGCTTCAGAATTGCTTTCTGGCTGCTGTTTTTTTTTTCAAAAGTGATGTTTCTCTTGTGAATCCCAGCTGTGAAGGGGCAGCATGAAGCCACAGCAGTTCCTGTGAGGGTGGTAGCAACATTACTTGGGATACAAAACTAACACTTCCTCTCACCACCTCCAAGTTCTCCAAGCCAAACAGAACAAATGCAGCACCCAGGCTCTCCAGCAGATTTTTCCAGCTCCCAGAGCACTCAGTTACTCCAAGTTTTCTTCATCCTACGGCTACCATGCAAGCCTAGCAAAGATTCCCTCCCACACTCGTATACATCCCACACCTGCAGCAATTCACGATACAAACCACCTACCGATCTACTCCCCATATGTCTGCTCAGTTTTCCAAGGAGGGTAGTTACCAGCTTTCCTGCTCCACACATATGGGCATGCTCCAAATCCTACCCTAACAGTGCACTTGCAGGTTGAGTTAATTAAGGCTGACACTTGGCATATAAGGATATCAATCTGCAGCATGCCTCAATAAGTTTGAGAAAGTATCCCATGTGCAACACAAAACTTGGTAGCTCTGTTAACAACAGAAAACAGATGGTAATATTGCATTCCAAAGGATCTTAGAGAAAAGCTCACGACATGGGAACAGGATTTCAGTCACTACAAATGCTGTAGGCTAGGATTTCAGATAAATTGTTGAAAAGCCTCCTAAAGTCTTCAGCTACAAAAAAAAAAAAAGCCTTGCCAGCTCAGATATCTGAAGTTCTGCTCACAGCTTTTCCTGGGGCTACTGGGGAGCAATGCTTCTCTCTGCATTCCATGGCCAGGTTGCTCTGCTGAGAGGATTTCATGTCTTTGCTTCTCCTTGCCCTTTGGTTTTCCTTTGGCTTCCATGAACAGGTTGGATAGAGAGAAGCGGGGTGTTTTTTCCCTTTGCTTCTGCTTCTGGCTCTGATGTTTTAGAGACAATTTGGGGCCTTACGGACTGGTGAGTGGGCTTATTAAAGGAAGATGCTCTTTCCAAGTGTTATTTGGGGATGACTAGACCTCAAATAGGACATCTCTCAGTGATGTTGCTGCTGCTGCTGAAGTTACGGGCTTGGAGAACAGTTTGCATATGAACTGATGCAAGAAAGGAGAGAGGGAACAAGCTATTAACTGAGCAAGGAGATGGATTATTCATGGATTTGACAGATTCTGGAGCTGGCCCAAAGTGCTGTCAATTGCCAGTGGTAAATAGCCAAAAAATGAAAAACGAGATTTTTTTAGACTGTGTCAGCAGTATCAATCAGAGCAGTATCCAAAAATCTTGAAATTAATAGAACACATTTCTGGCTGGTGATGCTCAAGCAGAACATAATTTAAATAGACATAAAAATAAGGACATTTCACCTTAAGGTTATTTGCCTAACCACATTTGTTTCAGAGGCTATACAAAATGGGAGCGTTTGAGCATGTATCTGGCTTTTCTCAGTTGTTTCTCTTCTGACTTACAAATGCTTAGGTTGATTTTACTGTGAAGCTTCTTGGCATAATTATGTTTAATTTTCAGGAAGAACAAAGATTTGTTATGATCTGCAACATACATCTGTTGTGCTGCAGGGCACTATGGAGACACATGGCAGGGGGTATTAACTGATGTTAGCTTTGCCGCAGACCAATGTCAAATGCATACTTTTCACCTCCATTATTTTAGCTTGAAAAAAAAACAAAAACAAAAAAGCAAAAAAATAAATACTGGAAAATCTCAGCATCTGTGAGGCACTTGTCTGTTTCTGAAAACTAGATGAAGAGCCCTTATAAACTAATGTGGAGCTCCACATAAGAGACATAAAGTAGATGGAAAACAATGGAGAGCTGTGAATATTTGGGCTATGCTTTCTTCGGAAGGTTATGAAACCTGTCCTTTTAACTTTTAAGCAAAACCAGCACATTTGTGACAGTCCAGATTCAGATTTCTTGGGCCTACTGTTGTAAAAGAAATCAATAATAGTGATAATCACGAATATTTAAGGAAATGTTATTCCTCAATTCTTTATCCAGGTCTTGGAGAAGCACAGAGAATGCAGTATAGATAGAATGGGGACTAAGTTAATACATAGCACATGCTAAAAACCTCCTATAAACAACAGGACTTGGAATATTCCTTTAATACATTTGTGAGAAATTTTCATAAATTTCAAGTTGAACTCACTGAATTTCTTTAAAATTATTTTTCTTTTTCTGCTTAGTAACCCATAGTACCAACAATATCACTATGTCTGTTTTCATGCCTACCAATTTTAACACCTCCCTTTAAGGTGAAAACATCATTCAAATATCTCATTTATTTTTTAATTCAAGCCTTATAACTAGTCTCTTAATTGAACTTTGAAGTAGTTTAACTGCATTTCCTTCAATACTTCTCTCTAATAGTCTTTTCTCTCTCTTTCCAATATTCTCGGATTACTTTTTTGTTTAATTCATTATAAATTATTCAATTAGGACTTCCTTTTACTTCCTAATTTGAGGATTATTTAGGCAAAATCCTATGGTCAGTAATGGAAGGTCTGATCCTCCAAAATAATTTTTCATGTTTAATACTTTACACAGTGAGTAAACTTCTCATGTAGCTGTTTTTTTTAGTAAGTTTTAGAAGCTCAGACAGGAGAACTGAACAACATTCGGTGAGGGGACTTGCTCCTCTCTGTACGCCATGGTAATTTCTTATTGTAATTTCTACAGCCCTTAGTACAAGTGTATACCAAGATATAGTATATAAGTCTATAATCAGAATGTTCTCTCTTTTTACTTGCAGCTATATTAATAAGCATAATATGAAATTATTATTTTACTAAAAAAAAAAATGTCCTTAGAAGTCCCATGCTAATAAGAATTTGGAAGCCTGTATGGAATTTCACATCTAGATGAATGTAAGCCTCAATTTCATGTTAAAATCCAATGAGCTTCAGTGGGAATCTTAGACATAGGACCAAAGTTGATCACAGTGCTTGACAGATTAGTCAGTCATTAATTATGCAAAGACCGTGTCTGTGAAACTAGGTTTTCATCCTAGGCCAAAGTTTGGTCCTTTTTATGGTTTGTGAGTTTGATTATATGGATTAAGACATTAATGAAAATGCTGAGTATAGCTTTTAGTTTATGGCACCTTGAGAATTAATTTGCTGTCCATTGCTGTTCATATTAATTTGAAACACCCCTCATGAGCTCACAGGGATCCAGCCGACGCAGCACGGTTGTTGCACACCTGCAGGCTCTCGCAGAGGCAAGGCAGCGGAGCATGGGGCGAGCAGGCTGCTGGAGGGCAGCTTCCTCCAGCACCACAGCCCCCAGAGCAACCCCCAGCCCAGGATTCTCCGCGGCTCCCTCCTCTGCCCAGCTGTGAGACAAGAGCAGGTTGACGAAGAGGTTGTGCAGCCCCAGCTGGGTCCTGGACTTTCTTCCATCCCACCAGCTTCCCTCGTACACTCCCTCCTTCCTTAGCTGCGGTGACTTCTCGCTCTTCCCTTTTCCTCCATGCCAGGGAGTTTTGGGATGCGCCCATTCCTCTCCTGAACCATCCAGCATCTTTCCTTCCCCCCACCATCCCACCCCATGCCAAGGGTGTATTTGCTTCAGCAGGTGCTTTTTCTCTCTTTGCCTGACCTACCCTTTATTCTTTCACTTCATCCTGCGGGGCCATTGTACACAGCCAACAGGGCAGGGAGCTGAGGCTGTGGCTGAATGAGAAAATGTCATGGGGTCCCCAGAAGCAGAAATTGATCTATGAACAGTTCTGAGAAGTCCTAAAGCTCTGGCTGTGTTAAACTTGTACAGATTTAAACAGAGGAACTTTGTCAAATTATCAAGGAATGCCCTTGTGCTCCTTCAGTAATGACTGATATTGTATATATAATATACATTTGATATACTATAACATGTCTAATAATGATAATATTTCTACAGTCTATTTCTTCAAATTATTTTAAAATGTTTTGCAATCAGCAATTATGGCTTATAAATCTCTTGTGGGTATCACTTTCGAATCATGGCCAAGGAAATTTAAAGCATTTAGAAGAACACAATATATATTTTTTTTTATTTTCCTAATTTTAGAATTGAGTGAAAACAAAATTTTCCTTCAAATAAATGGCACAAAGACATGTACCATGAGTGGAAAAACACTATGGAAACTAAGGGTAATACTGTGTATCTGAGATGATATATTTTAAACATAACCCAATATTTGGATGATAAACATAAAGGAGTCTAATAAAATGCTAGATAGTTGTACGCATATTATTAGATACATAAACAGATAATTAACTGTATAATTTTTATTAGAATATGTCAATGGAGCATGGCATGTGGCATATAACCAAATAATTCAAAAAGATTTGAACTACATGCACTACATTGTCCCAAGAGAAAATCAAAGCTCTGTCTTTTCCAAAGCAAATTACTGCAGAAAAGCATTACAGGGGCTATCTTGGTCAGAGCAGTAACGTATGGTGACATTCTTCACTGCTGCAGAAAATCAGTACAATTTCATTACCTTGCCTTCCTGCAGGGCAGTTTGATGCACTTACATTAAATTCTACATCTCTTACCTGTTTCTTAAAATGCTTGCTGTTTATGTCTCCAGGGTTCTACTCTAATTTTAGCAATAAAGAACCCTTTAGCTTTTTTAAACAACTCATTTTAGAATTGGCTTTATGTATTTTTATCTTGTATTTAAAAAACAAACCAACCCTGCAATAAAAATGTGGTTTGGTTTAACAACTTATGCAACATGCTGCAAATGCTATATCATCTTTGTTTACAAATTAGTTTTTCTCTCAGTTTCTTGCAATCTTAGATAAACCCCCTGCTTTGTTCTGCTGTTTGTTTTACTGTTTTGTTAAGGCCATCATGTGATGAACATTTCATGAAGGACGATAATGAAAACACACCATTAACCCTGAGTCGCAGCAATGTAAATGGAGATAGGAAGCAAAAATGAGAAGCAATGCGGAAGGCTGCATGGAGGAAGGACAGGGCTCTACAGATAAGAGAAACAGTCTCAAACTAATCTTCTAAATCTTTAGCATTGTAGTAGTTCATACCACACGAAGCTAATGATTATTCTTTACAGCCAGTGGAGATGTGCTAAGTGAAAAATACCTTTTTCCATATATTCAACCATATAATTTAGTGACCTATTTTTATAAGATCTCCAAGATGTCTTTCCTTTCAAAGTATTTTAGCTAGATGTCTGTTTTAAAATAATGGTATATCATCATTTTCTAACTTCTGTCTCTGTGTGTCAGATTTATTACTCACATCAATGTCAACTTTAAAACAGTGGGGACTAGACTCCTTTATAGAAAGAGTATTTCATAGGACGCAGCAGTGCAGAGTTGCACATGCTGTTCTGCATTATAATTCACTACTTAACAGTAAAGGCCATTTCCTGAAGTAAAATTTAGTTCAATTTTCACCCTGTTTTCCCTCTTTGGGCTGCTGACAACTTCACCAGTTAGCAGAACTGAAAGCACTTTATTTTAATAAGAGTTGCCCAAGGGCTCAAATTCCTCCACCTTGCACAAAATATAATAGTAGCAGTGATACCCATCCAGACTGTGGTCAGATGAATTTCCTGACTGTACTTCAGATGTTACAGAACTTGCGGTGTTTTGAAGGGGAAAGATGTGGAGTGTAGCTGTAGGGTTTTCTATGTGGACTCACATCTTGGGACTTAATTTAAGGCTGCTTTTCAACTAACTAATAAACAGCCATCAAAATCAGTAAGTCTGCTTCTTCATGGAGGAGAAACTAGTAATATGAAGTCTAATTCTTTTCTAAGTATAACTTATCCTGTTTACATACATAAGTCCAATCTTAGTAAATGCTTTTTCCAGATATTCCCTATATCCCTCAGGAAAGCTGTATCCCATGTACTACAGAGTAGTAGCATACATGGAGATCTAATTATCTGACATGCTAAATAACTAACAACATCTGCATAAAGGTTACCCAGTTTGCAGATTGATGCTTGTGAACAGCTTTTGCTGTGTAAAGATTTCACTTGAGATGAAGGGAATCGTGAGTCTCTTTCTTCATAGCTGTTATCTTCCAACCCAGCCAGAATAGTAATTGCAGTGGCCACAGCAGTCAGCAGGATACCTATTCCTTTCTGCACGCAAAGTTCCCGTTCCTGTTCATGCCATGGATGACTGGAGGTGTTGTGAAGCAGCATGGCGAGTTCCTTCTCCACAGCTGGGCCAACCTGGAGACATAAATCTGCCTCATCATTGTTACCACTGCACGTAAACCAGTGTCTGTTCTTTACCTGCCCAGAACCATTGGACATGGCCATAATAATACACCTAAATAAACAAGTGTGCAAGCTATGAAAAAGCCAGATAACCTTTAATATTACTGAATATTGAGAAGAATCTGCTATGGTATCTCTAGGTCTTTTCTTGTAAGAATAGTGTTTTACCAGCAGTGATGAAGACCAAGTTTGACACAGTCATGATTTCTCTCTCTGGTCTCATGACAGCTCATGCTACTGGTCCACATGCTCAAATACGCTCAGATGGAAGATACAAACAAACACTTCTTATGTTTTCCCCAAAGATATTAATTTGGATGACACTGTTGGTTGTTTTTTTCTTTCTTTGTCTCTTTTAGATCCAGTGCGTTCCAGGAACTTGTGAACATTATTCTGCTTCAGGCTATATTTCTGGTAAAAGTCACATACCCTTAACTCAAAGAATTTATTTTTTTGCTCTTGTATAATATGATTTAATTCACCCTTGCATTGGAGCTGGGATGGAAGCAGACACCACAATAGCCACAAGCATTTTGATAATGGGAATCCTCTAGTCATAACCAGAGAAGGGATGCTTTCCATTCTGCCCTTGATGTGTGCCACCAGTTTTATTTCCTTACATAAGCAGAGCGGGCAGAAATGAGCTAAAATGCTAGGAAATAATTAAATGCATGACCTAGAAAAAAAAGAGTGGTGAAATAAAGAACAACCTAAACATTCTGTGCACTACAGCTAAAGAAATGTGGAATGGCAAGATTTTTAAGCTAGCAAAACCTCAAGAAAGAGCTTAATTTCCATTTTACATCTGAAGTGTCAATCTGGTGATCTTTATTACATATGGAGATTTACTCTGTCATTGTTATATGGATTATCTTGAAGTCTCTAGCCAAGTGAGTAATCTTGGTTTGTTTATGTGAGCGTTGGCTTCAGAACAATCTATATGAAGTCAGAGACCCTCTTGATGTTCAAAAATTCATCCTTTGATAAGAAGAAAGGTAATGGGAGGGGGAATTGTCGTACCATGTGGCTCTATATAAAAATTAAGTTTTACATACTTACTTAATCAATGGAGGCTTGTCCAAGGAAGAATGAAATACAATTAGCTACAGATGAGCACCAGATGGAGCAGCCTTTTTTGATTAATGAGTAAAACATCTATCTCTTTTAAAATTATTTTTTATGAACAATGTTTAAATATCTAAAATGGATAATTCAACTTCATTTGGTGTTGATAAATTTTCAGCAATAATTAATTTGATTCAGTGTAGTGTATAACGTAGTAGTTCCAGGCTGCAATTCACCTAACATAGACCAAGCAAGATGCGATTCTTGGTGTCCTGGCTAGTTCAAGACAATGTGCGAAGTTGATGGCGTCTTTTATTTGTTATCATCTTGGCTTCTGCCGAGGACAAAAGCAGTGTGTGAAGCACACTATCCTCAGTGGACTCTTCTTTAGGATGGAAACTAAAATACTGTCATGTGTCTTCTTGTTAGAGGGGTGTTTTTTAATTCAGCATCTTTTCCTGATAACAAGGTGGTTTTTTGTAGAGCATTACAAATGCCATTTACAGAAGCATAAAAGGAGTGTGGTGAGTTTACTTTGGATATGATGACTTCTGTATGCCTTGTAGGAAGTCAGTGAGCTTAATCACCCTCCCAATAAGCCTAGAAGCCTTTAAGGCCTCCTATGGTGTACATATATCTCTCCCAGAGGACATTAATTGCAGCTACATGCAGGCATCTTCTCTGCAGACTGTGGAGGATGACACTTAGAAGAATTACAACTTGTATAAGCATAATGTGAATGCATGGTGTGACATGGAACCTCTTATTTTCTCTTTACGTGATTGTTTTATGGTGATAATGAGATATATTTCTTTTTATTCCTCCTTCTTTCAAGGCTTCAGAGCTTGGGAGTGTTTCCTTTGCATATACAATACATTTAGAACCTTTATCTAGATCCCTAAACCAGATACAACTTAAGGATAATACCCATTTTGATTATAAAAAGTTGCAGCTTTTTTTTCTTCTCTTACAGTACTAAAGAAAAAAATTCCGAGTATAAATGAAATTATATCCATGTAGAGTTATCTAATTGCTACCAAAAAAAAAAGAAAAAAAAAACTGGGGATGTGATCTGTCCCTCTTCATCCCTGTAAGAACTTGTTAGGAAACTCAAGAATTAACAGTCCAGGCCAGCTTTTTAAATAATTAAACATGCAGGTCTGCTTCCACAATAATTGACATAATTACTGCATCTAAGTGGTCTCAAATGGAGTATGGTAAAGGGATACTGATTTCCTGAAAGTGTCCATCATAATTTAGTCCAACATCTCCTAATTTGAAGCTTTGTTATTACTGGTTAAGTGGTGTGCCAAACAAGTTCCCTTTCACTATAGCTTTGTACAGCCCTCCAGTTTTTACTGATGTAGGCTGAGGATATTAGCCTGCTTTACCAGGGTCTTAGGCTTGGTCCACAAGCTGTGATGAAGATGCAAGCTTTGTACTAAAATGTTTTGCCATCTCTGCTGCTAGACCTCTCCCTAAGAGTAAATTAGATGATGTTCTCTGAACTCAGAAGTATCAACGTACAGGAGGAGGGACAATGAGCTCTTGGGTTGGTTTTGGCATTTGTGTGTCATCGCGGCAGGCTGTTTAGATGAGGATTATATACCTGCCAGCATGATTGTGTGATGTGTAGCGCTTGCACAACTGCGCTGCATGTAGTTGAGTGCTAAGAATGCTACGTGGCTCGTGCTACTAAGTTCCTCAGGTAAACCAGGGTATTTGAAGGCAAGCATGTTTAGAATTGCCCTTGTATTTATTTCTCTGGTCTTCAGATGTTGTTGAGTATGTTAACAGCCAAAATCCATTTATAAAACTTAAAAAAAAACCCCACCAAACCAAAAAACCAAAAACAACCAAAAAAGTGCTTCTAATCTGCATACATTGTCTAGGGCAATATTGTTGCCCAGAGGGAAGTATGTTTCTGTTTGTAACAAATTGAATAAGAAAGCCAGCTGCAATTGCTAAATGCCTTACTCAAACCCACCTTTTATTTTTCCTGTGCCAAAACATCTCTTTGTAGGTTGAAACTTGAGTTTTCTTGCACGTTGAAAAATTTATCAAGGGCACATCCAGTAACATATGGGTATGCTTCCACTGCCAGTATAAGGACTAAATATGTTTTGAGTTCTAAGAGGGAAAATATTCACTATATCATATTACAACACCTTAATTTGTGTCAGCTGGAACAACAAACCAGAATGTCTACAGCTCATCTTTTTGCAAGTTTTGTTTTACCACGGGATGCTTTGCATGCATTGGTGGGCCTGCCAACATATTCCAAGTCCATCAGAAAAAAGCTTCTCTTTGGATTTCAGATTTCAGACAGATTAGGTGGAGTGGATCAAGAATTAGATACTTGCTAAGATAATTGTTCCTGTCATTTAAATGCTGATAGAGTTCCTAGAGAAGCTTGAAATTGAATGGAAAGTGTGAAAAGATAGAAAGACAGTGAAAAAAATGTAATTATCTCACCAAAAAAAAACCCCAAACAACTTAAATCTAGTTACTACAGAAAACCCTCCAAGGGCCTTCTAATTACCTTATAACAGGCAGGAGTATTAAAATCTTTTAAAATTTAGGTCTAAACCAATATAATTGCAGAAGATTCACTGTTCAGATTGCTATCCAGATACTATTAAGTTGAACTAACAGAAATACTAAATAACGTTTGGAGATAAACTAATGTTTCACAATATTAAATTACCTCTGTATTTTTTCAGAGAAGAGATGTAGGTTATTCTAGCCCACTAAGACAATATTTAGATGGGTCGTTTACTTTCATAGACAGCAATGATTTGTAAACAGAAACCAAGCTGAAATATAGCAGAAAAGGGGCATTTTTCACTTGCAACTACATTTTTAAATGTTTCAGCCTCATTTTCACTTGATTCAACTGCTGCTCAGGGTTAAAATACCATTCCTCTACTGTAGCAATCAAACAGTCTCAATGCCTGTTATTTTAAAAAATGTAAATTTGATGTATTCACTCTCTCTTCCAAGTTTTCTTCATAAGGCACTGATCCTAAAATCTGCTCTGAGCCTTTTCAGGTTTTCAGTGAAAGTGCCTTTGCATTTTAAGGTGTCATGATGTCAAGTCTTGAAAAAATGAGAAACAAATCTTTTCCTATGGCTCTTAAAGTACTCTGATGTACATCTCTTGTACACAAATTATATTTCTTTACTTATACTCCTTTGGGGGTATGATTGGATCAGCACCGTGTAGTTGTACAGTAATTCCACTAGGAAATTAGTTCCAGTACTTTGTTAACTCCAAACACGATTAGCTTTGGACGTTTTTTTAATCAAATTATTTATTATGGCACGATTGTGCCACAATCATTTTACTACAATGTACACAATATACCTCATTTTTCTAAGAGCCCAATACAATTTTATCCAGATACTTCCTTTTAGGTATAAGCTAAGGCTTCTGTTTTTCTTGTATTCTGGAGCAAGGGGAAAGGAGCAATATACAATGAAGCAAACCGAGATATTTTTAGGTTATGTGATAAAACCTCATCTCCGCTCCCGTAGAGGAGCACAGAGAGACAGTAGTGGAGAAGCCCAAGTAATTCCTGCCCTGGCTACTCCCAGGCCCATCACAGGAACCCTCAGTCCATTAGAGACCCACGTCTACAAAGCCCTGAGGAGCACAGGGGCAGATGGGAAAGAAAATTGAAGACCTAGAACACACTATCTAGGCCAGGAGATCCTCAGTCCCAGTCTCCAAGTGTGACACCCACCCGCATGAGCCATCCGGAGCAGCTTTGCAGCTCACCTTTTGGATTAAGGGCAGCTGCTACCCAGAGGTGTGGAAAACATTACAGGACACAGGGGAAGAACATTTTGGGATTCCACATGAATTACTATGTGATGTTTAGAGGAGGAGCAAAAGGCAGGAAAAGGAAGGTGTTTAGGTGATTCGGGAAGGAACAAGTGTGGGAAAATGGAAGGGTAAGGAGACTAAAAAGGGCTGGTCATGCATAGTTTGCTGGTCAGCACACCTCCCTGGCCATGCGCTTCCCCTGAGCAGCACGGTACATCCTGTCTTATTAAACACCTTTCTAACTCTTTCCTGGGGTAGAGGTCTCTGTGCTGTGTGCACGTGTGTGTGTGTTGGGGGCGGGGGGTGACTGCAGCCATGGGGGTCAGACCACGGGTGGAAGGGCCCGTGTGTCCATGGTGCAGGTGTGCATGTGAGTGAGCAAAGGTGGGTGAAGGTCAACACAGACAAGTTGGTGAGCAGGTGAAAAGGTCTGGGAGCAAGAGGTGAGGATGTCCCTAAGGGCAGCTCTGGGTGTGAGAGCTGCAGGGGAACAACTGAAGCAAGCACTGCTTCCTGCCTGGACCTGCAGTTCACACTGTGTCTAAGGCGAGGCCAAGATGGTTCTCATGAGTCGCTCCACTTGCACTTTATTGATTAACTTTTAAAAAGGCCATAAAAATGCTAGAAGACAAGATACTATGCTGAACAAAAGGTTGCTCAAAAGTCATAGTAGTTCAAATCAATGAAACCTAAATAATCATAAGTATTGAATCGCATTATTGTGACAGAGAAACACTTCAGATATACCCAGTTCCCACGCAGAATAAAATTGCAGGAACTTAATTATTTTTTAAATAATTTTTTCTTCCAATTCTAGTCACATCTAGGCGAGATATGGCAAAATTCTAGGGGTTTTTTTGCTGCTACCTGAATCGTCTAACTCTGTTCTGTCACTTTGTATCCCACGCTCATCAGGAAATGACAGATTTTTTTTCACAGTCATACACAGGCCAAGAAAAACAACAACTACTAAAACAGGGGAAGAGGGAAGATTTATAAGACTGCTCCAAAAGTATTATTTAAATGACTCTTTTCCTCTCACACAAAAAAAAAATTGTTCTGGGACAATATGAACCTGAGTACAATGACAAAACCTGAACAATTATTCACATGTATGGGCCTGATATGTCTCTGAATAGAATGGTCATTTACTATCTCCTTTGTACAATACTGAAATATAAAATGCATCTAGTCCAACCATTGTCTATGTTTTTCCTCCCATTCTAAAATCACTTGTAAGGACATGCCTGGTTATGCAAAGCTGGATGAAACATGGTGGATTACTTAGATTTTAAATAAGAAATGGCATGAAAAAATTCCACTGATTTTTCTAGCAAAAGGCAAGGACAAAAACTAATTGATTCAGAGACTTTTGAAGGAGAAACACATATTTTAGTGTTAAAAATATGAATATGTGCTGCATGTTTAGTTCCACCAGATCTTCGTGATCAAGAGACACAGTAAATATCCACAACCATCAATAAAAGACATTGAATCCACTCTTTCCCTTTCTTCATTTTCCCCATAAAAATAAGTAATATAGCAGTAACATAAGAAATTACTAAATATTAGGGCAACTTAGAGTAAACAAAAATAGGCCTTATCTTTATGAGTAAAGACTACCTATTTCTTTATTTATGGCTATTAAAGAAATTATTAATGTCTCATTCACAAAGATATCATGCCCTGCAGAATCTGGGGGAGAACAACGAAAGATCCTTGACAGCTTTTCTTTCCCACCTGCACCCTTGCTCCCATTTACACTTTCTGGCCTGTGGAACTCCTATGTATTTTTTCAGCATATAATTTGAACAAATGGTATCAACTAAGCCCTTTTTTCTTCTCTTTTACATAGAAATGAAATGATCTTTGATTGCTTCATGTCTAGCAACCTAATGCAGTACTTGTCTATGTATCCTGAAATTTCCTATCAGATTTATCTGAACAAAATACTGAGGACCTGAACCTGTAAAAGAACGTAGATTTCCACCTGGAACATTTCTATGGTGGTCAACAGATGATTATAGTTGAAATAAAAGCATCATGCCACATTTTTGTTTATGTGTCTTCCTTTCATCTTTTGTAAATAAAAAAGAGCATACCTGCACTTTTCATCCTAGTAATTATTTCCCAGACATTGCTTCCAAAGTTGCAAAATTTCACAAATTCAGGGGTTTTAGTTTGTACTAGTTTGCTATGTATCCATTTCCTAAGCAGAATTACAATGCATCAGAGAATAATCTTAATTCAGTAGAAGTAAATAATGTTTTATGACATTTATGGGCTTTCAAATGAAAGAATTTTGACAGTGACAGATATTTTTTAAAAGCTGTGATTTCATGTTAAAATTTGTCAGTTATATGCAAATAATTTTGGGGTGCTGAACATTTACATTACTATTATACAGAAACATATCACAAACTAAGCATACTTCTTACTAAGTAAATATATACAGAATAAATATGGAGGAACTACCACAGAAACCCGTGATGATTTTTTAAAATCTGCCAGTACAATATATCTAGTGAAGATATACAGAACATTCTGAGCTAGAAATTCAAAAATCCCAAGACGATGGAATTCATCCCTCTGGAAGTACAACATATGCTATATTATACTTGAGTCAACAAATTGGCATTTCGAAACATATAAATGAAGCTATAATTCCCAACATGTATCAACAAGGTTTGATATAGCTTTAGAGCATGCAAGTATTTTTGTACTCTGATTTTAAATGTTTGATGAGAATTGCAGCGGGAGAGAGGACATTTTTCCCTAAAAAATGTAGACATTCCATCTGACCTTTTGAAAAAGAAGAAAGTGCCTGCTCCTCAGGGAAACTATCCGCAATATCAAGAATATGGAATATCAAGAATTCTAATTTGGTTTTGAGTAGCAGTGCTTTTCTCCCCAGTGCTCAGCTATACTACTGGGCTCCTTCCATATTGAGAAACATGTAAAAGACAAGCTAACACAAGCTTCCATAATACAGTCAGAAAAGTACTATCCATTTTCCTTTGTTTCTCCCCCAAGCTCTGCAGTGCTCTTTGTTGGTGATATAATGAAGGCACTGTAGGCTTAGTACATAATTGCTAATATTTTGTAAGCACTAAACCATCTTCTAAAATTCTACCTACTACAGAGGCTCACGGTTTCTCAGAACAAAAAATTTTCCTTTCTGTTTTATTGGTATCTACCTTACGTGGCCAATACAGTGCAGCTGAGATCAAGACGAGATAGAATGAGAAGACCAAAGCAATGGGCGTTGTGGAAGCAGTACAATAAAGATGAAGTAGGTACACTTCACTACCTGTTGAGTTAATATTTTACTTTGCATTGACATGCAGTTACAAGAAAATAAAATATCTCCTTTTCTTCCCATCTTTGTTAAGAAACAGTTGCCTGTCTCCTTTATTTCTATGAGTCTGAGAAAAAAATCTCTATGTTTTCTTGTATATTTAACTGAGTCTCAGGTATAGCAGTTGCGAGCTAAGGAAAGAAAATGATATTATTTTCTTTTTCTTATATATCTCAATATGTATATATATAAAAAGATATATATGTATATTTTCCTTAAAAAGATATATATGTATATTTTTCTTATATATTTCAAAAATCTTGATTCAGAGAAGCTTTTCAAATCATACCAAAGAGTTGTCTCAAACTTTCTGAAATAGTGTAGACCTATGTGTAGACCTGTGTGGCACAGAACCAAAATCAATAACAATAGTGACTTTAATATGCTAGTTGTAATGGCTACATTTTGGAGGAACATTATCTCAAATTGGCTTTAGCCATGGTGCCAGAACAAGTAAAGCCAGTAGTTACAGAAGTTAAACGCATTTCAATCCATTCAAAATGTATGCAGCTGACACTACCAAGAAAGCATTTTACTTCAGTAGACAGAACTGTGGGACACTTTTTGATGACTTTGGGTATGCTCATCTGTCAGCGACAAATACAATTATTACTAATCCAACCAATGCTCAAGGCAGGTAAAATAACTTCAGTAGAAGACTCAGTTGTTTAGCGCCTACTCTGTATTCCAAAAAACCTGTACCAAAAAACCTGAAACCAGTTAGAAAGCATTTCCAGATCCATTTTCATGACATGCAAATCTTTTCTGATCTCCCCCCTATTCCCTAAGGTTAAGATTATTGGGTATATCACAGTTCTGAGACATGTTAAGGAATATAGCTCCATTTCTCTGTGCACTCAATTTCCAGACATTTTTCCAAATCCTGACACAGTTTTGAGATATTATTTTGTCTTCTGCAGGTGATGTTAATTGCTTTAGAAATAGATTACCCACTAGAGAAAGAGCTGAGCATCCAAATCCCTGCTTCATTCATTGTTTAAGAGGTAATTCCAAAATTTAAAGGTGTATAAAGAGTCTGTCAGAAATAGCTGAGAGATAAAAAGGGCAGTCAGAAAAACCGTCGGGTGTTATTTCTGTTTGGTTGAGCAGCTCAGAGTGCTTGTCAAACATTAGTGGAGTAAGATACTTTGACTTCATAAAGTGACAATCAGAAGGGGGCTGAGATGAATTCATAGATATGTGGCAGCCTTGGAATTCAACCAAACTCTTCATCTCAGTAAATGATTTTATTAATTTTTTTGGCAGCAGATTCCACATGTTTATTATGAACTCTGTTTTGACATATTTCCTTTCACCAGTTTATACCTCTCTGAGAAAAAAAAAAAAAAAAAAAGTGTGAGTATCCCAAAATATTTCCTTTCCTTACATTTTAACTTTACTTAAGTGGGTCCTGTTTTAAAAGGGCCACCAACTATATACAGGTTAAGAAGACCATAATTCTGACCAATGAAAAAACAAATTACACATTATTTTTAAAAGAAATATTAACAATAATTGCTGTTAACATGTATCTCTGCTGTATGCCCTTTATTTGTGAAGGATTCCTAGAACTATCTGTTAGTTTCTGGATAGAGAATTTTACAAAAGTGGATGACAGTTTAGATCTGACATAAACAATCTGTTATATGAATGATGATGTAGAGAAAAGTGCTCATTATATGCTGAATATGAAATTATTATATTAAAAGATATCACAGTTAGAACTAAAAAAAGAGTATCTTAAAATACCATGTAGAATTTAAGCTATGGAATTAATTCATTGTCAGAAAAAAATAGAAGCAATTTAGATGAAAGTTAACAGGATTTCAGAGATTACTCATTTATACTACTGATTTCAACTTAATGGTTGGCAGACATTAATGTCTGCCTTTCATGTTCATTGGCATGCTTTCCCCCCTGTTTTTTTCAGAAGTACCAAATACATGATGGATGTGCGTCTGACTTGAGGGACTCTGCTTCAAAAAAGGTCTGAATGAGTAACAGAATTAGACAGTTAGTATAGGAGCTGCAGGACGGGTAAGGTGGTCACCAAAGGGGAGAATACAGCAGATACTGCTGAAAAAATAAATATCATGCCAGCACAAGGGGATTGGTAGAGTTTCTTAAGTACTGACCCTGAAACTGATCTTTTCCAATATTTTCGTTGATGATGTTGGCATAAAAAAGGGTGCATACCAATAAAGCATACTGAATATGCTAGGCTGAGATGTATTGTCATAAAAGAGGACTGTAATAACTGAATGACCACAAGGACTGAAATAATGAAAATAGGAATAAAATCAGTGCTGCTATATGCAAGGTGATGCACTTGAAAAACACCGTAGATCTCAGCGTAAACTGGGAGTTTCTTTTTGGAAATAACTAATAGGACCTGTAATCTCAAGTAATTAGCTACAGGTTCACTGCAAGCTATCAAGATTCAATACCAAGGAAGCAAATAGAAATCTATTATGTGTGAAGAAAGTATTTCAAAGAATGAGAGGGAAATATTAGTATCATTGTAACAGATAGTGGTGCGAGCCCATCAGGAATACAAGATAAACTCCTGGTCATCAGTGCTGAAAAATATTAGTGCAGAAAAGATCAGGTGCAGAGAACTATAAAATTATGCCTATGATGTGGATATGGGCACCCCACAGTGTTTTCTCCCTATGTCTTGCTAAAAGTGTCATCGGCTGGAAGCTACTGTTATTCCATTTCACTTGTGTGCTTTGATTTTCTTCCCTTGCAAATGGAGAAAAAGAGTGGTGTACATCCATGTTTCACCCCAACACAGAACAGGAATCCTACTGGATAACACACCTGAACCTGGGAATTGTCCTTGACTTCCAGAAGACAGTCATAAAAAAACTCTCTTTCTATTTATACTTTAAAGGAGACTAGAAGAGCTTGTTTTTTCCTAATGTTGCAAAATTAAGTCTTAGTTGGAACAATTCCTACCTATAAATAGAGAGGAGCATTAATACAAGAAAGACAGAAGACCAAAATGATAAAACTATCATAAAAGTAAATGGATAAAAGCCTGCCTACATGTAACTGTAGCTGGGTCAAAAAGAAGGTCCATAGCAAATATCAGAGCAGTGAAATTCTGGACCATGTTTCCAAAAGATCTGTCTTTTTCCAAGGTTTATTGCTTTTACAAATGGAATTCCAAATGCCTGGGAGGAGGATTATCAGATTTTCTGCTTGTACAAGGAGAAGCCATGACTCAACAAGCCTATCTCTGCAAGATTTCACTAGAAGATCATTGTCAAATGGCTGTTTCTCATTCACAATTAGTTTTTCAGGCCACTATTTAACTACTTTTATTACATATGCTGATTGCATATAAATAATTATAATAAAACAGCACTGTTTTAACAGAACAACAGGTGAGCCTACATTAAATGTCTTTGAGAAATTTAAACATATTGCGCTAACAGTTATACCGGTATTGAACAAATTTGCATTCCAATAAAGAAATTCTACATTTGTTACACTGCATCTGCCTTTATATAAAATTAGCCAACAATTATTTTTTGAGATCATACTAAATACAACGAGGTACATATCATGTCACTGTTATGAAGTATGGAGATAAAGGTCAACCTCCAAACTTCCCTTTTCGTTAGAAAAAGAGAAGCATAGAGAAGTCAGCATTTGTTTTGAGTTGTGGAAGCTGGATATTGGGCAGTTAACTGCCTTGCTAAGAAAAAACACTTAGTGCTTAGATTTCTTAAAAACTCCCTTTATCTGCTGTCACTGCTTGCAAATTCAAGTCCACTGATAACTTAATTGTCACCAAAAAAGTCTTCCAAGGTCTAACAGTACCAAATCACATTTGCTCTTGAGCAGCTCAGCCACTGTATCTCATTTATTCTCTGTCATAACCTAGAAATTATGTTTCCTCCATCTTGTTTTCAGACCTAGAGAAGGAATTTGAAGAGATAGCCTGAAACTGATCCCCTGACATGCTGAGTTTGTGGATCTTCTATTTCTGGCCTCTGACTTGGTGTTAGGCTGTAGCTCCCACTGCAAGAGCAAGATAACACTTGGCTGTGTGGCATTAAAGTAATCACCTGTCTCCAGGGCCAAGGCCTGCAAACCACTGACCCAAGCACAACCACAACCACAGCAGTCACAAGGCACATCCTGCCTATGCAGTTTTCCAGCAGAAAAGCAACAGAATGGAAGGTGATTGATATAAACAGTGGTATAATTTTCCAACAGGAGTAGAAGTAAGATGCTTCTATTATTTCAGAGCCACACAGCTTAGCTCTGCCAGCTATGGCATCACCACAGACGTGATGACTCTTCATTGTTCATATCTGCAGCAATGCTTATACCAGTGAGGGATGTAAAGCCCTCTGACAGAATTAAGCTTTTGCCTGAATAATATGGCTAAATGGGTACCAAAGCACCCAAAACGTCCTTCCCTCCACCCTCCCCTGGGACAACTTGAAGCAGAGCCATGAGCAACATAGGCAACTTCTGGGAAATGCAAGGCTGATTGGCAAGGTGCTTCCTGCAGCTGAAGGCAGCCAAGGGACTGATTTTACAGATGTCCAGAAAAATTTTCAGACAACTTTTTTTCGCCAAAGGGTTACCCTTCTGTTCATCCCTCAGTTACCTTCCATTTTGTCTTGGTTTCCTTAAAAGGCACTCTCTATGTCCTTGGTATTTTGTATTGTGTGTCGGTGTCAAGGTGTTGGTAGTGGGGAGCTGCAGAAGCGGCAGGGAGGAGAAGGAGTTGCTCCATAGTGGAGCAGATATCCACACGGCAGCCCATGGGGCACTCCACACCAGAGCAGGGGAAGAGAGTGAGGAGGAAGGAGAAGCTATGTACTGACTGTAATCCTTCATTCTGGCCAGGTAGAGGATTCTGGCCCCATTGGGCCAGGTAGAGGAGTCTAAAGGAGTGAAGTTGAGCTTGGGAAAGAATGGAGGAAAGGGGTTGTTTTGATGTTTGGCTTTTTGTTTCTCAGTACCCAAATCTATAAAATAGATTAGCAATAAATTAATTTTTAGCAAGTCAGGTCTGTTTTGCCTGTAACAGTAATCAGTAACCAATGTCCCTGTCTTTTTCTTAATCCATGACTTTTGTCATTCCTGGGTTTTTTTTTTATTTTCTCTCCATGTCCCACTGGGGTGGAGGTGGTGGAGTGAGTGAGCAGCTGGGTAGGAGTCTGGCTGTTAGCCACAGCTAACCCATCACATACTTACATCTGCAAGATGTATATAAAGATGAAAAAGCATAGCTGGTCCCAAGGCTGTAGGAGAAAATAAAATCCTAGGAGAGAAAGAAAGTATCTCAACTCAGGTTGATCATGGCTTTAGCTGACTTCTGATCAACAGTCCTTTTTTTCTGTATCAGTAAATCAATTAAGATGACAAATATTGGGATTTTACTCTTTAAAACATCATTCTCTTTAGCTATATTTTGTCTCTACCATCTCTATGCACAGAGTCACTGTTGTTTTGGGTTTTTTTTTAACAAAGTTGGATGTTCCTATTTCACATTTGTCATTCTTTTGCTACAGCACAACTACCCACAAAAGATCCTTTTCCACAATCCAGCAAGTCTAACAAATTCTTTTTAGATTCAAGGAATATTAATTTGAATGCATTGCTTTGTTATAGTCTCCTAAACTTTCTTGAGGAGAGCATCTGCACATGCCTGCTTCTACAAAATTATATATTCCTAATAAAACTGCTAACTTTTTAAATTTCTGAACATTTTAAGATAGTGCAATTCACTCAGTGGTAGTTTGCTATATTAGTGTGACATTCAAAGCCTGATGTGTGTGTCCCCAGAGGGTGTTGTCTTCTGGAATGAAGCACAGTCAAGAGTCACACTGGACCATCATGTGAAGCAGGCCAAGGGTCACTTATAGTCAGCTATTCTGTGATACCTAGACTGTTACAAATTGTAATTATTATACTACAAAAGGATGGTTTGCACAGATTATTAAAGTAAGAAAAAGCAAATACCAGGGTTTGATATCAAGTATTTGTCTTGAGAACTCCACAATTTTGATACATACAAACACATGGACACATTTTCAGTTACGCATCATCCAACCAAGTTGATTTTAAACATTTGCCTAAAAGATTCATTTTAGTATTCAGAGATATCTTCTATGCTTGATTTCACTGTGAATTGGGATTTTTATCAAAGAAAAATGAAGTCTATCGTATTGATATTTCTAGCTCAAGCATTTTTTTCTTCCTTGTGAAAGATTAGGATTTTAAAAACATTCTAATAAAGCATGAATTAGAAATGAATATTTTCATTAAAGTTCTGTGAAATGGAGTAGTGCAAAACTTTTCCAGTCAGTCCCTTTTGATTTGTTTCTCATAATCTAATTGAAAACTGATGGCAATTGTTAAAATGCATATTTGTAAAATATGTCATGGAGAATGTAATCTCAACAGGTCTGATCAATGTTTTTTTCACAGTCTTTCTACTAACTCACAGAACATAATAAGAACATTTTGATTTTTAAATGGACAGTATTTTAAGCAGCATTTAAAAAATGGGAAAGGAAAAGTGGGATGGAGTTAATAACAGATAATAGAATTCAAATAATTTTGTACCTTTTTCCCTTAAAATGTGATTTGGGCATTTGCCTCAACACCGAAGCAGTATTGCAAAATATGCAAGAACTATCAAATGATTACAAAGCAAAATTTTCTCCATATGGTGCAAAATAAACAACAATCTTGACACAAATCAGAGTGCCTGTTTGACATCAGGATTTCTGCCAAAACGTAGGTGGTTGCGACAGCATTCATGTCTTCTTCTAAAATTATACAACTTGATTGTACTGTCAAAATAAAAAGGAAAACATCATGTAGTTTTCTAACCTGATGTGCTAACAGAATCTGCATGTTCACAATCTAAATGTTGATAAGGTCTGAGAAATAAAACACATCACACAAGAATGGAGAATAGAGTGATAAATGGATGAGACACAGATACCATATGAAGATCAAGTAAGTGTCTGTAGACAAAGAATACACATCAGTAGCAATTGTTAACTAAAAGAGGTACAAACATCCATAAGTAGAATAATTTTTTCTTAATTCCAAGAAAAAAGAACATAGTGACCTTTGTGAATGGCATATAGATGGCAGATGACAGCCACAGTCTTCAATGAATCAGCAATCTTTTTTGAAGTCAGATTAAACACAGTAAAAAAATACTGACTTCAACATCATGCATTTTCACATAGCTCTTTCATTAAGAGCCTGACTTTCATAGGTATAAAACATTGCTGTCTTTATTAATTTAATTTTCTCTGTCACCTAATATGCCTGCAACTGCCAGTTCTGAGGCATTTCTAACACCTCATGATATTGAGCACAGGATGGATGTCATAAAAAGTGCCTGGAATTTGTAGTCTATAGATCTGCAGACTTCTGGTCTCTGGAGCCGTCCTGTACCCAATTACGTCTGGTGACATCTAATGTCAATTTACAATTCAGTCTCTGTGTCAGGATCATTGAGTATTTTTGGTATGACCTACCTGAGAAAAAATCAGAGAAGTAGATAGCACTGTGTGGTAACTCTCTTTGCAATGAAAATGAACTTCTTTATCTGTAACTCTACAGGGTGTGCTCAGCTGAGGCCTGATGTTCTTTAAGATGTGGAAGTAGCCACACGCCATGCAAACCCTTCCTCCTCAAATCATGACCCATCAAGGGCAGCTCACACATGAGAGCCTTCCATCAGGATCTCAGATGATAGAATCTGAAGGAGTGTTTGTTGTTGCAGGCAATGGTCTTTCTGGTAGGAAAGAAAATTCCAGCTACTTGAGAGCTCCAGCTGCAAAGGGTTTTCTGACGGGAGAAAAACCTGTCTTGATCCTCCACCAAATTAGAGTTCTGTTCAAGTGTTGCATTTGAATACCTATAAATACACAGTTGAGAAGCCATCTATACACACTGTGTATGGTATCCTCTCTTCTGTGTGTTTGGCATTTAAAAATCTCATACCTATAAAACAAATGTAGAAGAACAAGTGGTAGCAAAAGACGTGTTATTGGGGAAAAGAATATAAATTACAATATCAAATCTTACGAGAGAACTGGGCAAGTGTTTTATTTTTAGGCTGGAGTGAAGGAAACTGACTGGAGACCTTGCCCTTTGCCTGGAAAAAAGTGGAGGTGAGGAGGATGCACAAGGGCAAATGACAGCATATCAGGACCACCAGCAAGAAAAAGAGCTGGTTACTTTACTTAAAAAATCTGGAAAAGCCGGGACTGTTTAAAAGTGCTCGTCTGTCACCAAGGTTTATGCTACTGTGAGGAAAATTCTCTTCCACAGGGAGCTGGACATTTCTAAAGGCTAAGGCACAGATACTCCTTTGGTCCTTGTTCAAAAGAGAAACAACTGCTGCTTCAGTTTCAGTCTGCTAAGTTTTTCATATATGATAAAAGATGTATGCTTAATTAAGTAAATAAGAATTGAAAAAAAGAAGAAAAAAGGGGGGGTGGCATTAGTATGCAATTATTTATTCCACTTCATGTAAATAAAGAAATATTTCTGTGTTTTTGTAAATGTTAGGTTGTCCAGAAAGGTTTTGGAGTCACCATCCTTAGGCGGTTTCTAAAGTCACCTGAACAATGTTTTAAACCACCTCATATGGCTTTGAATTTGGTGCTGCTCAACAGTGGGGTGGGGCTAGAAATCTCCAGAGTCCCTTCCAACCTAAATTTTTTTATGAATGGCTCTATTTATGAATTACAGGAGAAAGAAAGAAATGAGAAAAATTGTGCAATTCTGACAAAAAATGTCATTGTCTTCGTGAAGAGGTTGAGCCTTGTCTGTCAAAAGTTCCCATTTTTCCCTAACTGGTCCTCTAATGTGAAATATTTAGTTTACATGTTTCAGTCACTTACTAGGATCATAAAGAAAAAACTAATCTGGAATATGCAGCTGTCTTGTTGGTGTCCTTAGCATTAGTACAGACAGAAAAAGGATCTTCTTGTCCATAAAGAGAAATAATTAGTTAAAGGAGAGAAAATATTATTGTATTATAAAACAATTAAGCTTTGAGTCCCTTTCAGTAGTAATATAATTATTAATGGTTACTGGACATTCTGTAGATGATTTTCTGATGTCCCATCAGATCACAGTTTATTCCGTGTTCTTAAAGGAGGAGGTACTGTCATACACATCTTACCTTCTTAGATCATTTTGTGCCTAGGTTCATTTCTCCATGATATTTCTGTGACAGAGACAATAATGCTGACAATCTGAATAATAATGATAAATATGTCTTGGGTTTGTGGTTGGTTTTTGTTTGGTTTTTTTTTTTTTTGGTTAGAAGATCTAGCAAATAACCTCTCTGGCTGTACTATACTGGGGAAAACGCTTTCAAAGGTATGCTTTGACATTATGTTCCTTCAGTTTTGATGAGCTTTTGTAGTGATTTGTTTCCTGATGGTCTCTAGGAAAATCCCATTAAAGAATCCTTTGTGCTGAACTCCATAAAGGTGGGGTTTTTTTAAAGTTGTCTGCCCTGAAAGGAAATCTTAATCAGAGCAATCACCAATGGCAATGAGCAATATATCACTGTTTTCCAAGCATCTAAGTATAACTCTGCCACTGTCACCCCTCCTCTATTCGCACATCTTTTGACATGCCAGCAGGTATGAATGAGCATGTGTATGAGCCTCTTCCTATCCATGAGTATGTACATGTATAAAATCTGCCCTTTCTTTCACAGCCCCATCTTCTCCTGCTGCATCCCATTGCTCCCATCCTCCCCTTTGGTACAATAGCTAATATTTTCTGACCTCGTTTAGGCTGCCTTCCCTTCCTGCCATTCAAGGGAGCTGAGCTCCTCAGAGACAGAATTGTCTGTCATGATTTTCTGGCAAAGAAAATAAGAGGAGTCTATTTTATTTTTTCAGAACAAATGCATTCAGTCTTAATTTTGTATTGTGAATATAGTACTTCTGCACAAATATTCCCTTGGTGGCTACAGCTGGCCAGGCACAAAATGCCAGCAATACAGCAAACCTCTCCAGCCAGGCCTTATTTACATTTACAACATGCTTGGTTTTCACATCCATTGAATCCTTTGGCTTTGTTCAGCTGACAAGTAAATGTTCCTATTGTCGTACTTTTGATGATGTGGATGCAGTTTCATGAGTATGCATGCCAGGAGCAGAAAGTAAATTAGCCATCACGGAGTATCAATTTGAGGCTGAAGCAGTCCCATAAAGGATTTACCTAAAAGTGAAAGTCCTCTGAACTCTTAAGTCAGATTTCACTAGCAGACAAAAATGTTAGATGACACGCTGCTTCATCACTTGGTGCAGAACCCAGTCCCTTCTCTGGCACTCTGTGTGGGGTGAACCAGCCTTTCCTGTTGTGTTTTGCAGTCCAGCTCCTCTCTAGTAGCTTCCTGGGTTGAGCACATCAGGCATAACCACCTCTGCATTTCTAGGAATGTCTCATCTTTGCAGTCATCTCTAAAGCTTGAGCTGTGCTGCAAGAAGATACCTTCCCACTCCAGTTTCTCCAGCCTCCCAACATCTCCCTAGTGTTGTAGGTCCTGTCCTTCGCAGCACGCTGGGAGTCTCCCCATGCTTTGTGTGCTGGGTAGGTCTAAGAGAAGCAGTGTCTGCTCCTCTCTGGAGGCTTCCACTCAATCTGGAGCACGGCAATCACCAAAAAGCAAAGAGACACCCTCTTGCCTTGAAGCACAGCCACTATTTTTATAGTAGGATATACCAGAGAGTGTGCATAAATTAAACGATGAGCAAACCAGTGGAACTGCTCTAGCATCTTTCACAGTAATACAGACCATTGAACAGGCATTAGAAACCCTTATTATGAAATAAGAAAGGATATGAAACCATGAAATGAGAGTTTCAGAGTTTGGCCTGAACTAGTACCAAACTTCAGCACGAGGCTTTAATTATTTCTTCAGTATTTTGTCAAGTGGTTTAAAACATTAGTTTTTCAGATATATCCACTTATATTTTTTTGATCTGCTATATTATGACACACAATTTCTTATTTTTGGCTCTCTGACTGTCTAAATTCAGAATGAAGTATTTTCTGTTACTAGTTGTGACATCTTGAATCACAGCTGAGAGAGCTGAAGCAGATGAATGAAAGGCCATGGGACTGCTTCCCTCAGTTATGCCTATTGATAAATAGAATATTCACTCTTTTGTTAACCTCTTCATGTTCAAATGAATATTTCTAATTTCTCCTCACAGAAGTGAAATAATGGGAAAAATGCAACATAAGTCAGCAGTACTCCAGTAAAACACTCTAATTGGGAAAAAAAAAATGATGATACAGTGGGACATACCAAGAGACATGATGAGTATTGCTCCTGAATGTAGGTATCAAAATAGATGTGCTGAGGAAAGCAGCATCTTAAAAAAGGTTATATTGTCCTCATTTGTTACTTTTTTTTGTAATTTATTACTCTTCTCTTAGGACAAAGCAGTTTAGTTTTCAAAGCCTTTAAAGGCTGTAGGTGTGTTTAGGACCAATTTCTGCCGTTCAGCTGCTGGGCTGTGTGCCCATCACAAGGAGTAGCAGCCTCCAGCTAGTAGCCAGCAGAATGATTCCTGTAGCACTTCTGTCTCTGAAGAATTAGAACATGCCTCCTCACAAGGTAAGAGGGCAGAGGACAAAAACATTCAAGGGGCTGAAGCTCTGTCCTTCCCTTGCCACCAAAATGATGCTGAAATTGTAAACTAACATAGACAGAAGTCTGCATCCAGCTGCAGGAATCCCCCCTCAAGCATCAAGTACACAGGATTTATTTTCAACTGATATCACATTAGCAAAGCACACTGTGTTGGTGGTGAAGTAAACACGCAATGGGTGCTTTACGTCCAAAGTTATGCTGCTATTACTCCTGGGAGATTCTGGACAGCTGCATTACAGCTTGTAGCTCCAATCGCCAAGGGAAAAGCAGCTCTGAGAATGTCCAGCTCCAATCACCATGGCAGAAGGTCTGCAGCTCTGGGAATGGCTGAGGAAGCCCAGAAGTCCAAGACTGATGAAAATGAAAGACGTGTCAGTTTGAAGGTGATCTCATGCACAAGATGGGAATAACAGGTAATCAGCACCAAATAATGAGTCATGTTAAGGCTCCTGTGCTCCAGTTCCCCCTGTGTAACTCTTCTGTGGAGAAATGGAAAACGTGAGATTTGGACACTGTCAATGTGGTCTTTTTAACAAGCACTAAACACACACACACCTTCAAATTTTAAAACGGTCATGTGTACAGTCATTGTGCTGATTATACTGATTTGTTGGTGTTACTGGCACTAATTTTGTGATGTGAGATTGCATGAGACTACAATTACCGGCTTTGTTTACTTCTTCACAAACATCACACTTTCTATTTTAAAAATAGAGTGTAGGTGAAGAAAAGAGCATCATCCAAAGAGATGAGAGGCGTTCATACTGGAAAACTCAGTCTGCATCCATGATATTAAGTTAGATAAATCCCAGGAACATGGAGAGTATCAAGAAATCAAGAGTGATTAAAAAAAATTAATAATCTCATTGTCCTATTGATTTAGGACAATTCAAATACTCTAATCAATTTTTTTCCATAACTATTTTCTTTATGTTGGATAGGCAACACTATTTTCATTGTTAAAAGATCTCGTTTCAGCAGAATTCATGAACAGTTTCACGTCAAGAAGTCATGAAAATATGGAATACAAAGAAACACTTTGTAACCATTTTTAATGACAATCTAAAAGCAAAGATAGAAAACCATAAATTAAGTAACATGTTGAAAAAACATTTTATGTATTTTCAACATCAAATTGAAGGAGCTTTAGTCTCCTACAAAACTCAGTCTTTTTTCCAGTGACTACACAGGGAAAGCTACATATATTAATTTCTGTTTGTTCTCTTTCTTCTGGAAATAAGCTTTTGTGCCTCTGCATCCAGACCTCAACCTCCATGTTATTTTCTCTGCTCTGGCAAGTCTTCCCAAGCTCTGTTACCTCTTCCTCATCTGCATATCATCTGTTGTAGATTTTATCTACTTTCCTGGTTTCAGTCGCCATGTATGCCTAACAACAGTCACATACAGATTTGTCAACTGCAAGCATATCTTGTACTTCAGCCTTTTTCCCTGTCATTGCCTCTTTCTCACCTTACCCTGAAGGTTTGCTATGGACTCAACCTGCACACATTTACAAATTTACCGTAACTGTTCCTGCCTGTTCTGCTCCTCTGTTCTCCATTTTGTCTTCTGCATTCCCCAGGCCTGCACAAGAGGAGAAAAGCACAGAAAGAGAAAGACTCAACAAACCCTTTCATTATCTGATGTAATTCACTCACTGTCTTGTGATCTGACAGAACTGATCCGAGAAACTTGCTGGTTTTCTGGGGAACTTCCTTTGCTGTTCTATCCTCAACAGTCCTGTGCCCACCATTTCATATTTTAACAGAATTTGATGAAAAAAACCTTTTCTAATCAAAACCATACACAATGTACTTTTTCTGAATTCTGTGTTTTAAACTTCTGAGCCAATTGGCTCAAAAGATATTATTTTTCTCTGGAAAATCATTCTGTTTTCAAACTGAAATGAAAGTAACATACCAGCTGAATGAAAAGGATCTGTATATTTTGGAGTATGTAATGAAACTGAAGAGTCCTAAATTTCAGAGGAGTTTGGCTTTCCTTTATGAATGCTTTGATTTCATGTTAAATGTTGAATTCCTGGGTAGACTGCTGGAGAAGAACTGAATTACAGGATGAGGCAGAAAGTCTCATTTGGCAAAGCGGCAGATAACACGGTACATCTGCTTACCCCACTTAAGAGACTGACAGGAGTTGCTGCATACTGAAAGAAAAGCTAGATAAAAATACTGCAATGTGTCCTGCTTTTGTCCAAGTGCATTAATTCTTATTTGTAGAAATAGAAACAGGACAAAAGAAATAAAATCATATTAAATCTCTGAGTGTTTCAAACTTTGTGTTGGCTTTCATTCCTAACTGAAAGAGTTCCAGCCAGTTTTGTACAGATTCTGCCTTGATCACAATAATTATTAGCTCACAAGAAAATTGTATTCTTGTCTAATACAGGCTATCATACATCATCTTTTTTCCCAGACAGCTGCTCTTTTTCTTTCCTCTGAATACATCCAGGCAGATTTTTGATAGCTGCAACCTGGAGCCAGCTTTTGTTTTTCCTGTAGGGAAAGTCAGGAAAGGAGGTGGAATCAATGACAAATGGATGCTGGAGAGTAATCTGAGTCCAGGGGTGGGGGAGGAAGGAAGAACTATCAGCAATTTTAAAATAGAAAGAAAGGGAGTTGCAGAGCAATCGCAGACAGTAGACATGTGGGCCGGGAATGGGGGCTGAGAGCAAAGGGGTGGAGGGAGGTGTAAGTGGGAGCAGAAGCTGATGGGTGGCAGGAGATAACGGGATGAATGTGGGGGCTATGGTGTGGAAGAGAGTGCAGTCCTGTGGTCAGAAGGGCATGCAGCAGTATGTGCTGAGGGATGACCAGCTGTAAAGTAGCTTTGCAGAAAAGGACCTGGGGGTCCTGGTGGACACCAAGATGAACATGAGTCAGCAATGTGTCCTTTAGGCAAAGGTGGCTAACACCAGCTGTGTGGTGGTGGCTAATCCTCAGCTGCATTAGGAGGAGGAGAGTTGTTAGGAGGAGGAGAGTTGTTAGCAGGTTGAGGAAGCTGATCCTTTCCCTCTCCTCAGTGCTGGTGAGGCCACACCTGGTGTGCTGGGTCCTATTCTGGGCTCCTCAGTAAAAGAGAGATATTAAGCTACTGAGAGAGTCAAGTGAAGGACCAAAAAGATGATTGCCAGGAGCATTGCTTATATGGGGAGAGGCTGAGAGAACTGGGACTGCTCAGTCTGGAAAAAAGAACACTCAGTGCAATCTCATCAATGTATACAAACACCTGAAGGGAGGATGCAAAGAAGGAGACAGGGTCTTTTTAGTGGTGCTCAGTGACAGGACCAGAGGCAATGGGCACAAACTGAAACACCGGAGGTTCTATCTGAACATCAGAAAACATTTTTTCACTATGACAGTGACTAAGCACTGGCATAGGTTCCCCAGAGAGGTTGAGGAGTTTCCAACCTTGCAGATATTCAACGGCCATCTGAACATGGTCCTGGGCAATTGGTTCTAGGTGGCTCTGCTTGAGTAGAGGAGTTGGACCTCCAGAGGTCCTTTTCAACATCAACCCTTCTGTGACTGTGAATCTTGGGGGGGAAGTGGTAATAGGAACAGAGATTTAATACAGTTGAGGTATGGGAGATGAAATTTGAGGAGCTTACAAATGGGAACGCTTGAGGGTCTGTGCTGTAAACAGTAACCTGTAGCTCACGAACTGGGAACTTAAGAAGCAGGGATCCCAGCAGAGAAACATTAAAATTAAATGAGGTAATTCCCATTTCTGCTCTGGAGACAGATGAACTCAGGTTAACAGTCCACTTCCATTGTGCAACACTGAATGGCACAGGAGCTAATTTGCCACCTCTCTTTTACAGTTGAGAACATGGTAACTTTGTTACTTAACCTCAAACGGTTTGTCAGAGCAGTGATTTGGGCCTACCATACTCCTGATACATTCTTACCTGCTTTCATACATACACACACACACATTCATATGCAATCCCTGCTCCTGTAATCACATCCTGCAGAGTTAAAAACATTGTGCACTGAGCTCAAAATAATGCTTACTGCACTGACTGTAACACAACAGCTTTAAAAACAAAACAAAAAATAAATTGCTAGTGTCACCAGCAGTGGTACATTTTTGAAAGTTTGCTTGAAGTAAATCTGACAGACAAAACTCAAATCCAGAGCTTGTTTTCCATTTTATCAGTTTTTACTCTGAGATATGATAGGTCCTCCAATGCTGATTTGCTATTCTTACTGGCATTTTTAAAGTTTTGCCTTGGTTTAATTTCTTTTTTTAGCCCCCTGTTGCTTTAACTCACCTTAAGTATTATTTGTATGACAGTTATATCTTATCTTCTTTGAGAGGCAGGGTTTTATTACCACAGCAAATCCTTGGGATGAACAGTTGTGTAAATGGAACAAATTAATTATTTCTAAGAACAACATGGGGGAGACATCAGTGAAAAAAAGTAAGTCATTATGTTACTTTTACTGGGAAGCTTGTAGCCACTTCTTCTGTGCCCTAATTCTCTCCAGTTTTCTATTATTATTATTGATTACTAAATTATTACAGCTTCTGATTTTTTCCAGACAATAGAGGCTGACTCCAGTGGGTTCTATACTGCAGGCATGTAAAAGAAAAGGCCTAAAAAGTCAAAATCTAAAGAATTCCTTCCACCTTTTTACCTCTTTTCTCTCAAGTTCTCACAGCCTTAAAGAAAACTTCCTCATCTGGTCAGGTCATAGGAAGCTCATGGCATCCCAAATGCCAGATATATTAAGCTTCTGCAGTGCTGTTTTTCACTTTCCTGAAATACCCTCTAGTAAGCTATGTCTAATGCAGGAAGCCAACTGACTCTTCAAGCATAAAATACTGAGACCAAGACAATATCTTAAGGACTTAGAGAAGAACAGGGATGGGTGAAACTGCACGGGATGCAACGATGGTGAAATGAAAGCATTCACTCACTCCCATACAGGCCTCAATTCCTGAGCTGAGATGGTGGCAGGAGAATTCTAGCATTTTTAATAGAAACCCCTCTGCCCTGTAAAGTGGTGAAGAAAAATCCATGGAAGTTCTGAAGTTATTGAGGGGAACTAACTCTGGGAAGAATGGCCTGGCCTGCCTGAAGCAATGTCCTAGAGAACTCAGTGATCTGCTTGGAAAATGGTAGGGAAAATGTATTGCAAGAGGAAAGAGGCACCAAGAAATGCATCAAGAAATTTGTTTTTGTGCTCAGGGAACATAACAGCTGCAGTTGCAGCATGGTTATGACAGGTTTTCTTAAGAAGCCAACCTAGTTTTAGAAGTATGGAGTTCTTTCAACTTATCACCCAATAATTCATGAAACAGGCTTCAGATCTCACTGCTCTTTGTAGTCCTGCCAGACACACCTCAGAAGACTACTTAAGCATAGCAAATAGAGTGATAGATTTACTGAACTACTCGGTGAATTCTTGAGTCACTGAGGTAAGAAAGCAAGGCACAGGGGGAATGACATACAGGTGACTTTGGGTCTGCTTGTGCAGCTCGGAGTGGTACTTCTCACACAGCTGCGGCACACTGTTGCTGCTGACTGTTTTCTTAGGGGATACTGCTCTCAATATGGAGAGAAGGTAATGAAATATTGAGCGAAGATGATGAAAGACCCTTATATTTGGGGAAGGGAATGTGTTTGCAAGCAGTACCTTTGTACTATTTAAAGGGATTTGTCTGCAAAATAAAATGAAGCAGAGGAATGAAGGAAGAATGAAAACATTGTGAGGGGCAAAAATTCTCAACTGCGGCTCTTTTACACTGAATTTCAGATAGCAGCCCAGCCAAGAGAGTTTGATTTATTCTTAGCCATTGAAGTAATACAGGCAGTAAATTAACAGGGTCTTACTTCAGGGAAAACATGAAAATTCTCTGGAGCAAAACCACAAAATGTGAGACAACGCTCCATTAGGGTGGCAATCTGCTCCCTCAGCTCTGCATGGCCTTTTTCAGTCAGGGTTTGCCACCTTTGACTGCAGATTTACAACAAAGTGTTTGGACGCAGAACTGCATTTCACCCTTCTTGGTTCAAGCTCATGGGGCAGGTGGGGCTGGAGTAATTCATGCAAATGTTTGGAAGAAGGATACATGCAGAGTAAAATCTATACCTGGACTGCAGAGCACACAAAATTAGTGGATCCTGTAGAATCATGAATATTTTTTGGACAAAGTATACCTGATGTGGATGCTGAATGTCTAGCTGCAGCGTGCTTACCCTGTTGTACATGAGAAACATTAAGAGGAGGTTTCAGTACCCTGAGTTCACACTGAGGTGAACTCCACCAAGGATCATCCGCCAAGGATTTAGCAGATTCAGCTTTCAAAACTTTAAAGCATGACAAGGCTCAAATCTAGAGTGTGGATCTGGATAGAAAAGTTTGTAATTCACACCAACAGCCAAGTTTCAGACCTGAATTTCATATCTCTGAAAGGGTTTGGATATAGGATTTATAGTCAAATATTGCATAAAAGCACCTGAAATAAAAGCAGTCTAAGCAATGGGAGAAACATCAGTGATTAAGCAGGTCTCTGACTCTATTGGGACAGGATTATTACCATTGTGTTTGTACTGTTCCTTTTGAGTATTCCTGCAAGCTTCACAGATGACAGTGATTCAAGAGTGTCCAAAAGCACTAGCTTTATGGTTGAGTTTTTTCAGCTGATCCAGTTGCTTGACTTTTCCTGGCCCTGTGGTAGACATTGCAGAGGACTTTGTCCTCCTTTTTGGAACTGCAGCATTCTAATAGTTACTTGTTGCTGAACTTACCTTGATTTATCCACTGGATTTCTTTTGGAACCCTTTCCCTGTGTAGCTGATGCAATTATAGCTGATACAGCTAATTTCTCCATAGGTGTCCAGGATCTTGACTATTACTGGTCTTGACCTTAAGCACCTGCCCTGAATCCTGCACCATTCCTTGTCAGTCTCTAGCCAGTGGCCCAGTTAGACCTCCTGTTCCATGTGCTGTTTGAATCCCCTAGGCATTAGTTTCAAATGGTGTATTGTATAATCTGATGTCTTTGATCATTCCCTTTTCCAGCTATCTACCTTTTTCACTGTCTTAATTTTTCCCTGAATGCTTCTTTCTTCTTGGTATAAGTATTAACTAAGAACTTCGGTACCTTGAAGAAGTAGATACATTTGACCATATCCAAGCTCATTTCTACTAGTTAGAACAGGCACTGATGTTGTCCAGATTGACTAGAATATCTCTTAAATCATGGTGAGTCCTAAATTTACGATTACCTCGCAGAAGTAATGTTTTGTGTCAGAAGCAGCCAGCAGATCTGTGTTATCTTGACTTTTTTTCCTGCAGTAATTATCACTGCACCTCCAGCACCTCAACCAAACTGCACGTGTTCCTACCTTGGTTCAACACAGTGTTGTCTAACATGTGTTGTCTTCTTCTCAGGAAATGTTTTAGGGAGTGACATCACCAAAGGAGATCATGGGCACTACTGATCTGTGATGATAAGCGGTTTAAAAGGGCAAGACTAGGTAATACTGGATATGAACTCTAGCAAATATTTTCAGGAAAATTCTCTGCTACAAGATGAACACCAGCTCTCCTTTCCTACATTGAAGTGGCTTGTAGTTTTGCTTTCCACTATGACGTACATCAAGAGTGGATCAATGGTACAGGATGTACTTCTGAAGGTATTCACAGAAACCAGCTGGGTGTCTTGGTGAACTGCACAATCTGCCTCTAAAAAGGTCATACAAAAGATCTGATTTTCTTGAATACTGTCACTGGAGGTGTGTCACCAGAGAAAGGAGCTTATTGTTTCTCTTTTACCATGTTCATGCTAAGAGATGTACTGATGGGAAAAAAAAAGGACACTTTACTAGAAATCCTTGAGATAATGTCTCTCTCTTCCTCAAAAAAAAAAAAATCAA
>JAOXNO010000013.1:85501815-85520745 GCA_028565335.1 Limnodromus scolopaceus
TTCTGTTGGTTGGACTAGATGATCTTAAAAGGTCCCTTCCAACCTAGGTGATTCTGTGATTCTGTGATTCTGTGATAGTCACGATGTGCTAGATGGTTACACTCAAAATCTTGTTTAGAGCAGAGAGGAACATGAAGTAGGGGTAGAGCTAGGAGTTTAGTGTTAGGCCAATTAATGTTTAATTGACTATTTTTATAGGTTTCCTTATCACAACCCACTTCCTTGTCACTTCTTTCAGACTAAACATTGAAAAATTCATGCAGCCCTCCCTCAGCCCCATAACCCTGGAGGGGCTGTTTGTCCGTCAGTAACTATGTAGGGGTATCAGCACCCTGTCCCAGGCACTCCCAGAGCAAAGCCAACACAGGGAAGCCACAGGCACGTGGCCACCAAGCAACTGGTGCCATGGCTAATATCAGCTAAAACCAACAAAGGACTTAACAGACCCAGACAAGTCCAGAGACTGCACTGTGAAGTCAGTACAAAGCCTGTGGTCTTTTATAAATGAGGGGAAAACAGCATTTGTGGGGCTATGTATGTATAGTGCTGGCATGGTCGTGGAGGGTAGGTGAAGTAGAGAAATAGGCACGATGGTCTACATCCCTACAGAGTTTGTCTTTCTGTAAGTTGCATCTATTCCCACATAGCAGTAAGAAGCTGTTCAGAACTGTGAATAGCCCAAATGTTACTTCTCAAACATTGCAATGTAGGACTTTTTTTTTAAAGTCTAGTTGATACTGTGACACTGAGCAAAAACGAGGTTGTGAGCTTTGTTTGTAAAAGCAAATGAAAAAGCAGGACATAAAAAAGCGCAAATAAATAAAAAGCAAATTCTATGTGTTGTAAAACAATTATTTGTTGAAAACTGTGAAAAGTGAGTCCTTTTGTAGTGCTTTTAAAGTTTTTCTTTTCTTGCAGGTGTTTTAGCCAGTAAGTGAAAAGAGATTAATTTGGAACGGGCAGGCCTAGCCCACATGTCTTTCTTAAGTACTAGATATTTCTGAACCTCTTAGATAAATGCCTAAGTTAGTTCTGCTTCTGCACAGATCCACTGAAAAAAAAGAGGTGGGACTTGTACTGTGGTTAGTGCTCTTCTTTCCACATTCAGAAAATGGGCCAAAGTGCTCTTATGAGAATGCTCAAACAACATTGGAAAGATACGTAGCATGAGGACATATGTTTGAACAATGCTGAAAGGAAAGTCTAAGAAGGAACTGAAGTAAAAACTGCAATTCAAATAAATCCTAATCTCAGCATATGCAAATCTTATTTTAAAATGATAGGGAAAAAATATTTCTGTGATTAGACATTCAGCCTTGAAGTAACGACCTAAAGTCTTGAAAAGTAGTGGTAAGTTAAAAATGCCCTTGAGTGAAAAGAACATGCTACTGGCCTATGAAGTCTGGGAGAAGGGAAAAACCTTTAAAAATGTTTATCTCCAAATCTGAGGTTGGAGTGGACTTCAGAAGGTTTCTGGACACGCAGCTGACTCCAGGCTTCTGTATACCAAGGACAATAAACACTGACTAAAAAACCCAAACTTTTAAAGTACTACATTTCAATAGCTCCACATACAGTGTCAGAAAGTTAGTCAGCATCATCAGAGAATGCAATTAAAATGACAAGATCAAACCTGATTGCAGCAGGATGCTCAGTGCAATGGAAAACCATGCCAATTTTGTAGTGAGTTTACTATTCCAAATATATTTAGCTAACTTTCCCTGGGAGAGGAGAGAGAAGTGATGGGAGGAACAAATGAAAATGCAGACATGTAAGCAATTTTAATTAAGGTTTAGTTAGAGACTGAATAGTCTTGTTTTATTTCTTAAGTATTTAAAAGATAAGTATAGCAGTATAGGTGAAGTAATTTCAAAAATAACTGAGACTTGGTGCTGGAAAATATAATTTGATAAGGAGGCATGTGCATTTGTGTATATGTGTATAATACATTTATGTGTGTGTATGTGTGCACACATACTTATCGGCCATCAACCTCGCAGATCAATTAAAGTTAATGGAGAATCAGGGGTATGAAAATAATTATTATAGCATGAATTAATTCACAAACTTGGTAGCTCCCTTGAAGCTTAAAAACTAGAGCAGCCTGATGTCAGCAATCCCAATTGCAAGCTAAAATTTATATATAAATTACAGAAATGTAATAAGAAACCCATGCAAATTATAATGGTCCGTTATTATTCATCAGAGGACATGACACTCAGTAAAAGAGACCTAAGTAGCAGCCCAAATAGCTAATAAGGAAAGTTGGTATCACTGAAAACTTCTCCAGCCAAAGACCTGCACATGCTTCAAGACAGAGAGTCCTTTGTTCCCTGACCTTACCGTAAGACAGTTGGTTTCTCAGCCATGTGCCACCTATTCGTTAAGCACATGTGGTGGGTTGACCCTGATTGGACACCAGGTGCCCACCAAAGCTGCTCTGTCACTGCCCTCCTCAGCTGGAAGAAAATATAACAAAAAGCTTATGGGCCAAGATAAGGACAGGGAGAGATCACTCAGCAATTACCATCATGGGCAAAACAGACTAAATATATATTGCTGAGTTTGAAGGAATATACGTTGTACCATCCTAAGCCACAGTATAGATGTTATGTTGAAACCTGTTATTGGAATGTCTAACATACAGAATTTTGCTGAAGAACTTTAGGTTAACAGTCATTCATGGCATTCAGATTTATACAATTTATAATGCATTCCCATCTCTCAATACTATTTACAATATTTAACTAAGAAAATCTATGGCAAGTCCTCTCTGAACTTGACTGAGAGCTATTAACACCTATTTATAATTGTATTTTACATGAAATTTCCTTGAGGTTTAACTTTCAGTGTAGTGCTAAATAAAATTAGATACTCAGTCCTGCTTCAAAGAATTAATCTGGGAGTAAGTAAAAAAAAGAATTTAATAAAACACTGCTTTCGTATTCCCTAATTCTCTCTCATACATAGAGACTTTTTAAATTAAACTAATTAGGCAAAGCTGCTAATATAAACACATTTCAGTACCTGGAGTTTAATGAATTTTATTTCATTCTTTTTTTCACTCACTAGCTCTGGGAAATAGAGCTAAATCATCAGTAAGCAAAGTCTATGTGCATTAGGTTTTGCAAGCCTGCTTTTTCAAGAGCTGAAAGTCTTGCAAATGTTGGTGTGCATGCAATGCCAATAGATAGCCTGTTTATTTTGAAATTTGACCCCATAAGAAGGGGAAAGAGCAAGTGGCACAGAATGGGATACATGACCTCATCTGTACCAAGAAGCATAAGTAGGAGACCTTGGATACAGTTATTAGCACCTGTCATATTGTGAGCCTGCAAAAGTGGATCTGTTTTCTGTTAGAATTATTAATCATTGTAAACTGTTTTAGGCACATCACTGAAATAGAAATTCTAAGGTCCAGCCATTAAACTGCTGTGGAGATTCAGCAACTTCTTACTCAACAAATATTCTTGCAAGATCACAGATTGCATAGCAGTGAGTTACGGATCTCGGTTGTATGATAATTCTCTTAAATAAAGAGTGGTGATTGTCTGCTTGGGGTGTTGGGGTTCCAAGTTATGGCCTCAATCTCTTGTGTCCCTGCACATGCAACTGGGTCTCATATCATTACTGGAGGTCACAAAAGACAACTAAACTAGGTCTGATTAATTGGTCTGCATGGAGCTCTCCATCAAGATCTGCACTGCATTATCCTCTTTTTGTCTACCTTGTAGATAAGGATAATAAGGATATTGTACGGCTTCCTTTTCCTAACTATTTAGTAATTTGGTCACATAGTCACATTAAGAAATCTCTCATTTCACCAGTGATTTCCCTGGCAAAGAAATGAATTTTTATAGTATATGTCACTGATCACCTAAATTAAATTTAGCAAGATGAAATTCCAGCGTGGCTTAAAGTAGTACAATCCATGTAGCTATAGTACTGTCCTGCCCCCGCCTCTACTGGTAGCCAGACATTCCTGTGTCATTCCTGGAAGCAGCCTCAGTGCTCATGTAAGTGGGGAGTGGTCAGGAAACTCATTTATCTGAGCATTAATTCTCTTTGGTTTTGCTTTGGTTTTTTAATCCATGACACTTCTATGATATATTTTTGTGATCAGATAGTCTGGCTGACAGATGGCCAAATCAGCTAGGTCAGTCTTTCTAACTATCAAACAAACCTGCAAGTAAAGGATGCCATTTCACATGAAGATTATTTAATGGAAAATTAACCACCTGCTGCCAGTAAGCTCCTCATTGATTAACCTCCCTGGAGAAAGTCATGGCTGCAGCACTGATTGCTGACATTGGTTGTGTTTGTTCTCAGCAATAATACTTCTTTAAAGCCATGACAGCCTGGATATTAGCAATAACTAAGAATTGTTAGTGATGTTGACAGCTGTTTCAGAGCAGAAATCTGTTTTAGGCAATAGTGAGAGGGGCATAGATGGTGCTGATTGTCAGGTATACATAAACAAAATTTAGAAGAAAACCAGTTGCCTCGTACCTATGTGAGGGACCTGTAGCAGGTCAGGGCTGGAAAACAGGTTGCTAGCCTGGACACAGGACACAGAGTACTGTATTCTTCAAAAGGCTAAAAGATGGCAAATGTTTTAGTCAGTTAATAACTTTGCCTAAAGGCTATTCAAAACTAACAAAACAATTAATCTCTGTTCTTCTCATTTTACTTTAACAATAAAATCCAAGAAGACTTCAATTTTCCCTGAATTGAAGAAATTACATTACATGTAACTCTTTCCTGCTATCAGTTTCTTGCCCAGAACTGGGCTGAGAGAGGTAACTATGGAGAGGAGTATGATATTTGTAGAGTCACTTTGTTCCAAAAGGACTGTCAAACAATTACTACAGCAGCAGAATATATTCACATCTACCCTTCTGCCACCAGGAAGTTGCACTTGACCTCTGAGTGTTCCTGCTTCAGCATTACTGTCTGGAAAAATAAACACATATTGAGTTGTGAATGTTTTGGACCAAAGACCTCTGACAGACATTAAGAAGGAGGATCAAGTCAGCAAAGAGATGTTACACAGTCCTGTATTAATTGTACATCATTAGGTTCATGGAGTTCAGTCTTAATGATACTATGGCTGCCTGATTACTTACAAACTGTGCTGTTTGGCAATCACACACAAAACAGCTTACAGGGTAGACAAATGTATTTATGTGAGTATTTACGCTCCTGCTGTCTCAGGTTGGAAAATAAGACAGGGATAGTCCATCAACAGCTTTGCAGAAATGAAATAACCTTGCAGTTTGGCTAGTGTGGAACACCTAGAGAATAGCCCTGAGGACAGTCGGAGAGCACTTGCAACGCAAGTTTATTACTAGAATATATACAAAAGGTAGCATAACAAGAGCTGCAAAGGTAATTCACACACATACACAAAACATAAGTTAAATGATTCCTATTAAGGGAAAGTTTCATTTAATCTGTCGTAAGAGTGCATGTTCTTTCCTAGGGATCAAAAGAGTTTACTTCAACTGTTTACTTTAATTAAAAAGAAAGATGATCGTGTCTATCTTGCAAAACCTCCTGAAATGGACTCAGATCAATGTTTTATTACAGCAAGTGAGAACTGAACCAGAAATCCACATCTCAGCCTGAAGAAAAAAGGGTGGCCATGAACCTGAGAAGGCATCAAATCTTGTCAGGCATGAAGGTAAGGAGCAAAAACAAAAGGAGAAGAAACATCACAAGGTGAGCCAGCAGTCACATGCAACATACTGTGGCACAATGCTGCACCAGAAACTGCCAGCATAAGGGCAGAGACCTCAGGACTGTTTTAGCACTAGAGAGTACGATAAAGCATCCATGTAAAAGCAAATGAGAGTAGCCAGAGTATTGGGCACACCATTTTGGACGACAGAAAGTTTACTAGCGTAGGGCAGCTTGTGCTGTAAAGACTTCCAGGCCCAGACATATGCTCTGGCTTTTTTAGCTCACAAATCTAGACACTGCCAAAGTTTTCTGTCTCAACTGGTAACTGCTTTGTTTTTCCCTCTCTGATTGTATCCTCCATGCCCCCTCTTCCAAGGTATTTACACTGCCTGAACCCCTATTCCTAAATTCCACTGATTTTAACCAGAAGTGGACATCTATGTATTTTGACAAGGAAAGAACAAGAATTTGATGGTTATAGAAGCTGAGTAGAGGTCAGTTGGACTACACAAGAGAAAAAACTGAACAGAAGGCTTGGGGTAGGACCTGCCATAGTTTGAGGTTCAGAAGTCCAGTGAGGAGCATGACTGAAGGGGTCCCAGCCAAGGCAGTAGTTTCTTGCAATAAACAAAGCACTTGTGCTGCATAATTTTAATATATTATATTTTTCTGTCATGTTTTGCATTTTTTATGATATTATCTTTGAATCTTTTGGAAAAAAAACTGTTTCATTTTCTTCTTCTCTATTCAGTGTGTTGCTACTTTCTAATTGTCTTGAAATGACTTCCTCTGATCCACTTCCTCACTCATGCAGCTGAGTCTTGTTTGCTTGCTTGTTTCTGCAGCTGCAAAAATCAAATAGAAGTCTTTTCCACTGTAAAAGCACAACTATGGGAAGATGGGGGAGGCCCATGTCACTCCTATGTAAATGGTAGCAATACAATACAAGCCCTCAGCATTAAGGGAACTGGATACAATTCTTATATTTCTGCCCAAATCCATCAACTGCCTAATTGTCAGGACTAAAAAGTACTAGTGAATACGGATTAGGCTTCTGAGGTGGGAATAATTAATTGCATAATAGCATGGGAAACAGCCACTGAAGTAAACTACAAGAAGGAATATTCCAGATAAGATCTTGGAAAAACCTCTTGCGTTGATCATGAAAGTGAAGCAACTGGGATAGCTAGCACAGGGACATCTCCATCATTTGAAGGTGTAGGACAGGTCTCCCTTGAGAAAAGGTTAGGGAAACATTCTTTGGGAGGGACCTAGCCTTAGCTGTCTAGATGTTGTGAGGAACAAGGTGGACTAGAAAACCTCTTCAGATTCCTTCCAGCTCTGTGATCCTATAATCTCTCATTTCCTAGAATTTAGTCATTAACAAAATCATTACTGTTGCTTACTTGACCTTAGAGGCCTCATCCCACATTTGCTTATTGAAGCATGGTCTGTTTCCATACACCTGTGCAGCGATTATAAGAGTAATTGTACCTGTAAGAGCCCAAAGGGAAGACTGATTGTAGCTTGTGTGAGTGGATGACAACAGTCTGGCTGAGACTCCAGCACCCTCTTCTGCCCTCCCAAGCTTTTTATTTTAATATACTGTAATGTGCTTTATAAAAATCCGTTACTCTCGTGCTCTAAACCAGAAGGTTTGCCTCAGTCACCACCTTAGTGTGTTACAACACAATTCAAAAGAAAGGATTAAGCAGGTAGTTTGAATATATGCTTTTTCTCCTAACTAAAGGGCAGGTGGTCTCCAGAACCAGAGCGAAATCGGCCTTGCAGTAAATTTAACCCAAGCCTGAAGTTAGCCTGCTGGCTGCAGAAGCTGTAGCAGGTTGCTTGTATTACCCTCAGCTGTAAGCATCGAGGTTGTACCGTGCTAGTGCTCTCTGCGTCCTTGCACACTATTTTTTGCTGGTCAGCTTTTCATCTTGTAAAAGTAAACAGCAAATTCCAGCTGACATCACAATTCAAAATTTGTTTGTTGTGTGACTGGGGTGAATAACACTATAATCTGTCACAGATTACCCGTAACCTCAAATCTCCTTGTCAGAAGCTGGTAACAGGTAAATGGTGGTTGTGTTTGGCCAGAAGGTGCTCTGCTAAGGGTTTTGGAGGGTTAAGAGATCATAACTTTCATTATTTTCACATACGTGCCTTCATAATCCATGAATCTTGAAAGAGAGCTTCCACAGCTGAGGCAAATGAAGAGGTGCCTGAAGGACTATTCACTTTGAAAATGTCTGTATTGATTTGTTAACTTCCATGCACAGGGCAGGGAGGTCCTTTCTAATTTTTAAGTGTGATTACTTTGAAGTTTTAGGGTGGCACAAATTCAAATGATACAATCACACAAATTATGAGATCATCAATTCTACATTTATTTGCGACCATTCTTGGACTCTACCTGAAAAAAAAAAATAAAAAAATCCCTCATAACATTTTTAAAACTTTTTTAAAACTTAAAGCCTACTTTGTGCTTTCTCTGTATCTTATGTAACCTATCTCCTGTATTTTGACTGCCTTTCACCTTTATTTTGGCCAATATGCTTTATTTCTTATGCTTTTAGACAGATTTTTTGTGTCATGAGTACAAAGATGTAAACTGATTACTGGAAAAGAAACTATGATTTTGCCATGGAAACAAATACTGTCTTTTTGATTCATGGAAAACTTATGTAGAAGAATTCACCTGTCAGAATAGACTAAGATGCTAAGCATATTGAAAGATTCATGTAAATCTCAAGAGCTGTAGTCCAAAGTCTTTATAGCAGACATTTCAAATTCTTTCTGAAAATATATTACAGAAAGATTTATAAGAAGAATCAGCAGCTGAAGGACCAAATCTTACAAAGATAAAGCATCAGATTTGAACTCAAACAAACAGGTTGGTTAAATGCAAAGTGTATTTGAAATAATACATAAGTAACCTCTATCTGTGGCCAAAATTACAATCCTAAATTTTTTGTTTATTTGCTTTCTGCTGTTGAAAATACACAATTTCTGCAGCTGCTTATGTTTGGCTTTCTTTAGTATTTCCCAGTTCTCTACATTTCTGCTTCTTAGCACGTCTAGAAATGCCTCAGCGTTAACAGATGTGAGCAAGTTAGAATGTAGCTAACAAAAGACCAATTAATGTTCCTCTAAACATCTGAGGACTTGCTGAGGTAGATACAGTCTTAGATCTGTTAACGTATATCTGCAAGAGAGGGTTTCTCACAGCGGATTTTTTTATCACAGGCACAGGAGCAGAAAAAACTCTCCCTTTCTCCATTTTATATTTTTTTATTAGGGTGTGGGAGATCTAAGTCCATTTCCTTCCCATACGCAGCATGGTGTTGAAGGGATTCTGCTGCTCATTGCACGCTCCCTGAAAAATGCCTGAAGCATTGCACACAGTGGACTGGAAAACAACCCTTGCTCACACTGTCCCATTTTGCAGAAACTTTGAAAATTTCTAGACTAAAAAATGAATCCTCTAAGGTTGCTGTTCAGTACTCATGGGAGAAGACGACCTGGTCTCTACTCTGTGTTCCTATGGCAATATTTTATTCTGCGAAAGGTTCGTATGAGTTGTTATTGAAAGGACTGCAACTGAGTCCATCCTTTTTCCAGAGAGTTTCCTAAAAACTTAACACAAGAAGTTCCTATGCTCTCTGGATCAGTAGGGGTTCAGTGTGGAGTAGTTCACGGTGGACTAGTGCCAACAGAAGGGGAATACAACCCACCTGACCAACCCTGCCCGCTCCTTAACATGAAACATACACAATTAAACCCTAGACAGAAATATGAGTGTGAGACAGTGGAGGGGAAGGAAACAAGCTTGGCTGTTCCATATATTAAGTACTGAACTTGGTTACAGAGGAGGGAGTGTAGGGAAAAGGGGCCAGGACTCTAACAGCTTTTCATCCTCCAACAAACTCTGTGTAAAATAAAAGATTCCAGCTTATTTCAAGTTTGTATGGACTATTCTAAGGAGAATGGGATATGGTATAGTAGTCAAGACCTTTATGTTACCCCAAGTTAGCCGTCAAGGACACAGAGTGGAATTCAAGACATATCCTCATTTTTTAGTATTTTCCAGCTGACTACTACTGAGGTGCAACCTCGGAGACTGCAACCTCAACATCCTGGGATGCCCAGTTCTCGCACACACTGATTAAAGAATACATGGTTGTGAGTGCTGCTACACTGCCAGCTAAAAAGCAGATGTTTCAATGACGTCTGTAATAGCAGCTATACTCCTATTTTCAATCTAGTCTTTCACTCCAAATCAAGAAAGCAATCCTGTTCACAGATATTCATACCCTGCTGGAGAAGAACATGACAGGGTCACAAAGATGATCAGAGGGCTGGAGCACCTCTCCAATGAAGACAGACTGAGAAAGTTGGGGTGGTTCAGCCTGGAGAAGAGAAGGCTCGAGGAAGAACTTGTAATGGCCTTCCAGTACCTAAAAGGGGCCTACAGGGTAGATGGGGAGGGACTCTTTATCAGGGACACCCTGGAGGTGTTCAAGGCCAGGCTGGATGAAGCTTTGAGCAACCTGGTCTAGTGGGAGGTGTTCCTGCCCATGGCAGGGGAGTTGGATCTCCATGAACTTTAAGGTCCTTTCCAACCCAAAACATTCTATGATTCCATGACAACAGTGAACAGGGGAAAAAAGCAAACTGGAAATGCTTTGCCATTCCTTCATTACTGTTCCTAGACTTAGAGATTTAAAAACAAATCCACACACACACCTTTCAAGTAGACCAGTAATTTCATATAGCAATTGTTTCTGAATTCTGACAGATAACCTAAACCTCTGAGTTACAGGCAGTATAAGCATGTTGGTGTTCCTTGGGAGCACACAAGGTTTTGTGCTGTTGGGAATTCCTGGATTAAAATGGGTTAGTCTAAATATGAAGGTAGATTCTTAAGTGACATCAATTTATACAATTGTGTTTCCATGAGCCTGTGTCTGCTGTCTGGGATCTACCTCTCATCTTATTTATGATCACTGGTAGACAAAATTCTGATTTGCCACAAAGATCAAAATTTTGTGGCAAAGTTGTTCTACATCACATTTTTAAAGATGAATGTGAGTATAATCTGCAATGTTTCCACAGAAGTTCAGTACTAACAGCTGTCTGGACCAAAAGGCTATTAAGCAGGGACACTTAGGTTAACAGCCCTGTAGCTACCAGCATTTTGCAGTGCACTGTTCAATATAATCAAGTCATCTTGGGGCTGACCACCACAAATGTGCCACTTGGAGTTTTAGGTTTAACAGAAGCGGATGCAATTTACAACAAGCAGCCTAATCATAATGAGTCTGTTAAACACTTACTAGGATGCCAAAGGCAGAAATCCTTCATCCAGCTCCCACCATTTTAAAATGGGAATTTTAACCAAGAGGAGAGCCTGGAAACTTGCCAAAATGTGATATTCCCCCTCCACTGGAGTTTAAAAAGTAACAGTGATCAGCTCTTTTCCTTAGTTTACGCATTTTAATTATTGTTGTTTTCAGTGGCTCAAAAAACCCTAAGATCATTTCAGTGACCCTAGGTTAAAGAGGGATATTACATGTGAATTTATGCTGGCAGACTCATGGAGGTGATAATTTTTGGGATGGGGTAGTGTTAATCCACTAATACAAAATTTTTCACTCGTTATGCTGAGGCTGGAAGACTACATCTGATCATAACTGACACAGTGCCTAAGGAGTTCCAAGGACGGGGAGAGATCTAATGTCTTCATGCCACAATGGAAGGAAGAAAAGTCAAGCAGGGGAATTGATGTAACAATTGGCTACTTAAATCATAATAATCCCAGGGGATAAGTAATAAACATACAAATACCCCCATCAAAACCAAGGAATACTAAAGCAGAGGAATTAAAGACGAGAAACAGAATCAATGCTGATAAACAAGCTGTGAAGGAAGGCAGATCTTACCAGACACGTCTGATTTATTCTTTGACTCAACAAGTGCAACTAATAATCTATGAAAAGTCTGATTTTCAAAAACATTGGGCTATCGACTTTGGGGTGGTTATCCAAAGAAACAGATACCCCAAGAAAGTAATAGCTCCACCATTTCTTAAAATTCAGCTAGTCTGATCTGTAGTCTCTAAGAACAGATAACCCCTCTAATTGTTCTAAAAGCAGTTTCTCGGCAACAATTTTTCTTCATTTTATTATCCTGTATTTGACCTCAAGTTTTTTGTTTTCTCTCAGAAACTTAAATGTCATGCTGGCTTGTTAGACTTTCAGCTTCTGTAATATGTCAAGTGTATGGGTATAAGATTAGATAAAAATTGACATTTTCCTAACCTATTTGTTGGGTGGTGACCAAACACTTATATTTTATTTTTAATGATTATCTGCCTATCTCTTCCCACTGTTTTTACTCTTCCTTATTCTGGTTATCTTTTATTACAGTCTGTGTTTCTCTTGTTTTGTCATGCTCAGCTTCATGGGTTGGTTTTTTTCCTACTTTTCTCTTGCTCTCCCTTCACCTTTCTTTCTGTCTGTTGTGCCCATTTTTTCAATCAGGGCATCTCCTGTTACTATAATACAGTGCAAAAAATTGCAACTGGTTTGGAACTTCATGAATATTTCAGTCTTACACCCAAACTTCGAAATGTGTTACTGGAGAAGAATAAGACAGACTAAACCCAAATGACTATTAAAAAGCACTGCTGTAGAAACTGAAATTGCAGATCAGCATGAACTCATAATTACCAGTTACAAACAGATAAAATAAGACAGGTAGATAGGAAGAGTTCAAACAGCAACTTTTTGAATGTCTTATATAACCACTGAATTTTCCAGTGGCTGCACAGGAATTACACCTCACAGCAACTAGAGAAAAAACAAACCCAATGGTACCATTGAGACATAAGGTCAAATATACAAAATGTGACTAGTGCAAAGGGCTGATTTCCATACAATCCACATTAGATAACACTAAAACGTTTTTGTTTTGCTTAAAGATCATGTTGGTGTCATTGTTACCTCTATGACATTTAATAGCTCACCTCTCTGAAAGGGGTGAATCTTAGAGAGCACAACAAAGTTGCAATTCCCTTTTTCATTTTTATGGGTCAGCTAACAAGGAGTAGTTTTCCTTGACTCTTCATGTTAAATACAATTCAGTCTTAATAATTCTTGGACCTAAAGCTTCTTTACTGTTCAGAAAGGGCTCTTATCTCCCTATTACTAATTTTTGCATAAAAAAAAAAACAAAACCAACCTGGGAAAGGGACCTGTTACCTTAGGGTAACTCAGCTGCTGTCTATTTCTCAGGGTGCAGCAAGGGCAGGCTATTCCCTAGGGGAAAGCAAGAACTCCAGGTTCAGTCAAGAGTTCAGAATGCCAAGTCCATGTGGCAATCCCTATGGACAAGTGCACGGCAATGAGGCAGGTCCGGGATAACACCAGGAAGTCATGTCAGCAAGTCAGGACGAAGACCCAGTCTGAAGACAGTCAGCAGGGTAAGCCAAAGTACAGTGAGCTCCAGCCGAGTACACAGTGACAGACGAGTCTGTGGTCAAGATGGAAAGTCCAGTGTGTGGGCCAGGGTCAAGATCCAGAGCAGCAGAGTAGGTGGGCAGGCTCAGGAATAGCTGCAACGCAGCTCAAGTGGGGACCAAGGGAGAGAACTCTAGCATAAAGACATCTCCCAAGGCAAGGAGAGGGGGACCTCTGTTGTGTCATCTTGTCTGCTTCTTCAGCACAGCGCCCATCATTAAGCTGGGCACAAATGCAGTCAGCTAAGCTCCCAGAACAGGGAGAGCATGCTCTGGGCTCTGACACGGTCAGTTGCAAATGTAGACACCTTTATAGGCAGATGTAAAGGACACCCCAGTTTATATAGCACAGCAATATCAATCTCAGGATGGCTAAGAGTCTATATTTAGGAGCTAAGGGGCAGCATTCATGTAGTGCCTAAATGTTCTTTGAACTACACAATCTATCAGCTGGGAAATGAAACTGAAAATGGAGGGCTGACAATGCTGAAATTTTCAATAGAAATGTAGGCTTTGCAAGCCTGTAAATTGTCTCCTTATGAATGTGTTCAAGCACTTTAGGAGTGATTCCATTCAGCAGTCACTTACAAGAGAACATTTGTATTGATTCCTGCAGCAGATATTTCAGGAGCAGATCACCAGGATGTGCTGCCTCTACAGTTTAAAAACATAATTTATGTCAATGGTGCAGTTGTCATATATAACTCTACAATATAGAAAGACTTTGGTAGTGTTTATCAGCATGGGAAACCAGTGAAAAATGTACCCTCAGTTGGGAAAAAACTCTGACTCTGGGCTTGGGACTCCTATGAATTAGACTTGAGTCTAATAGTTGGAGAAAACAATATTCACACTGCTAAGATTTAATCCTTTCATCTGCATTGTCTGTTTAGCCCTGTTAGCTAACGTTGTTTCTACAGGGTAGTTTCAAAAATCACATAGATTGCTGGAGATTGAGAGTAAGCACCCAGAAACGCATTGTGGGAAAAAAAAAACATCCAGAGTCTCCCTGTAAAAAAACAACCACCAGAAAAATGAAAATACAAGAGGTTGGGAGATTGCTGCATATGATGTTTGATATTACTCTTTTCCAAGGAAATTCCTGCCTGAATTTGGTAGAATCTAATCGTTCATAACTAATTTAATCATCATTGTGAATTTTTTTCATTTTTCCTTCTACTTCTGGAAAGTATAGCGTGCAGAGCGGTGAGCCCTGGCAATGAAAAAAGGGTTAACAAGTTCCAGGGAAACAGAGAACAAACAGGTTAGGGGCTAAACTGAAGTCTGCAGTTCATTCAAAATGTAGAGAGGGAGGAGATAAAGAAAACTGGAGAAGAGCCAAGGAACAAGAGGAAATGGCTTTCTTTCCTGTCCCCCATGAATCTTACTCATTGGAAGTGCTCCTGGACTAAGACACATGCATAAGCAGTGTTCCACAAACAAGAAGTCAGTATCTCAACCTTGACTCAAAGATGTTCAAAAGCACATTCAGACACTGTCAACAGAGTGATAACATCTAATGATTGAGATGTCTGCCTAAGTTTGCAAGGTGGGAAGTGAAAGTAATTATGGCATATGAACAACGCTGATTTTGTGTGCAAAGGAATGTTAATTTTGCTAATTTGGCATAACTGAAGAACCACATTAAGAGCTACTGAGATAAAACGAGCAGCTAGAGAATCTCCTGGAGCAAATAGTTTACTTCTGTAGAAGGTTACTGTTTGGTTAGTGCTGATTCATAAAATCACAGAAAAGCATAGGCTGGAAGTGACCTCCAGAGGTCATCCAGTCCAAGCCCCTGCACCAAGCAGGCCTTACCTCCTAAGCTGCATCAGGTTGTGTAGGGCCTTGTCCTGCTGGGTCATGAAAACCTCCAAGGGCAGAGACGCCACCAGCTCTCCCGTTAACCTGTTCCAGTGCTTAACCACTCACTATGACATTTTCCCCCCTTTTTCTTTCATTTCTATACTTAGATATGTCTTTTACATACACCTATGTATACATTCCCTTTTTCTCTGTCCTGACAGAGGTTTCTGCCAGCCATTATGCTAAGTGCAAATGTGATAAAGTGTATACCCAAGTGCCAAGGAAATGAAATCTGTAGGAGAGGGTGGCTAAGGGGATTTCTTCTTATCAGCTACTCCTTTTTGAAGTCCTACAATAGAGCTTGCTCTTTTCCATGCAGTTTTGTAGGCCACATATACGTGATTGCTTAAAGAAATCATTGGAAGGATTAAGAACAGCTGAGCTGAATTGAAAAAAAAAAATATATATATAAGACCATGTCTGTTGCAGCTATATTTACAGCAATGCCTGCATTTTAACATTTAAAGAATGACAAAATTATGATTTCTCTACCATTTCAATGTGACAAAAGTGCTTTCTTCACAAGAAGAATAAAGTTATTCACGAGGAAAGCCTTGTGATCAGAAAGAGAAATGGCCTTTTAAGTGACATTGCCAATATCTTTCGGAAAGGCAGGACAAGATAAATTCTGTTTCCTTACTTTATCTAAAAATTGAAACATTTATAATTTGAAACAATTGCCTGTATATCACCCATCTATAGTTTATGAAGGGACAACTGCATGGATTCAGCCATGTCAAACAAACAAGTGGGTGAATTTTTAAACATATTTAATTTAACGACAGTAGGTACCACCTTCTGTTCAGCTATGGTATTTTTTTCTCCTTCCTTTTCCCCCAAAATCTGCTGTCCCCTTTCCCTATCCCAAACAAACAAAGAAGTTGTTTAAAGTAGTATTATAACATACTTGTGCACTGACAGCCTCACTTGCCTGAAAAACCACAGCCGACCCACAGAGGTCCAAGGTCCTGCACATGCACTTCCTTGGGCAGCAAGACAAGGAAAACACGAGTGTCTCGGCGTGATGACAAACCAGCATACCTTCAGTCTGGAAGGTATAGGCAGGCATCTTTTTGGCTGGCTGCTCAGCGACATGCTTATTAGTGTTGGGTGGTGTTTTGTGTGGTGGGTGTGGTGTGGTTTGGGGTTTTTTTTGTTGGTTTTTTTTTTTTTTTTCCCATTGATTGGACTAGATGATCTTAAAAGGACCCTTCCAACCTAGGTTATTCTGTGAGAGTTGACTTGGTGCTGGGGGATATGGTTTAGTGTTGGGTTGGTGTTGTTTTGTGTGTGGTGTGGGTTTTTTCGGGGTTTTTTTGGTGTGTGTTTTTTGTTATTTTTTTTTATTTCTGTTGGTTGGACTAGATGATCTTAAAAGGTCCCTTCCAACCTAGGTGATTCTGTGATTCTGTTTATTCTGGCTGGTCAGCCAGCTAAGAATCACACTTCCCTTCTCAGCTGATGATGGGGCAAATGGCATAAATTATCTGTCACCCCAAGGTATTGCTTACTGAGCTATAATCTGCACATGGGCCATACATCCTACACAAATGATTCCATCAGCTTTCTGGTGTGGCTCAAATCACAGCACTCTCTTGCCTTTGTTCTTGTTTTAAATAGAAAATTTCTTTTTAAAAGACATTATTGGTTTCATTTATTTTCTTTCAGACAAATATGAAACAAAAGTTTCTCCACAGTTGGAGGTAGACTGATGCAATAAGAATTGTACTGAGGGATTAGCATAAGGGTATCTGTTAATCACTGCAGGGATTGTCAGTCTTGCAGACACAAGCAGACTGTATTTTCACAGGAACATTTCTCTAAGGATCTACTACTGTCACTGCAATAATAAGCACTTACAGCTGCTTATAAGGAGCATATGGCCAAGGTATAAGGTACTTTTGATGAGCAACTTGTCTTCCTTTATTTACCAGATTGAAAAATCTGGTATCAGCTTATTCTAGAGGAGGGAATAAGTTCAGAAACAAAACTGTTTCTAAACTAGCTTTGCACATATAGGTAAGCTGTTTTGCCATTACTCCCAGTGCTTTGCAACTGCATTGCTGCTGATTCGGATGTGTCTTGCACCTGACCAGATCAAAATGAACTCAGGGTGAGATCCTGCAAGGCCATGTGTATTTGGAACTGACTGAGCCAGGTCTTCTAAAGCCCTCTTGGCTACCACAATTGACTGTGGTGTGGAATCCCTTATTACAGCATACTTTGGATTTACATCACATGTAAAACACAAGAAGGAGATGATGACTTCAGTCACCTTCAGCTCCAGAATACATGCAGATTAATGCTTCCTTTTAGATCAGATGGAGCTGAAAATCCAGGAAGAAATTTGCATAAGAAGAGAACAAAAAAAGCAATGCTAAAATGGAGCAGAATATTTTAGCCTATCAATAAGAATTTCAGTTGATGTTTGAAGACTTTCAGAAGGCTTTTTAGGCAATTCATGGACGTAAGGCTATGAGTGCAGTCACAGACCTAAATTGCCATGACCAGTTTCACTTGGGAACCCCACCCACTCAAGCTATGCAGATTGGTCCAGGTACTCCATTTAGTTTCAGGCTTGGTCCTTCAATCTTAGACTGAGCTATGTTGCTTTTGTAGGTAAAAAGCATAACTTTAAGCATTTAAAAGTTATTTAAGTTAAATTGCTAATGCTTACAGGCTGCAGATAATTAGTCGGGGATGACTGTCTGAAAATTAATTTTTGAATTCTGAGACAGGAACGTGCTAGGTGCAACTCGTACAAGCTGGTTGTAAATTTTAGTAACAACTGAACTAAACCAAGGCAGCTCATTCTGAGTCCTCTGATTATTGAGGAGACATGAGATAAAACCACCTGTACATAGACTATGCAGGTTCTAGTGAATGCAGCTCTGCAGGGGAAGAGAGTGTGTAGTCATCAAATAGAGTAATATTTTCTTAAATAAACCCCAGGTCCACTATTGCCTGTTGTTTACTCTACTTTGTCAGTGAAAAGGATGAGCACAAGAAGACTAAAGGACATTCAAAGGACATTTTAAGGAAATATCATATTTGTCAATGTATCGTACATTTTTCTCTTATTTTCACAGTTTCTTTTTCATATACATCAATTATTCAATGCATCATATGCATCAAATAATCTGGTCTTTTTAGTTTAATATACCTTTACCTTTTCTAATCTAATGCAGCAAAATATTCCTTTCCTTGCTGTATCAGAAAGAAATAGGTACAACAAAGACAAGATGTTTTAAAACTGAGAGAATTAATATTGAATGTGGAGCATCAGTCTACTCCTTAATACAGGATCCGAAACATTCTTTAACATTCTAATGAATTTCTCAGACAACATTCCTCAGAAAGAAAAACCACATCCAATCCTTTGGTCAACAGAAGGGCTTCTTTGTCACCTTCACCTTTATTATCAAAAAAAAATAAAAATGCAACTGGGTAATAGATTGAAATAGAAAAAAAAAAACTTCTAAGGCAATGTTTTAATATGTCTTCCACTGCAGCGTGTGGAGAGACCCACCTGAGAGGAAACACCGTCTGAAACACACAATCACTCTCCCTTGTACTGATGGGGGACTTCAACTTCCCAGATACCTGCTGGAAATATAACACAGCAGAGAGGCAACAGTCCTGGAGATTCTTGGAGTGCATGGAAGACAACTTCCTAACGTAGCTGGTGAGGGAACCGACTAGAGAAGGTGCCCTACTGGACCTGCTGATAGTTAACTCAGAGGGTCTTGTGGGGGATGTAGAAGTTGGAGGTCGTCTTGGACGGAGTGATCATGAAATGATAAAATTTTCTATTCTTGCTGAAGCAAGGCAGGGGGCCAGCAGAACTGCCACCTTGGACT
>JAOXNO010000013.1:85525597-85560687 GCA_028565335.1 Limnodromus scolopaceus
CTTACACCCCTTCATGGAAGCAGTAATTTCCTTCTAATCCGTGCAAGACACTGGTCAGCTTCATAAAATGACTGCACAGCACAACTGAAAATGGATTTGGATCCTGAAGTGAATTTGAGAAGTCTCAAGAGAAGCCAAGGGAGCTACTCAAGACTTAAGAATTGAGTTGAATTTTCCCCCTGACTTGAATTTATTTTCCCCACATTGCTTATGATTTTTGAACTGATGATCATCAGAAGCAGTCAAACTTTTAAAAATCCAACTCTGGGATTGAGGTCTTCCTGCTGGACACAACACTTAATTTCTCCTCTATTATTTTATTTTCCCACATAAACAAGTCATTTTTTTCAAAACTGGTTGTCAAAAGTATATTCTCATTTTTATATCCAGTCTCCTTATTCTATTTGTATAAAAGTTAACAGGCAGCCCTGATGGTTTCGTGACAGCTCATAAACCTACACAGGCAAGAGGTATGCACATCTAGCACATACACCATCTCACCAGCTTGATTTTCCCACTCTTACACTATTTCTGTCTCATTCCTAAACACTGAACAACTGAGAAGGGAGCTCCTGGCATCTGGCTAGGCTCACATAGGGACTGTGAAACACAGCAAAATAGATCCAATGGCTGAAACCCAAGAGCACCAAGTACTTGACAATCACCTGATTAAGGTAACCTGCATGAGTCATTTACTTGCACAGAAGCACTCATTCCTGGGATCAGAGACCCTACATAAGCAGCCAGGGTCTGTTGCTGTTAGACACTCATAGTAGCCACAGACTGGGAAATTTTGAAGATTTTATGAGAAACACAAAATATTTTTAGGATAGTAAAATCTCGCCCTGGAAATCACTCTGTTTTTCTTGACCTATCTTTCTTTTTTATATATTCCAATATAATTCATTTTTTTTTAGCATTTTAAATCTTCCTAGGGCTTTATTTTAGGACATTATCACAGTTCCCGCAACTTCCCTAAAATCCTTCATGAAGCATGACTGATGTTTCTCCTCATTGATGATTACCAGGCATGTACATGTGGGGAAAAACTCCTGCCTGATGCTCAGAAAGTCATGCATAACATTCATGTGATCCCCAGCAATGTCAGGCTTTATCAAACTTCAGCCATATAGTCTCCTGTGGGAAGTTCCCTTAGAAATTATACAGAAACAGGGACAATAATCTCTCTGAACAGATTTTCCATCATTTATATATCTGTGATATAAGGTCAGATATGGCTTTTAATCTTCAAGCAGTTTGACTTAACTCATGGGATTCCACAACTGTGAGCCCTTTCTCTCTACTGCATCACTTCAATATTTGAAGCGCAAAATCCTTTTGAAGTTAGGATGCTTTTAGTTCTGCCTTTGCTTATCAAGGGACCTCATTAGTGTCAGTCTTCTAAGTTATCAACAGGCGAAGAGAAGCTCCACATGACTGTACTCTATTTTTTGGCACACTGCATTGTATGTTCGTTATATAACAAAGATGCTTTCTAGCTTGAACCAATATGATTTCAGAATCTTTACTTTGGCACAGCCACATTCATACTGGAATTTGAAGCCTAGAATTCTTAGCACAAACAAGATGGGGAAGCATGATGTTTCCTCTGGGCTTTCACACGAGTTAGAGTCTTAACAAAAAGCAACCAGCAGAAGTAGAGAATGGCCAAGACTCTATAAGGTAAGGTCCAAATCCACATTACTTTTACCACTCATCCTGCCTTGTCGACTCTCAGAAGTACAAAAAGAAGAGACTGATCAATTGTGTACCTTGAAATGGAATGTAATTTTGTACAACTGCCTTCAGCCACCAGGCAGGCTCAGGTGTGGCAATCAGTGCCCTCTTCACCAGAAAAATAGAAACTCTCATTTTTAAATCAGACATCCATGTTTCTTAGGGTCCTGCTTGCAAATAACTAACAAAAACACTGCACAGGCAGAACTTCATCTAGTTCCTGACCCCAACAAAGCAAAGTCTTCTCAGAGTCAATAGATAATTGAAATAATGAGTAATGCAATCAGAAATTCAGAAATAAAATATTAAAAAGACTTGGATCTAAGCTGCTTGCTGTTTTAATGCAGGAGCTGACATATATTTTATTACATTATTTTATCTCCTGCACCTTGCTCTGCAATATCCCATAAATGTGAAGAAATACTACCACTAGTAATCTTAGAAAAAGTAATCCTCCCTCTCCCCTCCAAAATTCCTTTTCACCAGAAGTAGACCAGACTCCTTGAGACCACCTGAGGCCTTTCATTGCCTTAAGCCCACCTGTGGTGGCCTACATTCTCATAGCAAACCTCACCCCCTCCATCCATGCTATGCCACATTGCCACATCCCTTCCCAGTTCCCCATCCCACCTCTATGTGCCCTAAAACAGCCCAGTGACATCCCACAGCAATTAAGTCTCTCTACATTAAGGTCCCAATGATCCCAGATCTTGTGAGGTCACACCCTGTTGGGAGGAGAGGCTACTGCCAGGACTCTCTGACAGATCTTAATGGCCCTGACCAGCCTCACCTGAAACCTTCACTCACACACTCTTTCCACCAGGCCCAGAAGACTTTTTTAAGGTTAGTCCTGGGCTGCTAGTGCCTGCCTGATCTCTGTTGTGGAGGTGCTGTTCTCCAGGTAAGTCACAGCTGTGCTTGGCTTTGAACCCCAAAGCTCTGGCCCATGGCATGCAGGCTGACTTCCCAGTATGGACTCTGTCCTGCCTTGTCACCGTGGTCCTCTCTGATGATCTTTGAACTATCTCTGGCCTTGGTTGCTGTCACCAGATCTGAACTGTAGATTGACTTTTTGGCTTGACCTTGGCCCTGCCTCATTACCATTTGTTTGCCTGAGGATCTGGACTCTTGGCTGAGCTTGGCAGCCATCTGTTTTCCTTGATTGCTTTGTTGGGTACGGTGGGACTGGGCATTGGCTGGAGTGGCCCCTGCTTTGCTGACCATGTTTTCCTGTCCTTGAGGGGGCAGTTGGCCTTTGCTGCTCCCTGACAGGCAGAAGGTGGAAGTCTCACTTGCATTGCCCAGCTACTCTGAATGTACAGTTCTTGTTTTTTACCTGATTTCAGGTCACTTCCTTGTCTCAACACTGCTATCTTCAATTATGATCTTTTCCTCCAAATTACTTGAAACTAACTTCTAGTGTGGTATTTCTGCAAATATTACATTGATTCAGTCAAGCCATTTATGAATCCACTAAATAGGTCCCTACCTGAGGAAAAGCTTCTGTAACACCTTGCAAGATATATCTCTTCCAATCTGATGTTAAACCATGAATATAGCTTTCCAATAAGCTGTGTCTATCCTTCACTTCTCTGCCTTTATGTTATATTTTTTTTTCCTTAACTTCATCTTGACAGCATCATGAAAGTTTTTTAATGAAGTTGTAACACGTACTACCATACAGAAGTAGAGCTAGCTTATTCTGAAATAATTCATTATTGAAAATGTCATGTCGTTATTTTTCACTGTGTTACATTCTAGTTACTTACAAAACTACTTATGAGTTCCAGCAGCTTTTTGGGAACCAACTTCAGATTTTCTGGTGGCAGCTCACCTGTGTACACCACCAAAAAAAATATTGCTATGTCTATTCTTTCAGAACCTCATTCATCCATTCAACAGCTCTCAGAGACAACTGGACTAAGACTTTTGGACCAAATCATCAAAGTGTCAGAAGCTGAATTTAATTTGTTTATGCCTAGTTGAAATCATCTAAGTACTTTCCAACCTGTTCTCTTTCTACTCTAGTCTGAACCTTTATTGGTTATATTAACCTAAGTTATACTTTTTGTTAGAGACTAACACAGAAATGATCTCAAACACACTTAAATACTAGCATTCTTAACACTGTTTTGTATCAGTTTTCCACTTTCCTTTACCTTTTCATCTAACTCTGCCTTACCTTTTCTGACTCTGTTCATAACCTCTTGTGCTTATTCTTTCTTCTCATCTTTAGTAATTTTATTCATGTTATACTTTCAGTAGGATTTCTGCTTCCCTATATTTTTTTTTTTCTATCTTGCTATAAAACCTCTTTTTCTGGGTCTAAGCTTCACATCTGCCAGCAATGGCTGATGGTCAATAGCAAGCCAAGGGTGCAAGGAATTGAACTGAAATGGCACCAGTCTGGTGAAGTATCTCTTGCAACAATTCTGTTCCTCAGGCATTTAAGCATCCCACAGAAAACTAGTACACAGCTTCAGTGTAAGCCCAGGGTTTTCCTAAAGCAAACTTTATAAAAACTTGGAAATAAATGTTAGAAATAATCAGACCTGAGTTCAAAAGAAAATCAGTAGTTTTCATTTTTTTAAAAACTGTACTTTAGGAAAGCAACATAGAATGCAGAAAAGCAGGATATTTTCTTCCTTATCTTTATAAAACTCCCTTTTACTTATTTATATTTAAACTGAAAGTTCAAACTACTTTGGTATCTTTCTATTTAGAGGAATTGCTTATCTTCTGTTCAGATTTCATATATTCCATGACTTCCCCAATTCTGAATCATCAAAATCCTTTCCTAGATTGTTTTTACACAGAAACAAAATGTAAACAATGATTAATCATTACTCATAGGGTGTTACATGCTTCAGTGTCATGAGTTGTGATTTTTTTCTTTTTTATTTGTTGGTTTAGAGGTGAGCCTAACAGTGCAACCTAGCCATCTACAATTAACTCTCAGAATATCTGGTGGTACTAAAGGTACTACAAGTTCTTTAAAACAATCTACTACCTTATCCTTTCCTCTGGCCCTGAGTCATGTTCTTTGGGTTAGACACTGCTCTATATGTGAGGTGTTTATACTTCGTTCTGCCTAGACAAACATTATAACAAAAGTTCAACATTTAGTTTTAGTTAATATTTGCTAAAATACTTATCACAAATTAAGGTGTGGCTACACATAATGCTGATTAAACATCTCTTTAAAATATACCTAAAGTTTTCCAGGAGCCTAAATACAATATATACCACACAGTTATTACTAGTACTTCCAACTTTAATAGGCGAGACATACCACTTGCACAAAGAATGTGGTGGTTTGGTGAGTTTTTCTGGATTGGTCTTTTTCCTCTGTTATAAAGAATATATAATAGCTATGCATACAGATGTTTTAACACTTTTAACAAATGATAATACCTCTAGAAATGCTATATTTTCCTACGTTCTGCCCATTTCTCCATAGTGGCCTGAATATCAAGTACAGCACTCATTGTCATTACTGAAATTCAGGGTCCAAGTGGCAAGGTAGAATTAAACGATGATTCCTCTACCCAAACAGGCACACAGTGCCTAGAACAGGTCCTGAACCTGAAATCTATAATGATTGATCTGCAGCAGGAACGTTCTGCTTTTTGTCTTCACTATTGAAACAACTTATTTAACAAAACTGACACTGGAAACAAATCAGAAGCTTAGACCAGAAAAAAGAAGAGAAACAACAAAAGGTCTTTTTTTGAAACTGGGACTCATTGTGTAAGTTGTGAAATTGAATACAGGATAACTAATAGCTGAATGATAATTATGACCTCAGTTATACAGTCATAGTATGGGAGAACAGGGTTACACCTCTTTCAAATAATCATTTTAAATACATTAATTATGCAAGAGGCTGTATGCAAATGGCATTTCAGTTCCTAAAATGTCAAATAGTAAGAAATCATTTGGGGAATTAAATGACTTCTTCGCAAATGTCAAATTACTAAAAACAACACAACCTTTTTCAGAAACCTTCTACTAACCAACTCAACCAGATAAAGATACTGGTTCAGGAAAAAAGTCTCTCAACTGCTAGTTAAAAATAGATAATTGCTAGCAAAATATGCAGCTTATCCGACACCAAATGTTTTTGACTATTCATGCGGAAGGCAATGTGTGTTCATTCAGAGAAAGACCATTTGGAAGAAGTAGTGATGTGAGAAGAAAATATCGTACTTTTGACTTCACAGTCTACTGTAACAGTGTTCTAATGGGAAAACAAGAAAAGTTCTCACCAAAGTAGTATTTTAGCATTAAACAGAATGAGCTAACTAGACTGTATCAAAGAGTCAGTTCTGATTTTATTTATTCCATATCACTTTAAAATAGATATTGCATATATCTACAGAATTTAATTCAATAAACTACGTAGTGTCATGGAACTGTAAACATGGAACAATAAATTAAGTAGTTTCATCTTCACTGCCTATGTGTTGTTCTTTTTATAGAGTTATTGAATTTTTCTTGAACTTTAATCTTCCATGTCACACAATATGTCTGCATTGGCAGTGGAGATTATCCAGATTATAGTATGAGTGTGAAGGGGAGCAAAGAAGAGCAAAATAAAATAATTCAGCATTTATTCCATTGCTCCATTCTTAAGCAGTGAAAGGCAAAAGACTCTCTGTTGAAAAGTTTGTGTATAGAAGTTTTCATGCACTTTTGCACATTCTTGTCAGACCAATAGGAAGAGGGATGTTTTGCTATTTTTGTGTATGTATGTGATTTGATTTTAAGGGGTAAGGTTGAGAATTTCAGAATCTGAACTACATGTGTACAGAAAGGCATTATTTTTCTCATCTTTGCATCAGCTCATTTATTTATTTTAAAGAAACATAGAAAGGAAACCTGCTAAACAGAAACAGATGAAAGACATAACTCTAGCTATCAACAGCAATGTATTTGTTTAATAGTTCTTCTTTTTCTCTGTTAATCTCTCAAATTTCAGATTAAAAGTGTTGTTTCTTTTGCAATGTGATTATATTTGGATTAATTGTAATATGACTTCGATATTAGAAGTTACTGACTCAAGTATCACAGTTAGTCCCTATTTTTTAGCACAAGTCAATCTAAGTAATTTGTACAGATACTTGTCTAACCTTTTCTTATTAACTTACAGTGAAAGAGATTCCAACACTTTTCTACAGTCCTTGTGCAAGCTAGTTGTGTCTTAATAATGAGTTTTACCTCTATCTAGTCTTTGTTTTTCTGCTGGTAACTTGATTTACTCTAATTATTTCCCAAGGAGATACTTATACTCTTATGAAAACCTTACTTTCCATAACCATAGAGGAAGATTCTTGTGATCTCTCTCTTTGTCATGCCCTACACCAACAAAAGAACAAATCCAGTTTCTTTTGTCATCTTGGTCTTGCACCTGAGGTATATTTGTGTGAAAAAAAGTTTTAAACCTAGGTACAGTACTTCAACCCATCTTCTCCCAACACTGAACAGACCAGAAAATAGGTGGGTTCTGAGGTCACCACAGCTTTCAGACTTGGAGGAATTGCTCTAAAAGGTAGAGAAGTCCCCCCAGTCAGGCCAGTGCCATATATTATGCCTCTGGAGCTCAATGCTAAAATGGTGATGAGCGAGACTTCTAGCAGAATTTTGACAATAACATGTCTTCGTGGTACTTACCCAGCTGGAATCAGGAGTGATGATATAGAAGATTGTCAAATATGAGAGAGATAGGGCCCCAAAAGTCTCTGAAGGTGGTGGAGGTCTTTTAGGATGTCCAGCAATGAGGACCTCAGAGTCATATTAGAGACTACAGTGTCTCCTGGACTCTTCTAAGAAGTGATTCCACGAATAAGAGTGTCCACACAAGCTCAGATATAGTGTTTCTGAGGTTTAACACCCCCCTTTTAAATCAGAGACTTAAGATATAACTGGTGTAAAATAATTAAGGTGTTTATTGATTAATGAATAGAATATGAGGAAATTGACAAAGAACAACAAAATTATAAATAATCAAATTAGCTAAATAGCATGCTGTTAATATTAATTATTACACTTGTGCAGACTATTATGTACTGCTATGAAGCTGTTTAATATTGTTCTTAAATCCAGTGAATCAGATAAAGAGCTCCTATTGAATTAAGATTCTATAAGCATGAAGGTGCAAGCCTGTCTCTCCCCACACCAAGTCATAGGGAACTCAGTCAGTTGTCCCAGTGAACTTGGTATTTGCCTGGTGAACTTGGTGTTTTCTGGTCAGATTTGCTATTCTTTGTAGGCATCCACACTGCTACTGTCAGAGTTGCCCTACATTTGTATTCTGATGATTTCAACCCTTATAGTCCATTTTTTCTGAATTTGATGGACCTTCCCACATCCCTTGCATCTCTTTTTCTCCATCCAAACTCCTCCCAAACTAACAACCTGTCCCTAATTACTTCTTCTGGTTTGTTTTTTTTTTTTTTAATATTCGTTGCAGTTTTGCTAGGTTCCTACTTAAATTTGAAATTTCTGGGGTAGATGTCACCATTGCAGCAGATAACAGAAAAGGGGGGAAGATGATGCTACTACTGCTATTACTAAAAATGGAGGGTGACGAAAGATTCGGTTTCGGCATGGCAAAAGAAGGTAGGTTAGATAAAGATGAGAGAGGTTTTTGAAACAGAAGATGGGTTGATAAGTGAGAAAGGAGCAATGAAATTGCAGAGAATTAAAGGCTTGAACTCCTCAATAAATCAGAAGCCACATGTGATATTTGGCCCTTTATATTACCTGAAAATCATTTCAGGCTGTTGCATGAGCTCTTGATGGTTAAATAGTTGGTATGCTCTGGAGTAGTGCAGCTCAGCTTCATCAACATATTGGTTTGGATCTTTGTCCCTCTTTAGAAGATGGAGATTGCTTGCTAAGCACTTAGAGAGCATCTTCCAATTTTAGGTTGCTCTGAAAGGCATCTGGTTTGGGTGTATGAAAACAGCACCGTGAACAGAATCAGTGCAAGGACTACTGAGTGATTTGCTTAGAGAATACTCTCCTGTTCTGAGCCAAAATGTTTATGTAGATCCAAACTCCATCTGCTCAAACCACTGGCAGCCTGGTCAGAGCATCTAACCAGGGATCTCTTTTGAAGGCAAAAGTCTTTGATTAAGATTCAAGAGTTCCTAAAGGCTGCAATGCTTAGCAAGAAGATAGGATGTCAATAGTGCATGTTCTACTCTGGGTGGCTGTCTGTGGGGTCATGAGCTGAACATGTATCTCCTTATTGTTGCAAGCAAGGATATAAAGGAGAATGCATTACTGTGTGATAGACTGTAGTGTTAGGAATAGGGGTGGAAAAAAAGATTAGGACACTATAGTATTTTGTATGGATAATGAGACCTTTGCCCTGAGGAATCGGATAATTAAACATTAAAACCTAAGATTTCCTTTCATACTATCATAAACTCTATGTGGATGTTTATTTTCCTCTTAAAGCCATCTTCTTTGTTTCCTGTTTTTCCTGAGTTTCCTTCTTGATTGGAGAACACATACTTAGAGATTTCCTTACTTCTTTAACCCTTTGTTTAACACTAATATTGTACAATTTTACTAGCACAATCCTATCCTCAGAGTGCCTCTTTCAACTTCAGCTTTCTGAGACCTTTCAGAAAACCTCATCTAAGGTATTACGAGAGAAGCCAAGTGCATAGTTTTCATAATACCTATGAAACTGGTTTTGTTCTATGAGCACTGTACAAGGATTTCCTGTCTGATCATAAGTGCAAGTGGGAGTGAGTGAAAGTAACTGGAGCAAGAGTCGTTGGATGATTTTATGGGGTAAATTCTAGGTAAGCTTAGCACGCTCTTCCCGTCCCAAGGAATATACAACCTCAATAGGCAAAACACAAAGAATGATCAGATTGAAATTAAAACATGAGATAACAAGCGAGATACCAAATTTACATATTATTATCATATTTTAATTATCATATATCTTATTATGACCTTCTGCACACAATACATGTCCATTCAACATACATCCTCAGTGACAAGTTCCAAGAGCCCAGAATAACCGATAGAAAAACAATTCTCTCATTATTTTGGGTGAGCTGTAAAGACACACTAAATCTTAAACACCTTAAAATGTCTCAAACTGAAAGATGGGCAAAATGGAGCCCAGCATAGCTGCGTGCTTTGTATTATACTAGATTGAGCTACGAGTGCTTCACAACCAAGAAAATCTCCCTATCAATGAACAGGGAAGCTTCTCATGGATTTTTTTGAACATAGCTCTGAGCAGGCCAGGTAAAACAAAAGAAATGTGCCTACATGGACTGTGTAGAAGATACAAAAGCTCAACATGAAATACATAGCTTTGTAGTTAAGCCTTGTGAGTGAGTAGGTGCAAAGGACTGTGCAACAGATAGGAAGGTAGCACTTATTCCAAGTGTTCTACAGCATGAAGGTGCTCAGTTCACACCAATCAGGAGTAGTCACTGATAAGATAGACATGAGCTGTTTGGAGGTATTGTTAGAAGAGGAATTGCTCCCTCAAGAAGATCATAAAGACACAATAGATGTAGTTTTGTCTGCTTATACTTCGGCTTTGTATTACTCACCCTGCTCCTGATCTTCTCTCCATTCTCTCCTGCTTTTTTTGGTTGTTTGGGGTTGTTTACCTCACAGAGCAGTATTCTTCTCACATCAGGTCCTTGTTGCCCAGACTCTTCCATCCTGGCCTCCACTAGTCTTTGTACCCTGGCCTAGGTTATGTGTACCTACTCTTCTGCCTAGGTTATTTTTGAGAGGTTTGGTGAGGTTTTTTTTATGTGTTACTTTTTTCAATTTCTTTCTCCAGTCCATATCTATTTCTTTCTCATTGTCTCCACACTTTCTGCCTTTCCTCTTGCTCATATAAGAATCTCTGCTCTCCTTAATTAAGCACTAGAAATTCTAGGGTGAGGAGAGATCAGCAGTAGGGAGAGTGGAGTTCCCCTCCCACCCCCTCTCCTAGAATTAATGAATTCCATGAATTCCTCTCCCAGGACTTAAGTGCAATTGCAGAGAAAGGGTGCTCAATACTAGCTTACATTTTGCTTTGCTGTTGATGCTGTTGGTTATGGGCTTTTTTAATTCATTGTATGGCTTGGAAACTTGAATCATACTGCTAAAGTATAGAGGAATCAAAGCTATGGATTCTGACAAGAAATATGCTTTTTCAATATCTAAACATAGCAATAAAGAATAAGGTGCAAATATTGATTTGGTATATTGCTATCATTCTTTACTTAAGAATGTTCACCGAGACAGTGATGTCAGTGGTCAATGGTATTACAGTGATACAATGGCTATTGCTGTAGCATGGACTGTAGCTGACCTGAGACAGGCATCAACATTCTTTGAAATAAAATCGTTAGGTATCTATCCAGAGCTAAATTTAGACGATGTTCATAAGCAATCTGGAGGAATAGGTCTGGTAGAAGGACAGTTTATTAGACTGTTCCTTATGATCCAATAAGCTGGTACTACATTTTGCCACAAGACTATTTCCAGGAGCACAGCTATGTAGGGAAAAAGCCCCATACCATATGTCAGGATTCTACCCAGCACTAGATCTTTACCTCTTCTGGCCCAGGTTTTACTCCTGTTATTTTGTCTTTTTTCACACTGAAATGAGAAGCATGTTTGTACTAGGTAGTTAAGAATCTAAGTCTTGGGTTCTTAATCCTCCAGCAGGAGAAGAGAATGTGTTTGTTGTTCAGAAATGTAACAGAGATAAGAGCTAGATTTTTATGCCAGGGACAAGGATACTCAGGTTTATACTCTGTAATTTGCTTTGCCACATGGCACATTATGCAGAGTTAGTTGAGATGCCCTCATTTTTCCACTGGTAAAATCTGTATTCATTGGACATACATAAAGTAGACTGTACAAATGAGCACAAAATTTTGTTCCACAGCGCAAATGGCTTCTTCCCAGCACATGATAGGTAAATATTGTAACACTCAAACAGCACAGTTTCCCCATGTTCACTTTAAACTTTCAGACCATGGGCTGAGGAACAAGAGGTGAATGTGCAAATAGACTTTAAGCAATGAATATGAAAAGACGCCATACCCAGTGAAGCCTGTACTTGCAGAAGAACACAAACAGCCAATACAAGTTGTAACATTACAGCACTGCTTACAACTGACTGTTCCTAGGTGTTTTCACATCACCACAGTTAATTAGCCACTTCTGCATAGTATTTCATGGTTAACAAAGAGCCCTTTGAGATGCTTGGTAATAGCTCTCAGTATGAAAAGTAGGAATAGCAGTTCGGTCTTCTTAAATCTCTGATTTTCTAGAGAAGAGCACAACAAAAAGTTGTCAGAAAGGGCTAGAAAGTGGCAGAAAGCTTTCATCAGTCTAATGGAACCCATAAAGGATGACAAAACACAAGATAATGGTGTACTTGCAAACCTTCATCTTTAATGGTGTTGAAAATTGAGACCATTTTATTTGTACACTTGGAAAAATGATCCACAGAGTCCACAGAGTCAGGACTGTCAATACTGCTATTTCTCTTTAAGTTAAAGGGTTTTGTTCTTTCAAAATTGTTACACAGCATTGTTCGGCTGAAAGCAAAGCATATTCAGTGCAATTCATACAGGAACAAAGTGGACAACTGTGCTACATGGAGGACTCTCAGTGCAGAAGCATGAAGAACACAGAGCTGTGTTTCAATGAAGAGACTGGGACCAGTTGAACAGTCTGGGGCCAGGTTTGTAAATCGGTGTGGGGGCAGAGAGGATGTGAGGAAGGCAGTGGGTAACTGAAGTCTGACCCTGAAAGTGACTCGCAGAGTGAGGGCCAGAGAATCAGGGAGAGGCTGTGGCAGAGCACTGAAGTGGGAAGAACTGGAGGGGAAGAAAAGGATTAGGAGCTCCCAAGAAAGAAAAAGCAGATGAGGATTTGCAAGGATATGAGCTGGGTCTCATATATACTCATATAAGGATATGTTGCTGGGCAACAAAGTTAGAAATAAAAGTAGAGGAAGGATTAGAAAACAAGGACTAAAGGCAAGGTACACAGGGATGTCACAGTGCTCTCAGGTGCTGCTTCTGGCGTCCCCCGTTGGGGTGTCTCTGCACAGTCCCTTTGTGTTATCTTTGGTCTTTTTTGGTTGCTCCAGCCAGCTGGGATTAATTCATTTAATTGGCAGGCTATTCTTCCAGGTAGATACTGCTCTAGATAGATGATATCTCCCCATTTTAGTCCAAATCAGGCAATTTTTCAGCATTCAATCACATAGTGTTATTAAACAGACTATGCTGCCAGAGAACACGTGGTTTCCTCCACAGGTGGGATGGGAAGCAACCACTATGGTATCAGAAATGGAATGAGCTGAAACAAAGATAAGGCTCCTTTTTCTGTAGAAACCCTTGTATTGGCAGTGTTGGCAGAGGTAGTTATGCATGACTGTGACCTGCGTGAGAAACAGATGAAGCAGTGGGGTGATGCTTTTCAGATTGGGCTTGCTGAAGTCAAGCTTTCCAAAAAAAAAGGAAAGTTTTGCAGGATAGATTTTGCTTGGACTTCATCAAACCACGTGTGGTAGGGTGATGCAGTTTGCGGGACCAGACAACATCTATCCTGAAGTAAGGTTCTTGAACCACTGGTAGCATTATCACCTGCTTCTGTGGTGAATTGACCAACTTTCATTGTACCATTTCCCACTATTCATACAGGCAGTATGTCCAAATTTTCTGGGCATTTGACATAATCTCTTCATTTACAGAAATCCTGAGCATTCACAACTTCAATTGAAGTTAGTGGGACTTGTTCATATGTTATTATATTATATATTCATGTCTTTTGTGTATAATGCATATATATACAAACAGTGCTGCATAATACAAAGTACTCCCATATTTGGGCACAAAATCTCAACTAGATATGCAACATTACTGAATACTTTTGATAAGAAGGGTTTGTAACATTTATACCTTTTTAACAAAAGGAGAAAGGAAGGGAAGGTTTATTCCCTTATTTTCTTTCTTCTTTGTGTCGTATTACATGAAAAGCTGAGTAGAAGCATATAGTTATGACCTGTAAGAGGCTGGTAGATATGCTCCTCTCCATTTAGGGCTTTATGCTTGGGCTTGTTGCTGTTTGGGATCTGGGGCAGAAACAGTTGACTAAATGAGAAAAATTAAGAAATAAAGGGAGTCAAAATGCCCCATATTTGTAAATAAGCACTTAATGTGAAACCAAAACAATAATTTCCTGACTAGTTCTACATAATCTGAAATCAAACCAGTGGAAGTACAGAGATTATAAGGCAGAATGTAACTGTAGGTCCCAAGTCTTCTTTTTCAACCTCCAAATAATATTTTGCTGAAGACAAACCCCTTCCTGAAAGGTTGATTTTAACACTTGGAGCAAAAATATTTTATCTCTCTCATGTGAGCTTTTAAGGCAATTTTTGGGTTTTGTGGCCTCTATTTTTCGTTCTTGCTCATGTATATTACCATTATGGTATAATACAGTCAGATTTAAAAAAAAAAATAATAACTTTGTCAGATTCTCGTGCTGCTGTTTTCTCTGCAAATCCTATTTATTTTTAGTGACTTTTAGTCTACTGTGACCAAATATGGAAGAAGATAAATACACTGACTGAAGGCAGACTGAAAAGGACCAGATGAAGGTAGAGGCAGTATTTTCCTGAAAGTGTATTTCTTGTAGATATAGAGAGCTGTCTGCAAGAAGTTGTTAAAATGCTCCTAAATATTGATGTGAGGAAACGTAGCAGCAATGAGATTAGGAGGCTGGCTTTAAAGCATAAGTTTGCAGCTAGAAGACAACTATGACTCACACATCTGTGCTGTCCTCAATGAATTTAGCATTGTAATCAACGATATATACATTTGTCTCTTTTCCATCAAGTCAACCAGAAAAGGTTTAGTCACATTTTCCATTCATCTGCTTTTCAAATTCTGTAAGACCAGTATGTCCCACAGTTATTTTAGATTCAGCAGAACTTCCTCCAAAATCATATTTAAGTAGATTCCCAGTGACTGCCGTATGGGAACATATTTTCTGCCTTGTCTGGGCTTCTGTGTGCAACTTTTAATTAAAATGTACAGAGTAGCTGACTAAAATCCTACATTCCCTCTATATTGATGCATTCTTAATAGATAAATACAAATAATAGTATTGTGTGTTTTTTAATCCTAATTTCATAAGGAAGTTTATTTGAGTGAGTTTTCTGTTTCTTATTCAGCCCTAAAAGCTTTTGGACCCTTTCTAAACTTGACTTGAGAGGATGGTAGAGATACTAAAGATATGCAGCTGCTGCAAGCATGGTGAACCTTAAGGAGGGGTGAGCAGAGAGGAACTGGCAGCAGAGCCAGAGCCTGACCCTTCATGGCAGAGGGACCTGCAGCTGTCTGTACAGCTGGGTCTGATGGACATGGGAAAGAACAACAGCCAAATATGTTGCTTCCTGCTTTTCCCCTGGCCAAGGGCAATGGAGAAGACTGAGAGCACTCTCTGGGCAATGGGTGGTAGCACTATGGATGGAGGAAGGGGAGATTGTGACGGGTGGTGGTGAGGGTGCTGTCTGTCAGGACAGGAGAGGAGTGCAGCATGCTAACTGTGGGATATTGCAGGATATGGGATGCATCCCTGCAGGAAAATAGGCTTTTGATTGATGTGTCACTTTAGGGAAAAATATGTTTAAAAACTTTTATTTGAGAGGAAATAAGAAGTTACATTTTATATTCATAAAATCACTGAAACTCTATGTAACCATCTGTGTTTTCCCTTGTTTTTTATTGATTAGGCTTCTTTCTCTAATCAAAATAGAAACCAAAAGAGGAGCTTGAATTTCCAGAAGTTGAGTAATTTATAATTTTGCTTGAAAAATTATTCCTAACCCTCTGAATTTTCTTCTTTTCTTTTTTTTTAACCAACTTAAGATCTGTTTCATTTATTGTCATTTCACTGATGATATACTGGTGAAAAATTACTTCAGGCTGCCTGACATATCAGTTCTGACCAGGTAGCAGGGGACTGATTTCTGCTTCCAAATTTGCTTGAAAGTGTGTACATTAATAAAACAGTTACTGCTGATGATTAGTCCAGCGTCCAGCATTGAGCTTCATGCAGAAGTTCCTTGCTAACAGCATAAATATTTGAATATTGTTAAATGTTACATCTGATTCTTACTCGTTGCCTGTACTGGGATATAATCAGCAGGATTGTGTGGATCCAGGTCAGAGCTTGTTAAAGTGTATTAACGTTCACACTCTAAACCACATTACCAGTAAAAGTAACACATTTGTATGCTACAAGGCATAAAGTTTTTGTTTGCTTGGTACCTCAGTGACTACTTTCCTGGTTTGTAGTAATAGGGCAGGTAAATCCTCTTGAGATGATGAATGCTTAAAATTAAGGCTCTAGAATAGTATTTAAAGACTTGTTTCTGCTCTTGAATTTGCCACAGCTTCTGCATTTGACCTTTGGGCAAGTTAATTAGGGCTTTGCTTTGTGTGTTTAATTTGCTGTCTGTGAAGTGGTGATAATGTTATACATGGCTAGTTAGGAGGTAAAAGCATTCATATTTGTAATGAATTGAAATATCGTGGTAATAAAAGACAGAGGAAAGTGAGCAAACATGCAAACATGTAGACCTACTTTGCTCCCAAAGCTTCTTATCTTTTCTGCTGGTTCTGCTTGAAACACAACTATTTTCTCTCCCTACCAATCTAGTGTTTAGGGGCTCAGTATGAATGTGCTTCTGGTGAAAATCCCACAGTAAATACAGAGAGCTGTCTGTAGTCTAGCTCTTTGCTCCAGGTAGGGCTGACTTCAAAGCTACATGGAGCTGCTCAGGAGTTTGTCCAGGCATGTTTTGAAAATCTGCAAGGATGGTGACTCCCCATTCTCTCTGGGCCACCTGTGGCAGTGCTCAGACACTCCTGTGAGGTGAATTTTTTCCTTCTCTCCACTTGGAATTTCCCTTCTTCAGTCTGAGTTTTGTCTCCACTTCTGTCTTCATGCGCATCTGAGAAGAGTCTACAACATTTTCTCTACAACACCCCTTTGAGCATAAGAACACAGCAACCAAATCCTCTCAAGTCTTCTCTTCTTTTTTAAGCTACCCATTTAGGCTTTTAGAGAAATTCGGGGGAGGGAGAGGGGGCACTTTTAGATTTGGGGGGGTTTTAGCTCTGATGAAATAAACTGCATTGAAATTGAACAGCAATTTCAAATTATCTGCAAGCAAGAATTTTTTCCAGAATTCTGGAAAGAAGTAACCTCATTGCAAATTCTCATTTTTAAAAAATGGTATATATTAATCACAACAAAATCACATCAGTTTCTCAGAGTCCAACTTAGTACTTGGGGTGGTTACATTAGCATTAGATTTTTATATTGAAGAATCAAATAAGTCTGAAAATTCTACTCAGAGTTACAAATAAATAATCTCAAGAAAGGGAGTGTCAGACTGATGGCTAGCAAAGTGACACCTGTGAGGCCTTACACTAAACTGACCTGTTAACATGGAGCTTAGAGAATAGGCAGACTATGCCTAAATTCTCCCATACCTCTTCCTCCTCTTCTTCAGTGACACAGTAGGCACAATGGAGGGACACAAAGCCTCATGAATTTGTGGAGATGTTTACAGTAACCCTTGAAAACTTATTTCCAAAAACCTTTCACCTCAAATTCATGTTTTCCTGAGGTAGACCTACTGTTGCACCTTGTCTCCATTGAGGCTATGTTCATTAATGTTACTTAAACAATTGTTTGCATAAAATAGGTATGAAATGCAGACCTTAGAGAGAGAGGAGGTTCAGTCACCAAACATAAAGGAGGAAGGAAATTCTCACCTTATACTGAGTCAAGGAGCTGTTAATAGCCTAAAGAAACACAGACATGTCACCTAGTCTGCCATAATAACATTTGTAACCCTTAAGATACAAAGCAGTCTTTAATTTAACAAGAATATCTGCTGTCTCTTCAGTGGGTTAGAAGAAGATTTACTTTTGAAGAAAAAGACTGAAAAAACTCTTCAGGAGTACTGCAGAGAGACTGCTCATAAAGCTAGGGTGCTCCACAGCTAAGATCTTCCTTCTGATGCAGCCTAAAATGTACAAAGATTACATGTATGATGACTCACCTTAAGAAAATATCTGCAATTTTTTGGGTGAACACAGGAGGTAGGACAGCCACCTTTTTTGGCTTTAATTTTAAGAAAATTAAATATGTTTTTTTCTTTCCTTTCCTCAGGTGTGTCATGTAAATATTCTGACTTCCTGGTCTACTGCAGTTGTTTTAAATAAATACTTTCAACCTCTTCCTATCCTTTTAATGTCAGCGTATTTTGAGCTGAATGGCCTTGCAAGGTCAGTGGTTAACCTCAAGCTATTCTACATCTAAGAAGAATGGAGCTGTCAGCAGCAGTTCTGGACAAGGAATTCTGAGAGGGCAGTAAGCATGGACCAAACTATTCGACATGTCTGTGGAATAGCATTTGCACATGGGTGTCACATAAATAACAATAACAAGACTCTTTACTGATAAAAGCCCAATATTATTAGTGTAGTTGTCGATTCACATATAGCAAGACCAATGAAGGTGTTCCGTGTTGCAGTGTAATGAATAACCTGTCTCCTTTTCACTTCTTGGCAGACAAATCATTCCTAAACAAAGAATGCATCATGGAAAAGCTGATGCATTTTTTTTGTCATTCTCCTTGCATGCCTGCCGCAGTGGTAGGTTGCTTTTAGAAAGAGAGGACTGCCTCGGCCATTTTTTGTGGCTGTCAATAACAAAACTGACTGAGGAACTTCACATTTGGACGTTATACCTGAGTGTTGAAATCAGGAACTGAGGCCAAGAATTCAATTCAAATTCTGAGTTATGCTAATTGCAACCACATCAGGGTCCTTTAATCCTTGAAATCTGTGATAAAAGCTGTGCAGTAATAGGTAACTTCTACAACGATAGCCAAGTTTTAGACTGTACATTCAACCTTATATGATATGTGATCACAATCCCATTGCCTTAACAGCACTTCACAACTGCTTATTTAAGAACTGGATTACTCTGCAACTCTGTAAAACTCTATTCAAAATAAACTTCTATGCTCACTTTGAAAAGTGATAAAAGAAGATTGGGTTTTGCGGTAGCAATTTAGTCATCTGAGCTTTTGGCTTATTTGAAGCTTCAAAACTGTATTAAAAACGCATATATACAAAAGAGAGAACATACACTTCCTTGTTTTGGAGAGTTCTAGGCAGGTACTGCTACATAACCAGCTACTTTGTTCAGGGAAATTATGATTGCCTTTCATCATCTACAGCAAGGGAGTGTACGCTATGGCCACTTGAGAATTGCACAGCGCTGCTTAGTGATTATCAAGTAATGGCTGATTGCTTTTGCTAATGGGTTTGCTTTTGATGTGTTTTTTGTGTAACGTCACTTCACATGCAGGATTGTGAAGTGTTTTGCTGAACAGGAAAAGAATGTTAAATAAAACCTGTCCTAGAGTTCTATTATTTGTGAATGTAGGGGGTGTCAGCTATTGGAGGGATACAGGCACTACACCTCTGTCATCATCATCACAGAAGGACTGACAGAAAAATCACCAAAAAAAAGATACAGAGCTTAGAATTATGTAGTTCTTCAAAGAACAAGAAATTTCTTGGCTCTTATCATGTTTTTTCTTGTTATTTGATATCAAGTGATTAATACTCCATGAGTTGGTTTTCATTTTTGAATGCTATCTTGCTACACTACAAGTAATTCTCCAGTGAGCATTCACAGTTATTGCTCATGTACTGAGGGCTGATTTTTATTTACATAAAATCCATAGTTTCTTTCTGCTTTATGGGATGTTCTGTGAAACTGAGTTAAACATAGATTATGTATGTACTAATTGTTTCACTTTCTGTTATATATTATGGCAAACATAATACACAAACAAATACAATAATAAATACAAATAAAATAATACATAAACAAATACAAAAAACATAGCGCTTCTGAAAATGTCTATGTATTTGATTTTTGTTTTTATTTGATGAAAACTCTGCTCTGTTTCAGCATGACTGAAGATATTTCTGTCAGGACAGTTTCTCCATAGAAATCATTTCTTGTTCTGGAACTTTCTGGAATTTTTTTCATTAAAATATCTGGCCACATATGTTGACGTCTTCAGAACTGATGGAGTTTGTCCCATGTGTTTGAAGGATCTAGCCCAAATCACTCCAAGTATTTATCTGTTGCCTGAAAACTCTCAGCATTTGATACTATAGGGTATCAAGAATTTAATGGAGTTCTGCTCTGTTCACATTGTACTGACTCTGGCAGGGATGGAGTTCATTTTCTTCGTAGAAGCCCACACAGTTCTGTGTTTTCATTTGGTGTCCCAAACAGTGTTGATAACACACTGATGTGTTAGCAGTTGCTGAGCAGTGCTTGCACAGCGTCAAGACTTTCTCTGTTTCTCACACTGTGTGCAGGTTGGGATGCTGGGATTAGGGAAAAGTTTGGGAGAGGACACAGGCAGGATAGCTGACCGCAGCTGACCAAAGGCATATTCCTTACCATGTAATGTTGTGCTCATGAATAAAACTGGAGGGGACACGGGGTAAATTTCCCAAAGTAGCGATTGATCAGAAAGCGGCTGGGCATCGATGCACTGGTGAGAGGTGGCGAGCAATTGTCTCTGCAGCACTTCTTTTCCTCTTTTTCCTTTGCTTATTTAACTGCCTTTATCTCAACCAACAAGTTTTTCTAGCTTTTGACCTTACGATTTTCTCCCTATCCCACTGGTGGGATGTGAGCAAGCAACAGGGCGGAGGCTTAGCTGCTGGCAGGGGTCAACCCACCATGCACTTACATTTCTAAATATTGTAAGAATCTGTTCTCGTACCTGCAAGTTACAGCCATAATAAATATGTCATTGCCTGATCATCTTGTCTGGACTTTCTGTCTCTCCTAAATAGCATTACAGCTTCGTGTATGAGGAAATGTACCATAAAATAACTTGCATTTAAGTAGAAGGGATTCGAATATGAGATTTTACTGAAATACATTTATGTTTGAGAATAAAACTGAACAAAGCCATATTGGCAAATTGAAGTTCTGCCTTAGAAACTCAGGCATTTTTTTCAAGTCTCAGTCTCATGTGTTTTAAGTTAGTTTCCTAAATTCATGCTTTAGAAATTAGCTAGGGTTTATTTGTACACTTTGATTTTCTTTTTCTATGTGGGGATTGCATTAGAGCTTAGAGATAATGAGTAAAAGTAACTCCAAGAGGTAATTTAGTTGGGCAGGATGCAGACAATGTTTGTAAATACCTTAGACTTACGGTATATGGGACACATTCATCTTCTTTCACATGATGTAGAAAAGATACGTGCATGTACATATGTATATTTATTCGCATATCTATGTAGCTGATGTATTATTGGAAGATGCAGCACACAGCTATGTGTGAAATATAGCAAATTTTGAACTATGTGAATGAGCCAAAACTGCTTAATTCTGAGCAATTTTGTGATCTCAGAAAACCACTAAACTAGGCTGCCCAGAGTCACATTTAAGGCTGGTTGCTGTCTCTTTTGAAATACCTTTGATTTTGCTTTAAATATTCAAGGCTTCTTCCCAGCATAGCTAGTGCTCCCAAAGAGTTCTTCTGCATTAGAAGATAACACAAGATGAAGCATGATGTTCAGTTAAAGGTAATTTTTTTTCATATATTTTCATTTTGCATTTTTGTGAGATGCTGAGGGTTGGGTAAGTTAATCCTTGGGTTAGTTTGCAATAGTGTTCACTCTAACATTTTCAAAGTTAATCTTATGCTGTTTGCTAACAGTTACACAGAAATATGAGAAAACACACTTAAAACACCTTATGTTATTCTGACCAGATGTGATGACCATGCAAGACCATATGGTAGCAGGAGGGAAAGTTGGGGGCTGGCTGGGGACACCATTGCCAGTTTAGCATTAGAGAGCTGCACAAGTGCTTGGGAATAGGGAGAAAATGTTGTTTCCTGCTAGACCCAAGCCTCTTTATACTCCATCCAGATGCTTTGGCAAAGAGCCTTCTGCAACGCTTTCATCCAAGCAAGTACAAGCCTTCATTGTCCTAAAATGACCCCTTAGGGAGCCTTTGGAGGAGTCCAGTACACACATATACATACCAGTAGCACAGTGGGCTTTGCTCTCAGCACTCAGATACACAGAATAAGGATGTATAAACATTACCAGTTACTCGACACTAAAACAGTGCTGCTCCAGCTCCTTGGTGCTAGTGTTGCTTTGAGAGTGAGGCAAGTCTGGCTCCTATTGAGACCTGTACTGGTCCTTTAATTCTCAAGCCGAGTAACTTAGGCCAGATGTCTCCTTCAATGGCAGTATATACCCGCCCTGCCCAGCTGAAGGCTTTCAGTCTTTGGCATAAGCTGATGAGAGAAAAAAAGGCTGAGAGGCTCTAATAAGATAAATTAGAAGTGAAGCACAAAACCAGATGAACCCAAAATGAAGGAGCTGGTGTCTGTTGGCAGGTCAGTAGTTAGAGTATTCACTTGGAGAACCATCTTCCATTTTCATGATTTCTTCAAAGGACATAATCCTGTAGCTGCAACATCCTTGAAGGGTGTTTTAAGGGGCTACATTTTATTCTGGGGAAGAAAGGTGCTACCAATTTCTTTTGATGAAACTGATCCACCTTGTATAAAACAATATCTCTGGGAAAAGTACTGATGTCTGCATGTCCAGTCTTATAAATGAATATCATAACCAACAGGTTTTTTATCATTTTTTTCTCTTTCTTACATGTATTTAATTAATTAACACTCAGGTTTGCTATTTCAAGTACAAGTACTTAGTATGAGACTGTAAGTACTGCATTCTCCTTATCCCAGTGTATTCCATTCGTATAGGAACTGGGTAAGGAATATTTTTTTAGCGAGAGATATATGTATTTAAATCCTCTCAAAAAAAAAAAAAAAGAGCTTTGACCTTGCTGTTCCATCATTAAGCATTAGCTGCCGAACTGAATAACACATTTCATTTCCTCCAGAACGCCTGTAAATACAAAACCAATTTTCTTTCTCTGCCAAATATAATTAAAAATTGTGGATCGTTCTGGGAGAACTGAAGCCACAGTAGTTTGTAAAAATAGATTCTCAGAAATTCTTTTTTATAGTTTTTGCCATGCTGTTACTGAATGCACGTGGAGAAAGTACTGAATATAATTCATTTTATGTAGACCAAGGGGTACAAAGTCTCTGAAGCTAATTATACAGCAAAAGTCTTTGTGCCGAAAGAAATTACTCATTTGCATAGTGTTAATAGGCATATTTAGAACAGTTCTAGTATTGGAAAGAGTTACTTCTTTGCACTTTTGCAAATTCAGGTAGGTTTCTAGGTTGATCATGCAATTATAGGAATATTCTGGTCAGGAGTGACCTTGGGAGGTCATCCAGCTTAACCTACTACTCAAAAAAGGGTCAGCTCTGAGGTTGGACCAGGTTATTTAAAGCTTTACCCAGACTGGCCTTGAAAATGTCCAAGGTTGAAAACTGTACAATCTCTCTGGGTAATCTGATCCACTGCCTGACTGTCTTCTTGGTGGAAAAGTGTCTCCCTATATCCAGTCTCAATCTCTGTTGTTTCAACTTATGCCCCTTGTCTCTTGTCCTGCTGGCACACACCACTGTGGAAAGCCTACTTCCATCTTCTTGGTGACCTCCATGTAAGTTTTAGAAGGCTGATAGTAGGTGTGTGTCCCATCACAAGCCGCCTTCTCTCCAGGTTGAACAAGTTCCGTTCCCTCAGCCTCTCCTCCCCAGAGTAGGTGCTCCAGCCCCTTGACTGTCCTGGTGGCCCTCTGCAGAATATATTCCAGTTTAACAATGTCTTTCTTGCATTAGTGGGCCTAAAACTGCATGCAGCATTTGAGATGCAATGCAATGAATGCTGAGTAGGAGGAGTGATTTTCCTCAATCTGATAGGTATGGTCCTATTAATACACTCCATGGTGCAGTTGGCCTGCTTGGCTGCCAGAGCACACTGCGGCTCATGTTCAACTTGCTGCTACCAAGACTTCCATTCCAGGAAAGCTGTTTCCCAGCCAGAACATCACTATCCTTCCGAGATACAGGACTTGTTGAACCTCATAAGGTTCCTGCTAGCTCCTCCCTGCACCCAAGGTGCCATCAAACAGAGAATTCTAGGAAATTGCTTCTCCTGAAGTCATTCAGTAATAAAGCAAGTGATAAAAGAAACATAAAAATGATAATTCGTGAAACTTACTAGTATCTATGTGTGAAACAATTTATGTATTTTAAAAATAAAACCACCATGGATAAGTTTGTAATGGTATAGCAAACTTTATTTATTGGAATATCTTCTGATAAATGTTATTAAAATTTTCATCAGCACTGAAGTTTACAACCAGATTGTACAACCTGAAGATTATTTTCTCCTTGGAGGATTCCTGGAAGTTTGATATAGGAATTAAAAATGAACGAGAGGAACAAGTGGTAGGAAACTTCTGAAAGAAATTACATATATTGGGTTGAGCTGGTTGAACAAGATTATTAAATAAAAAATTCCAAATGGTATTTACTGGCCAGTTTTCTTCAGACAGATTTCTCTCCAACAGAGTGCTGACATATCAGAACTGACAGAGTGACAAGTGGACAAGAATCAGCACCTATTAATTTTAGTTCAATGTAGACTTTCATTTTATGATAGGCTTTCTTTGCAATACTTGTGCTATTTAAAGTAAATAAATAAATCTGTATTTTGTGGCACTTAGCTGGTTGCTCCTTAAGTCTGATGTCCCAGAGAATCTGCAGACTTGCAGGTGCTGGGCTGAGACAATAAAATACAATAAAATACCAGTAATAGGTAAGTTCAGCAAACAATGTCTTGATAATGTAGATAGTTTCTCCTGGGGGGAAAAAAAAAAAGAAACAAATTTGAAAGGAAAGTCTCTGGTAAGTAAGACATAAGCAAACATTGCTGTGGTATGAACAACTAAGGTACTTGCTATTCCCAAAAACAAATATGCTAACTGTGGTGGTGATGGCGTCACTTATCTTTTTACATCTACTCACTCATTCAGTCTTGAATCTCAGTCCCTTGGAATGAACCAGTGTGTTTTACACGCAACTGTTTTCCATCCCTACAACCACACACAGGACATGCTTTTATTCTGCTCTGTTTTCATGCTCCAGTATAGATTCTTCCCACTAGGGATCACCAGCTGGCTGCCAAAAGTCACCAGCAAAGATTGCTTATTATTATTTTCTTGTAAGATTAAATCCTGTATGTTTTCACTGTTAGAGTCGTAATGACTTTTGAAAAAGCAAGTTTACAGACCTAGTCAACTCACTTCCCCTTTTCCTATTCCTTTTTTCATTGTACTTGTGGAATCCTATCTAATCTTAGATTGCAGTCTCGTTCTTTCACTTAGTGTGTGCTAAATATTGCACAAAATTGGGACTCGGTAGTGTCTGAGGAAGTTAGGACTAGTCTTTCCATATGTACTAGAACTGAAGCACATCTGTTGTAGCTGAATATCACCAACTCTCCATCACCATCCTTCCCTCATGTAATATGCCACCTAACATGAGATCCATGGGGTCAGAAACTAATTAGATGATCTATATTTCTAAATTTAAATCTATTTTATTTACTCTAATTCAACGCTGCAGAAAAATGCCAAATGACATTGAATTACTCATTGGTAAGGTTCATTTGAAACAACACATATTTAAAGGTTTAAATTTCACAAGACGAACCATCAGAAAGAAGGTAAAAAAATAACACTGAAAACAAGAAGATGGAAATAACTCATCATGGTGCAAAATTCTTTTTGGAAAATATATGATGTCTGAGAAAATCTATAGTCTATGAAGACTACCATTAGATCACATAGGATGTGATCTATTGAGCTCTTTAAATTTATGAAATAAAATGCCTCTTGTGTTTCTCTTATAAAGAAACCAGAAAGAATTCTTTCTGGCTTCCTGTTATTGGATTGATATTTAGATAAGTATTTTATTCCTTCCATAGTTGTAAATATTGTTGTGCTAAACTGATTTAATAGCCCTTTCTGCTTGGATGGGAGCCTGTCTGTGGTATTATGCACTCTGCATTGACCATTTTCTAATCCACTCCATAACCTCTTTATGACAGAAACTCTTTGGGTGCTGTACCATTTAAGGGAATTCTCAAACATGAATTAGGTACCAGCTTAGCCGTATAATGCATGAGCGGCATCGTGTGCATGGTAAGTGCTAACAGAAGCCAAAATCCTAAGCTAGAAGTAACTTTCAACAGCTGGCAAGAAAAGCCAAGGAGAGTGATGAGACCTTGGAGCCTAATTCCACTATGGGTAACACTCACTGCTTCCGTAGCTTAAAGGCTTTTGTTTCAGGAAGATATGGAATGTCGTGTTTGACGAGACAACTTACAAAGGTGCCTCCTAGCCAATACCTATGAATCTATGATTTTGTGACTCCAGATGGAGGGAGGGACTTGTAACCATGACATCAGCTTTTGTGTCATATTGATCACACAATCTAGAATGCCAGTTTGTATCTGTGGTGTTGGCCTGGGACAACAGAACAGCTGCGGTTGCTGCTCTGGCCAAGGTGCACCAGGACCTAGAGAGCATTTGTGCTTGGCATGGGGAATACACACACTGGCACCAGCACCAGCACATCCATTTCTGAGACACCATCACTAATCACTAATAACCGGTTTGAGCTCAGCAAGACCACGCATAATGGCATGACTATGATAAATGTCCTCCTTCCCCTTTACCTTTACCTTTGCCTGCTTCCCAACCACCTGCAGGATCTGCAGCAGCCTGCTGAGGTGCTCTTAAGGCTCAGCGAGCCTTGCTAAGACAGATGAGCAGTGCAGACAGCCAGCAGTGGTAGAGCTAGGACAAATGAAAAGCAGCTCTGGCTTGGCTTCTAAACAATGTTTAGAGCAAGAGGATGAATTGGGGCTGCATTAAATTCAGTATGCAGACAGAGTCTTGGTGGCTGGTACAAAGCAGTGCGTAGTGCAGAATCCAGGAAAAGTCAAAATCTGGTAAGCTTGGCCAGAGATAAAGGTTTGCATTAACAATGGCTGGAAGAAAGCAGAGAAAATCCATTTTTGACGGACATGAGGGAGGATTGAAGGTCATGGATGATCATGCAGGAAGTGCAGTTATTCAGCCACTGCCACCCTGGCATGGATGGCCTCCTGCTGCTGCCTTCTCTGTCACTAGCTCAGATACCTAGGGAAAGAATATAGGTATAAAGAAAGGATATACTGAAGTGCACCAAATATTCCAGCATCAAGGATTTACAGCCTCGGGACTTTCCAGTGCAGAAGTGACCATTCTATGGTAATATGGTCATATTTTACCATTCTATGGATTTCTCTCTCTTACACCATCTTGTATCCCTTCAAAGCCATGCAAACAATTCTCTCTCGCCAACGGCCAGCAAGCAGTTTCATAGTTTAACACTGTGTGAAGAACCTCCTCCTTTGGTTTGTTTTGAACCTGCTACCTGTTACCCTTATTTGATGTCTCCTAGGTTGTTTTTTTTGATAGAAGCAGTGACCTGCATCCTCTCTCTTCCCAGGCTGTTTTGATTTCCTAGGCTTTTTACGTACCTTTTCCATGACCTCAATCAGCTCCATCCTAAATCGAAGAGTCCTTGTCTAGTTGTTCTCATACAGAGCCTTTCCAGATCTTTTATTCTTACTGTTGACCTTGTCTATATGTTTTCTAAGCCAGCTGTAGCCTTTTTGCTACAGCAAAAGGAGTAGAGGAAGTTGGCAAGAAACATTTTAGAACTGCATAGCAGCAGCGTAACAATATGTTTTATTCTTTGTTCTTTTCCTAATAATCTACTAGCCCTCACCACATATTTTTTGGCCATCACCAAGCATTGATCTGATGTTTCCATGCAATTGTTTATTTTCATGAAAGAGCCATGTAATATGCAAAACAAAAAAGCATTAAAAACTGTTAATTGAAGACGGAATTCTGTACGTGAATGGAATTTGTTTAGATCAATCTAGATAATTCCCAGGGAAAAAAAAAAAACCAAACCAAAAAACTTCTGTATTATTTCATTTCTTTTGCTTCTTGAGGGAAAAGCTGCAGGGTTTTATACAGGCAATAACAAAGAAAGTCAAGAATCCTGTACTTCACAGGTCAAGAAATGCTGTGGGGAAGACAGGTGACTCAGAAACCCCACAGATTATTTTTGCCCTATTTACATGGAACTGTGTCATTTAAAATAGACAAAATTGAATCACATTTTCTGAATTTCTCTAAGAGAGTCTCAACACCAAATAAATTGAATTGCAGGAGATTTTTTGTTTGAGTTTCGTGTTTCTTTAGCTTTAGTAGTTTGATCTGCAATTTTGTTCCAGGACAATCCCATCCTTTTTCTATACCTTTTTATCTACTGGATTAAATGTGAAAGGAGGCAAGAATTTGGGCTTAATATTTTGAACTGTAACCTGGAAGATCAGTGTTTAATTATGTCTATAATCTTAGTCATTGAGACTGTCTGATCCCTTTATCTATGAAACAGAGGAAAAAAAATGAGAGTGAACGAAACTTTTTCTACCAGCAGGAGTATTGATGGCCTATTCATGTGCACTTCCAAAAGTGATTCTTTGACAACAATTTATGTTTTTAGCCCTCCAAAATTGGGAAATAAACAACAGAATATGCTTCCAAACATCTTTTAGAAACTGGAAATGGGAAAACTTCCTTTAACACTTTGGAACAAAAGAGAGTTTTGGGGAAAAAATAACATCTAACAGTTTTCTGACCCACTCTACTTTGAATTCTTCATGTACAAAATTTCTGCTGTGTCTCCTCAGAAAGGCAAAGAAACTGTATTTTTATAAATCTCTAAATGACTAGTAAGGTAGTTTGATTTTTATTAAGTGATAAAGTTTGTTTTCCCTTGAACAGTATAGTGAATGACATTAATCTTCACTCAATGTCATGCTATGTTCTTCATTTGGCCACCTGTTTACATGAATGGGGTTATCAATATCACTTGTGTAATAAGAACACTAGGAACTACACAGATATCATTCCTGGATTTATGAGTCATTGGCTTTTTCTGCATTCATTGAGGCAACTAAAAAAGGGGAGACCCTACTTTTACAATGCAACCTGCCTGGAGATGTCTATGAGACACCCAGTGGCACTGAATATGTCAGCCTGAATCTGTCTTAACCTGAATCAATCTGACAACTCAGCTCCCAAATTTCCATCATGATATATTGGCATAAATCCAGTGAAAGGCACTGTTGAAGCACATCCTGCAGAGATCAGGTTCTATACCTTTGTCCAGTGACTGTGGAAGACACAATGATGGTGGCTCCAGGCAGTGAAGCAAAAATGGGGGGAAAAATATGATGGTTATTCCAACTTCTACTAACTTCTGCTTTTACTCTGTGAAAGAAACAATATGGGCACAGTAAAAAATCATCATTTCTCATTTCATACTTCAGCTTTTTTTTTTTTTTTATGGTTAAGTCTTTCTCTTTTTGTCCTATTCCATTCTTTTTTTCCCTGTGTGCTTACTGTGGATAAGTATTATTGTTCTTTCTATTGTAGCAATGCCCAGAAGCCAAGAGAGATCAGAATCCTAATATATTTGGAACTGTACGTACAAGTGGTAGAAGCAATTCCTACTTCTAAGCATTCAAATCCCAAAGGGACATAATAAACAAAGTGGGAAGAGAAAAGGAAAAATTATTGTGGTTTGGTCTTCTCAGAATTACACTGCTGGGTAGTGGAAGAAGCAGGAATAGATCACAAGACAATGGCTGCTATAGACTTTGCAACACAACAGAACAACTGGAGTGAGTCTACTAGCAAAGGGTCACTGAGATGGTTGAACGGCTGGAGCACATGACATACAGTGAGAAGCTGGGAATTTGCTTGTTTAGCTTAAAAAGGAGGCTCAGGGGAATCCAATTGCTGTGTTCTACCCAAAGGGGTCTTGCAGAGAAAATGGAGTCAAACTGTTCTCAGAGGGGCATGAAGAAAAGAGCGGAGACAATACTCATAGGGTGGAACAAGGAAAATTCCAAGTGGGGGAAGGAAAAGATTCACCTCCATCAGAGTGTCTGAGCACTGGCACAGGCTGCCCAGAAATTATGGGGAATCTCCATCCTTGGAGATTTTCAAAACATGCTTGGATAAACTCCTGAGCAGCTTGACTTTGAAGTCAAGTCCTGTGTGGAACAGGGCCTGGACTAGAGATGTCTGGAGATCCCTTCAATCCTGCATCCCTCTATGATTCTGTGTATTCACTGTAGGATTTTGGCCATAAGCACTTTCACTAGACGCAATTCTGCTCATCCCCTGAAAACTAAATCTGATGGGTTAAGAAAACATCTGTGTTTCAAGCAGGGAAGAAAGTGAGAAGAAAAGACAGTTTGGGAGAAAAGCAACTGCATACATTTGCGTACACTTCAGTAGTTATTCTGTGATTTGATATTCATTTAGAGGTTTTCCCACAGCCAAAACCACATCTTTTTTTGTTGGTCAAAAGGAATATGATTTTGTGCTATCATATTGTTTTACTGGTTATAATAAGCCTGTCTGACTTTTTACTTTGGAACTGAGCCTCTGGCTACATAGATAAGACAAGTCATGGGCACTCCTGCTAAGTAGGACACAAGCACTGAAACGATTGCTATTTTCATCTCTATTGCAACAAACATTCTTCTAAGATATCGGTGTTGTGTGCTCTTTTTGTTCTGTTTTATGGTGAAACTTACATGGTTTTTGTCACTGTGTTTCATACAAGCTGCATCTGTAAATGCTTTTTTATTGCAGAATTGGCAGGGTCTGAGAGAGTGCTGAGTAGCTGGAGGTCAAGGAGAATAAAACCAGAATACTCTTGATTAGAGGAGAAAAATACCTAAAATATCAATTTGGTATTCAGTAAAAAATGTCTCACTTTCAAGTCTTTATTCTTCAACATTAGTTAATTCTTTTTCAGAGAACAGTCAGAAACCCTTGAGGAAGCATTGGCATGGTCACTATAGTGTACAGTTTTTCTACAACTTCCATTAAATAAGTATGGCATACTAATGTGATATATTTGTATCTGCTTTGAATAGATATCCATTTATGTGTACAGATAGTTAGCAGCTATTATCCCAACAAGAATGTCACAGGAGGATTTTTTGTAACAGCAGGTGTTGATTCCTTTAAATATACTTCTTAGTTCTCAGGATGCCTGAGTGAAGGTCCATAGAAATAGACAAGATCTTGCTTTTCAATAGAGTAAGTGCACAAGTAGTCTGAGAGCTCAGCAACAGTGACCAAAGAATCTTTAAAAAAGGTCAGACTACCCTCAGTTTTTCTAACTAAATAGTTTGGCATAAACCAACATATTTAATGTAAAACAGTTGGCCTAGTTTATTATGATGTGTGTTGCTGCCTTTAAAATTTCAATCAGTGATGTTGATTTCAGGAGATTTTGCATCAGATCCTAGATCTCTTTAGGAAGAGGCTATATTAAACATACATGACAGAACAGACTATAGATTCGTGTATATTAACTTCTGCTTTATTTTTAAAAATCAAGGAAAAGGGAAGGGGTGATGCCCAAGATATCTTGAAAGCTCTTCATATGTTTCATATTTGTATATAAATTGTTCCTCAAACGATGATCCATAGAATTACAAAATGAGTTATAAGTAGTCATTCCCAATAAAAGAGAATATGTCTGCCTGTCTTTATTTATTTATTTACTTTTGCAGAGGAAGATGCTAACTCAATATATTATTCCCAAAGTAGAATGTTTCTTAGACAATTTTTCTGGCTTCTGGCTTTGAAACACAATAACATTTTATTGATCCATGAACTTTCTTCCATCAGGTGTTATAATTGCATCAAGTGAAACATTTGGTCCATAATATTAACTTTACTAGTCTAAGTATTTAGCCAATATCTGAGTCTCTACACACTGTTTTTGTTGGTTTAGATGGAGAAAACGATGATGGAAGGCAGCTTAGTGATTTAACAAAAAATCTCTCAAAATGGCACATAGTTTTGTTTTCTTGCAGTACAAAAGTTCTAATTTAGTTTACTTTCTGACAGCTCTGGAGCTCCAGGGACTTAGCTATTTCTCAGAGTTTTTCTGTGCCTGAGGCTGTGATTATTTTTTGTTCTTCTCTAACAGCTCTTTTGATTGCCTTTTTTCTCTGGTTAATGGGGCACTAGCTTCTGGAAATGTGTGACATAAGCAGTTAAACCCAGTTCTGACAAACTCTTCAGGAAACCCTGTTATCTACAGGACAATAAGTTGAACTTCTGAGACACCTGAACTTCTTCATTAGCTTCACCCTATCTTTCCGCAATAGTGAGATTTACTCATCGTTTGAGTCTAACTCATAGTGGTCCAAAGGACTCATTCAGGTTGAGGGAAGTCTAAGCTGGAACCAATGTCCTTCCTGAGAAGGTTTTCTCCCAAGTCACAAAGTAGGCTTCAGGAACTAGTATAATCTAAGAGGTGGCTCTCTCAGAATTACCTCACAGGGAACCAACTCCTCAACAGTGCACTGCAATCAGGATTTTCAGCTTCTCCTGTTCGTCAGCCTTCCTGAAGGAAGAGTTACATTTGCACACCTGTCATGTTAAGGGCAGAACAACGGTGTTATAGGTGGAGTTCTGATCATATTAAAAGATGGGTTAATAAATTTGTTGTCAGACTATAGAGAACAGCAATTACTCAGTTAGATTGCTCACCTAGATTCAAATAGTTGCTATGATAAAGTATTTTACATTAATTATTCATTGAATAAGAAACTGGAATCCAAGTCATCTTCATCCCAGCAGAGGTGGGAGCCTCTGCTCACAGATTAGAGAATTAAAATACATTCTCTCTTAGATTCAGTAAATTCACAGAATCATTCAAAAATGTGGTACAAACAACAGTTTGCTGCCTAGGCTTCAGCCTACCAAGAAGATTGTCTGTCTTCAGTTGTATTTAACATGGTCTGAAGGAGCTAATTTGTCTCTCATTCCTGTGTATTAGGATCATTCTCTTGTTTACAGTCTGTCCTAATTACGGCTTAATTAAATATACAAAATTCAATATATCCAGAGCTAGCATGAGAAACACTCTTCAGCGAATCACCTCTAGGCTAGTGCTTGGGTTCACATCCATGCCAGAATGAGGCACCATTCTTGGTTCTACAATGGTCTTGTCTGCCCTGCATGAGAACCCTAATATCACAATGTTTTGGCTATTCTAATGCTGCTTGTGCAACAAATGCCTGAAATTCTTCAGTATATGTCACCTTTGCTCCAGTGAAGAGAATAAAAATTGTTTTCTATACAGCTTTAGGCAGAGCCGTCTGCTGGCCAGTGGCCCTGTGAAGTGAGCGACAAGGGACCATCCAACAGATTTTTTTGAGGCACTGGCACTTGGAGGAGGTTACCAGGGAGCAATGGACAGCACCATAGTCGGCAGCACCATGGGATGTCCTTGATGTGCTGATTACTGTGCTTGGTCTGCTGTAGATCTGAACTAGCCACTGCGTAGGGGTGTATGTCTGTGTAATGTGTTACCACAGTGAGCTTTTTAGCTGTTAGTGTCAGAGAAGAGCCCTTTTAGCATCTAGGGCTAGACTCAAAGAAGGCATATAGGACTTAAAATGTAAAAACACACCTCCTGGGATTCATTTAGAGACATGGACTCCCTCTAAATCCTTTCTGCAGCTGTTAGGTCCCCACCACTCTGGTTTCATCAATCCCCATGGCCCAGCTGTCCCTGAGGAACTTCAAGAGGAACATTGCTGCTGAGCTGGAGAGACAGTGCAATGCAATGGCTCAAAGTAGCAGCAAGAGCACTGGATGGTCTATCAAAATACCAAGTCAGTTATGCCTAGTACAGGAAATTTTAAACTTCAATATATCAAAGTTGCAAAGGCTCTTGCATATATGGAAAACTCCAGTTGCCCAGCCAAAAGAATACTCCCCCTAAATATAAGAGGAAAAGTTAGGGGAAGGCATTTTAATTGCTTCTTTGCAATGCTAGTAAAACTTAGACTAAAGCAGTAATGGAAAACCCTCAGTAAAACTGACAGTTACTGTTCCAAGTGTGAAGACAAAAATGTGTTTCACATACATCAGCAGCCAAAACTGAGCCTTTTGGGAAAGAGAATAAGAACAGGGCTAGTACAGAGTGATACTGTTCTGTCAAATACTGGGAAGACCACTTGTTATGGGAAAACAAAACACACACTTAATTATCCTCCAGTTAAGGTATTATAAATAAAAAAGGCAAACCTAAATTATAACTCCAGTAAAAGAAAGAGTAGGAAACTCTTTGGATGTTGTGGTAAATCCAATCTCCCAAACCTGGTGCTTGTGTTTTGATAACACATTTCCTCATGCATTTTTTTTCACGTTATGGCTGGCTCTATTCCAGAATCCCAAGGCTTGGGTTTCAGTGTGACTGAATTCATGGCAATAAAATAAGTGTGTTTTGCAACATGTCACATCCTTTGTGTAAAGCAAATGGGCACTTAAATCATAGTATCTATCTTTGCATCTGGTCAAAGGAGATAACGCTGCTATTTGTTAGGCATATGCCATTTGTTATCTGCCCAGACTGTTTACGCAGTTGCTTGTGAATGGATGAGAAAACTTCGCATGGGTGTGCTTATGTCAATAGGCAAAATGGATGTCCTCATGCTAAGTCACTTTTTTGAGGGACTTCCCAAGTCAAAGGTTATATCTACCTTTTTCATTGTAATAACCTTTGATGGATGATCTTCTGTGGATTTGTCTAATCACTTTTACAAGTGATTTATATTTTTGGCTTGTATGGCTTTCTGGGGCAATGAATTCTACAGTTTAATTACACTTTGTGTGGAAGAAGTCTTTTCTGTGCTTCTGATCTGCAGCCTGGTAATTATTTCTTTTGGTGTTTCCTGTAGTTCTTGTAAGAAACAGTGAATTATTCCCTATTTGGCTTTTTCAGGGCAGTCATGACTTTACAGACCTTATCATATTGCCTCATTCAGTTATTTCTTTTCTGTGTTGAAAGATCTTAAGTTCACTTAACCTTTGCTCATATAAAAGCTCTTTTATGCATTTTCCACTTTGTCCTGTGCCCAGCACTTCCATAAAATAGATTCTGGATGGGAAGTTGTATATTTGTAAAACTAGGAAAACATTTGTCAAATATATGTCATTGGTGCCCAATGGATTTAAATCCAGCTGGCTGCCGGTCACAAGTGGTGTGCCTCAGGGCTCAGTGTTAGGACCATTTCTGTTTAACATCTTTATTGATGATCTCGATA
>JAOXNO010000013.1:85560787-85601319 GCA_028565335.1 Limnodromus scolopaceus
GTCACCATCCCTGGCTGTGTTTAAGAGCCGTTTAGATGTGGTGTTGGGGGATATGGTGTAGGGGAGAACTTTGTAGAATAGGGTAGATGGTTGGATTCGATGATCCCAAGGGTCTCTTCCAATCTAGACGATTCTATGATTCTATGATTCTATTTACCCTGAATAGGCAATGTATTGAGCTCAGTGACATAAGCCAGGATAATCTTTAGCTCTCCAGGCCTACACCAGTTTGCCTGAATGAAACTCCTTTGATTCCTACAAATTTTTCTTTGCTGACTTCGATAGCCACAATGAATCACACCATGGTCTTGACAATGCTGCCTTCCCTGCTGCACAGCCCTAAGTTAGCCCATCACCTAAATAAGGCATAGATCATGTGGCTGAAGCATAGAGCTATACCCGAAAAGGGTCTACAAGAATTCTTACTGGAAACTATCAGGTTAAGGTTGCAGAGATAAGAAATGCCAGGATTAAGATAAACTTTTGTCTGCTTTACTGTGGTGTGTACAAGTTCTAGATTTTCTTCTCCTCTAATAGAAACTGGAACCTCCCCAAGAAAATCCATATTAGATTCACAGAAAGATATAGATTTGAAGAGACTTCTGCCTGTCTTCCTTCCAGACTTCTGCCCCAAGCAAGAGGAGTTGCAAAAGGAGCAACAACACTAAAGGTAAAACAGGTTGCTCGAGCCCGTGTCCAGACAAGTCTTAGAATGTCTTCAAATGACAGAAATTTCACCATCGCTCTTGCAAATCTGTTCCACTGCTTAACCAGTTTCACTGCAAAATTTATTTTCTAGTATCTGAACTGTGATGTCTCAGTAACTCATGTGATAAGAAGTTTGGAATTATAGATATTTTTTTCAGATGTCCCTTTTAATTGTCCCAAAAGACTGACCGGCAGGAAAAACACTTGTTGTCCTCTTTGTTGACTTAACCACTGAAGAGACATGCGTTACCAGTAGACTTTGCACCTGTATTGACAGAGTGGAGTTATACTGGCCAGAGATCTTGTCCTGTCCAAGTCCTGTTTGAGCCTTCACCTTTCTGCACCTGTGTCCTTCAATGTTAGTATACTCTAGCCCATGACATCTTACCGCTTATTACAGGGTCTTCTTTCATCTCTTCCTAGCTCTTTTTCATTTTATTCCCATTCTCCTATATCCTTTGTTTTTTTTCCCAGTTTCAGTCTCCCTGATCAGGCCATTATTACCTGTCTCCTCCTGATGCCTCCTTGAAAGTTTTCTCTTTTGACATCAGTCTGGTACAGTCACTCCCCCTGCGTTCAACTCAGGTGACTCTCTCCTCTCATGCTTGGCTCCTGGTGACCAGCAGGAGGAGGACTGCCATTGCAGGAGAGTCATTACTTCCTTTCACATGCAAGATGCTAAAGCTGTGGGGCAGGAACCACAGGTAAATTTCTGTTCAGGTCTTCAACTTCAAGCTCGGTTCAGATGGAGTAACCAAATAATTATCTGTCTTGGCATTTCAAGTGAAAAGTTAAGAATTTTTTCCTTAAAAAAAAAAATTATAAGGATGTCATATTTGGATGGTTTGATTTGACTAGAACTTCTCCAACAAACTGTTACACTGCTTTCTTATATTCACATATGAAATAATACATTTTTTTCCTAATCTAATTCTTAAAATTCTTTGTTGTTGTTTGCTTAAATTTCCATTTTGGAAAACAACATCTCTAAAAATGACATAAACAATTTCAAAAATAACAAGGGAGGCAGGGAATATATGAACCATATACCAGATGTTTTATTACTACCCTAGAGAACAGATAAGTTCTGCTAAGGCATTAGTTATGGCATCACAATAAGACAATGAGACAAATACTATATCTTAATAACAGTCTCTAACTGGCTTCTAGGGATCTGTTATGTATCAGTTTGATATCTGAAAATGAATTGTTAATACAGTAACGTTATTATGCAGCTGACCCTGTATGTTGAAAAGGAACAGATCCCTGTTAGAGGATGCAGGTGTATGGGCTCCTTCCTGTTCATGTGACTGTTAGAACTACCCAAATCTTAACAACAGCACAAGATTTCAGAGAACAGTTTAGTACATTTATGAAGAACCTAAAGGAAAACTGCTCTGCTTAGAGATACTCTTGAGACTCTGCTTCTAGTGCATCCCTGGAGCAGCTTGTTTCATCCACTACCATACTAACCATTGTAATAGGAACAGTTCATACTGATTGTTTCAACATTCAGTTCTCCTTGCCCTACTTTCTTATACAGTTATTGAAACAACGATTTTCTTGTCAGTAAACATCAGTAATGGGACTTAACTCTTTGTGACAACTCTACATTTTCCTATAAATTTGAAAATTAGTAGCTGAATTCAAAGGTCTAATCAATTGTCACTTCATATAGTGACCCATTTCTGAATAAAGTCTTCAGACTCCTAAACTAAAATTTATATTTTGATGACTGTAGTTGATCAAGGAGTTTTGCTAAATTCAGACTGGCAGGACTTCTTAATTTTTTTATTTCTGTATCCTTTGTTGGCCCGAAAACCTCAGCACAAATTTTATACCATTTTTCAACCTGAAATGCTTCCCAGAGAACAACAAACATAAAGCTTTTTTTTTTCTCCTATTGGCACTAAAATTTGATACAGTTATTATACTAATTGAATTACAGATACCATAACATAAAATTTTAGGTAATTTACAGAAGCAGATATTCCAAACAGAAGATACTATTAGAGTGGATGCATCACTAAATCATGGTGATATGTTCCCAGTTTGGCTTCAGAGCTTCATTCCCCTCATAGTCCATATGATACTAGGTCACTCCTGAGCTATTACCTGAAGTGAACCAATTGGCTGACTTGGTATATATCCACAGGTATAGTAGGCTGTAAAGGAGCTTTCTTATTGCCCAATTTTTCTACCTCTTCATGGAAAACAACAGCGCAGGGCTGCAGAGGCCACATGGGACATGAGCAGAGCAGGGATCAGTCTCCTTGTGTAAATAATCTTTACTTATGTCTCCCTTGCAAGCAGCATCCCGTAGTCACAACCAGAAAAGGAGGCACGGAGTTCTGGTCCTGCCAAAAAACCTCTCCACAATCCAGCTTCGTGACGTAGTTGGCCAGATATTGCAAGGCACAAGGACTTTTGAATGGTTAATTTTATGCATGTTAATGGGCACAACTGGTGAGTTTCAACTGTAATGAATGTTGCATGAGGGCATGAACGCAACACTGACTTTACCTAGCTTTTAGTAAAGTTCATTTTATTTTTATAATTCCTTCCATGACTGTTCCAGATTAGATTTCTATACTAAATTAATCAGTGCATTGGAATGTTTCCAGATGAGAGGAAATATATTTATGCAAATAAAGCAACTTAAAAACCTAATTATTATCAGAATTGACTTTTGCAGAATGTGAATGAGTTTCATCTGACTTTTTAGTTCATTAAAAGTTAAAAAAAAGGAAAAATAATTTCTTCTTATAAACAAAAGTCATACTATCTTTTACTATTTCTGACAACAAGGTTTTTCATGGCTGGTTTGCTGTGGAAGTAATCTAATTAAGCATACATTGTTTATGTAAAAATTGATAGAATTATGGGGAAAAAATGATAGAAATTCTAATGTAGGAGATGAAGTAGCAATGTGAGGGGGATAAAGCATCAGAAAGACAAGATGAAAACTCACCTGTCTGTGGTTAGGATTAAAAGAAAGTCCTGCTGTTCTTAATAGCCCTCTTGAGTCACCCTAAACTTCTCCTGTTCTTGAAGTAAGTAAGGATAATCAGTAAGGCACTGGTTTTCTCAAGCTCTTGTTAATCTGAGGTTTTATTTTTTGTTTTCTTTCAGGGGTGATCTTATACTTGAAAGTGTGATTTCTTATAATAATAGTTTGACATGTATAACTCATAACTTCCTCCAACAAATAAATTCTCTTTTTACCTGAGTCATGTTCTAGTTTTGTCATTTTTCTTTCTCTCTTTAGTACCATGACCCTTGTACTCATACCTGTCGATGGTGGGTAATTCGAGATCCTTGAAATGAGGACACTACCCTGAAATATCAAAGATGTGGTTCAACTCTCTTCAAACTAAGAAATGTTCCACCTTCCTGAATGACAATGAATAATTATGTAAGAAGAGGCTACCTGCAGCATCAAAGCTACTTGTAAGTGAGCTGAAAACATTCTGAGTGCATTGGTCCGAGATCTTAACTTTCTGTGTCCCTGGAGACTTGACCAGACCTGACCTTGGTTTCAAGTCACACCAGGTGCACCTGTGTTCCCCTCTTTCTCCAGATTGAGGTATCTTCAGGAGTACAAGCTTACACAGCTTGTGAATTTTAGGGTTCAAAATTAAGATTATGTAAATAAATGTTCAAATTGGTTGCCAAGTTAATTCATTCCCTTTTTGGGAATGCCAAGTTAATTCATTGGCTTTGAGTTTGGACCCTTAATTTTTTGGTCATCCATGCTGCTCTGATTTCGAACAAGCCAGCTAATTCTTGTCATAAGAAGATGTTTTTTGCAAAGATACTTATTCTACGGTTTGGTCCGAAATGATTGGCAGATTTTGCTGCTGCTTCCTAACACAGTCTTCTAAGATATCCAAGGGTGTCATCTCTGCTCACAGGCTTTACCATGCCTTTATATGCATGCCGTGTGCTTGGCATTCTGCTGTAGAACACCAAGTCTGGCAGGCTGCAAATTAAACCCCTATTATATGTACTGTTGTGCTTATTAATTGTGATGGCTTAGGATCAGAGGAAAGCAACTTCTAGTCCAGAGGGGATAGTAGTCAGGGCCTGCATTTGCAAAGAACTTGCTCTCAGCCAGAACTCTGCTGTATTTTGGGGCTATGCTGGTAGCCCTGTGAAATGCCTGCTGGGCAGTTCAGCGCTGCTAGTTCCCAGCATGGCACCACGGGCAAAGCAGTTTTAAATATGGGAATGGCTTATTTGAAGGTGCGGAACCACTGAACAGGCAAAAGCATTAGATAGCCATAAGTTTGCTGTGCCTTCTCTTTCAACAAGTTGCACCGGTCCTTTTCTAAAATAGTTTAAAATAGAAGTATGTATTTGTGAGCTGCTCTACTGTAAAGGTGAAAAGGATTCAGTGGTCCCAGGCAGGGCCCTCTACATGATAAAAAGGTTGGATATGAGAAATTCTGTACCATCTGATCCAGGGACCAGGCTGTGCACACCGTGAAGATGATGTAAATGTAGACTGAAAGTTTCAATTTTGCTGCAGACAATGAAGGAGCAGTGTGCACTGCAGGTACACTACAAGTGTACCTAGTTCCTATTTCCTTTCAGTATTAAAATGTTCAACGTTGTTTAAAATGTGGTGTTTGTTTCATAAGAAAACAGGATATTTATAATTACTTAGCATTGTAATTGACAGCATGCATTCTGTCTACCATTCATCCAATTTATGCAACACATCTGTGAGACATGCTTCCCTGTAGTGCTTCAATACTTCATAATTTTTTGTCTGATTGCATTGTATTCCCATACTTGCTTTTTCAGAAGTATTCAGAAAACCTGTCAGTTCCCTAGAATGATTGTTTTCTCTATGAACTGGAAATCATACTTAGGATTTTTCAATTTAATTTTTAAAATAGATATAAACATGTCCTTTTTATAGTTCCAAGTTTCCTCAATTTCTTGATCAGTTAACAACGACAGAAAATTTATTTGAAACATTGTATGAACTTGATATTTCATATTTATCCAAATGCTTTAAATCACTTTTGAAGGAATTACATTTATCACTTGAAACTGTAGGCACAAACAGAACACTAAGGTCGAATTAGATGTTTTGAAGAAGTTAAATGGTGAACAAATCATAGCCTTAGAGTTACATACAACTGTCTCAGAGGGTGCTCCCGTTATTATACATATTCTCATAAGACTGATACATCATTTTAGTAACTGAATTCCCATAATGATGAAAGATAGTTGCTTCTAACTGACATTCCTCACTGTTAATTTAATCTATCAAGTTCTAAATTGTCTAGAATAGCAAAGAATCCAAAATATATGCTAAGCTATTTCTACCTAACTCAATTTCCATATTAATAAGTCCCTCAGGTTTCAGTGCAATTATAAACAGTCTGCAAAGATATTCTTCCACAAAGGACAAAAATGCTTTAAAAAGACCATGAGAATATTTTGGTTTAAAGATGTAAAGAGAATAAGTCACTTTAAACTGATTTTACTTAACATTTCACCAAGGGCATGTCACCTACCAGGAAGTGATCAAGTTCACTTGCTCAGTAACTCATTGCCTGTCATCCAAGACTTCATAACAGACTATAAATTCATTTTTAGGTTATTACAGTTGTGGTGCTCCACACCTTGGCTTAAATCACTTTGGGTGCCTAAGGTTATGAACTCAATGTGGAATAAGAGAATTCTGGGTACATGAACGGCCAGTTACTGCCTCCCAGCTGATGTGTGGTGGCTTTGCTGAACTGCAGGAGCCAGTTTTTATATGCTTCTGCTCTGTGTTACATTGCCTCATATACAGTAGTGTTTGTCACATCAGTATCCACACGAGAGGTTTTCATAGGTAAGTTTTCTTCCTTTTGCTGGCTATGGAGATCTCTCCTTATAGCTTGGTGATATTCTTACTATCTTCAAGTGATATAGATGTGCATATATTACAGCTTATTATTTTTTTGTCTCTCACTTCCCTGTGGGAGCCCTGGGAATTCCTGTAAATCCATGCAGAGACTCCAAAGCACCTCTGCTACCCTGCGAGACATGACATCTCATCTCAGAAAAGTCAGCTCAGAAGAAAGCCTTTCACCTTGTTCTGAAATTGTCTCTTCAGCAAGCTAGTAACAAGGGATTTTGAAAAAAGAAATATTATCTGTTTTCCTTTTGCCAAAGCAAAGCCTCTTCTACAAGCCTACCCAGGTCTATAATACACTGCTGTTTGCAATGGTTTCATTTTGAAAATGCACTACGCTGTGTAGTTAGGGGAGTGAGGAATTTTATTAGTTTGGGAAACAGCTGTTGAAAGGTGTTGTCTGTGGGATGAGCCTGGTACTCATAATTACGTCATAATCAACACTGTTGATATTTTAAACGGGTATACTAGTTATTATCTCATGTGAGAAAAGGCCCAGTCACATCTCTGAGACAGCATCTCAGACCGCTTCTGCATAAGAACTTTCAAAAATGAATGGGCACTGCCACAGATTTCCATGGTTCTGACTCAGTGAGCAAAGAATTCGATGAAGCGGTAATTTAGCAGTTAAGGGGACTGGGTCTGGGAGATGTTACAAATCAGAAGCATTCCTCTTGGAACTAGCAGGGCACGTGGTGTAAAATTAGGGAGGGTGGATGTTTTAGAAGTCTGAGAAAGCAAATTTTACAGGAAGCTGATCTTAAAGAGAAGGCTAAAAATCAGCTTTGCTCTTCACTGATACGAAAAGTCCAGAAAGTCTTGAGACTTTCCTCTAAGAAAAAACTACTTTGCAAAGATAATTATTTCAATATATGGATAGTGATAATCCACAAAAATGAGCACACAAATCAATAGAAGAAGTTTTAACTGAAATGGTTCAATACTTATGGAAAACACGAAAAATTAATGAAATAATTCATTCATTTTCTCCCTTATTACCATTTAGATGAGCTCAACATGAGCAGTTAGCACAATAAAATGTGATTACTTTTTAAACTATTCAAAAAGATCTGAATAAAAGGCAGCGTTTAAGTATCATATCATGAAGTATTTAGAATGTAATTTTTGCTGTGAACTTATTAAATATTATATCTGAATAACAGATGTTTGAATGATGAGAAAAGACAAAAAAAGCTCTAAAGATTAATTTCTGCTTTTGGGGAATGAGAAGTCTTATATTTCACTTGTGCAGCAGTAGGAATGCCAGAACTCAGCCTTTCATCAAATGTATCATGATACACGACACAGAGTTTGAAACTCCTTTCTCTTAATTGCATAGAGTTCTGAGATTATTTCAGCTTTCATTTTTGAAACCAATACATTTCCAGGTTTTACAACCACATAAAAAAAATAATGTTCTCTAAGAAGCTCATAATCAAACTGCAATTACTAGAGAAAATGTCTTTCTTATTTATTTTTAATCACATTTGGGTTTAAGAGAGAATTTCATACAATACAGAAAAGCTGTAGATATAACATCAGGACAGTTCTCCCCTGTGAAGATGTACTTCATAACAGCTGATGTTACGATACCATCACACTTGTGAGGCCGCTCTCAGTTATCTTTGAAAGAATGTGATGATCAGGGGAGGCTCCTGAGGACTGGAAGAGACTGAATGTCACTCCTGTCTTCCAGAAGGGCAAGAAGGAGGGCCCGGGGACCTACTGATCTCTCAGTCTCAACTTGATGCCCAGAAAAGTGACGGAGCAACTAATCCTGGAAACCATTTTCAGACACCTGAGGAATAAGAAGGTGACTGGGAGTGGTCAGTATGGATTTATGAAGGGAAAATCATGCTTAAACAACCTTCTACAATGAGATGACTAGCTTGGTGGTGTTTTCCATAAGTATTGAACCATTTCAGTCGCTTCCAACCCAAACCATCTATGATTCTATGATTCTTTTGAAGAAAATAGATGCTATCAGTGCTGACCTTGCAGCATGTATCATCTTTTCAATAAACTGTTCTAGCACATTTTTAAGAATTCTGTCAAACTTTATGCAAATAACCTTTTGTCTCTGATTATTTAAAAACTCTCAGCTCTGAACCTGTTTTTCTGCTTTGCTTCAATTAGTGTCTGTGGAAGGGATTACTTCAGCCTTCAGAATCACGTACAAGGAAGTACATGGTACTTTAAAAATTTAGACTAAACCTATTCAATCTGTTTTTGAGTTGCTCAGTTAAACAAGATGTTGGCTGGTTATTGTGTGCACTTTCCTCAAAGGTTATAAAAAAAAAGTGTTCTGAATTACTCTTGCTGATTATCATTATCTGAAATGCAGAATGAACTGCAGATTTCTTAAATAAAACTTTCAGATTTCTTAAAAGGTTCACAAGAGTACTGAAAGAGTGTACTTGAAGAGCCAGACTCTGAGACTCTCCTGTCACAATGGCAAGGTACAGAAGAAATATTTTAAGTGTGGGAAATTTTAATTCGCAAATTTCCTCTATAAAATGGAATTAATGGTAATCTAGCCCAAACTTCACACCCTGTATTAAAACCATATGGGACTATTTGTTTATTTATTTTGTTTCTCATACAGGGCATGGCATTTGAAGTTGAAATAAGGTCATCTTAACAAGTGTCGGCTACCCTGCTTTGCTCTGGTTGGGTTTAGAAACACTAGAAGGCAGCTTTAAGAGAATCAAGGGAAGCTGTTAGAAAGGGGGGTACCAATGAGAAGACACGAGGTGGAAAGGGTAAGGGTGATTTTAGTTTGGGAGACTTTCAAGGGAGCTCAGTGGGAAGCAGAAGATGTTGGTTTCTCTAGAGAGCATGGAAAAGGCACGGCACTTGCTCCCACTTTTGAACCTTAGAAACTTCTTTAAAATGTCATCTTAGCCAGTGAAGACAGCCACACTGATCTGGCAGGGAGGGGGGAAAAAAGACATATCCTGGGAAAGTGTTGTAGTAAGCTTGGATGTATAGCATGCCCTTGTACAACATACACCCTTAAAGATCTGAAGTGGAATTATAAGTTTCAACTCTTTCTAGCTTCATAGAAAATACTGTTAATTATTTGAGCTGGAAATCTAGAAATTGATCAAGGCTTTTTGGTGAACATATGGCTCCAAGATATGCCAGCAGAATATTTTATTGCCATGACCAGTTTTGTTGGCTGTGCAGAAAACAAACACAAAAGGGCAGCCTAAGGCACAGTTGGAAGGTCTCTTTAATTACTGCCTTTGGCAGAATTTATTTCCAGAAATGTTATCACAGAATTGGAAATAAAAACGTCTCCTGGCACCATAAGAGCATTTTCAGACATCACTCTCAAATGTGACACTTCTGAACAAGTTGGAGGAAAAAAAGAGAGAATATTGTGCCCACTGACTTCTGACAAAATGCTGTAACTCCAGAAAAACTCATTTTAAGAGAGTTTCTGTATCATTAGCACTTACAGTTCAGAAGCAAACTTTAATCCCCCAACACCAAGTCTCCAAATGTGGACTGAATTTCTCATAGGTGAGAACACTGTTTTGGAAAATAACTGGAGAGGTGCATAGTCTTTTCATATCTAAAACTGTGGATACTATTCTAGAATAAAATATACTGTCACATATATATTCATTCTTCAAAATATAATCTAGACTAAACTTTTCACTAAACTTATTGGCTCTTAAGATTCACCTTTAGAAATGAACCTAATACATTCAGAAAGGCAGTAGGCTCAGTTATCATAATTAGTTTTTGTAATGTTTGGAATATTTTGTCAAAAGATTTTCAGAGGATCCATTTCTAATAGCTCTATTTCAAATATGATCCAATCCTATTGATAATGAAAATTGTTATAAGAAATGAGGAGATAAAGAATATATGATATGAACATAAAATTACTGAAGTCTTCCTCACATGCATTTCCATTTCTATGATTTGAAACAAGTTGAAAAGTTCTTATCAATGCTTACACTTATGTTTTTATTATCTTTGATCAACATTGTGATTCGTTCGAGGCTGCATTCTGATGCCATGAATCATTGATGTCTACTATAAAATTACAGTCATATTAACTCATGTTTTACTATATTCCTCTAAATCTAAAAGTAAACAAAACACCCCCTTAGAAGAAGAATGTGAAACCTGCAGGCTTTGCTATCCCAAGAGACTGATTGTGCTGCAGCAAGATATAACAGTTGCATTGGAAAAATGATATGTACTAGTGTACAGGATGTTGCAGGCAGGGATGCCTTTGCAATTTCAAGACTATTGCCTACATCTTCTCTTTTAAAAATACTTCTTGCTGCACTGACTGTACTGCAAGTGTAGAATAAAAAGGAGTGTGTAGTCCTCCTTTTTAATTTTGAATACCAGCAAGACTGACTTTCAACACACAGAATGAGGCGAGTTTTCCTCGGATTCTCAAAATACTCTTGCCTGCAGGCATCTAAGCCGCACTGACAAGCAAAGGGAAAGAGATAGATAGCAATAATATTTGATAGGATCTTAACACTCACTTATCTTTGTGTTCTGCTTTTCATGCTTACCAGTATTATAGAAGTCTGCAAAACTGAAATATTTAAGTAACTTTATATCTGAAAACCTCTGGTCTCATGTTTAGTGTCATAAATGCAAAAGGCATTGCAAGTAATCAAATTATATCTCAAAATACCAGATTGCACCTTGCTCAGCATTATGGACATGAAAATGTCATTATTTTTCTATACATCTAACTAAATATTGCTTTACCTCAATAATTCACATCATGACTTCACAATGCAGGGAATTCCACACATTGACCTGCAGCCTGTGAAGTACTTCCAAGTATTTCTGAACTCAGCAGCCATTGCTGTCACAGCACGCCCCCTTTTCTACTCCTTTTCAGGACTGGATGCAACAAATTTTGCTGTTTGCTCCTCATGTGCTCATGCAGTACCACAACTTTTCTCAGCAAAGTTGATTATTAGTCCTTTTGGTTTTTGTTACTTATCACTCAATGGTGTAACAGATCACTGGATAATAGAAGCACTTAAACTGGAATAAGTCTTCTGACTCAAGCACAATTCCAAGCAAGACTGTTTTCAAAGCTAATTCAGATTGCTCAGGGCCTTGTCCACATGAGTTTTGAACATCTCCAAGGATGCTGATCCCACAAATTCCCTTAGCAACCCATTCCAGCGTTTAAATGCTCTAGTGCTGAAGATTTTTTTCCTTACATCTATTCAGAATTTTCCTTTTGAGTGCTGCCCCTTCCCTTTTCTCTGTTGTGCTTGTGAGAAGTCGTGCCCCCTTTTCTGTGCTACCCCCTCTGCTTAGTGTTATAAGACTGGATCATTCATGTAGGATGAAAACAAATATAGAAAAATATACATTCTTGAAATTAGGAGTCACTGTAAGTGTCATTAATTCCGATTTCACAGGTAAGAGTTGTTCTGCTAGAGATGTTTTTTCTTAGGAAATAATTTTAATGCAATTATTAAAATAGCCCCTGTTTCTTTCTCTTTTTCATTAAAATCTCTTGTCTCCCTGTACCTTTCTGCAGCTCTTGCAATTCCATCAGTGAGTCTCTCATACAGATTCATTGTTGCACGAAGGTCTACTGAATAAGATGCTGGCAAAATTAATTTTTCTGCTTTGCATTCTGATAGTATTTTCTCAAGGGGATAAAATAATTCAGAACCTACATTTATATGTACAGTATTTGACTATTCAAACATCTGAAAGAAATTTATCATGAAAATGCATGATCTTGTCCAAACAGAAACATATCCAACTTCTCTAAAGAAATTATGTTGTACTTTCCAAGTCCTAACATTTATTTTCTAAAAGCCTTTATGACTATTTGGATACAAGGTGCTAGAGGCTTGCTTTTTAGGACTGTTAATCACAGGACTACTCTGCAGAACACTTAACCACAGTCTGCTCTCAGAAAGCAAGTATGAAATGTACACCATTTCCATGGAGACTCTATATATTCTGCTGGCTCTGGTGGAAGTTCAACTCCAGTGAACTCAGTTCAGCTAGGAGTTTGCAGAACAAGACACATGACTTCACAGTGGAACTCAAGCTCATTTCACCTAGGAAGAAGTTTATCTAAAAATTTTGAACTCATTAATTTATTTCTCTTTCTTTATTGGAAAGGAACTATAAGAAAATTTAAATTCCTAAGATAATTTCCTTTTTTTCTTAGATAAGCTGAAAGCATAGTCTGAATGCACATACTAAGACTGAGAACTATCAGTTAAGATTTGGAGATGGCAACATCTCCGTTGCCATCATCAGCGTATATTCTCACTGATGAAAGTTCAGCATGAGAAGAAACTACTGCTGAATCAAAAGTGTCTTCTTCGGAAGGGGGGAAAAAAAGGGAGAGCAAGATAAAACAGAGCCACAGAGCGAGAAAGTTGCTTTCAGGGATAATTCAGTCTCCCTGAGCTTTTTTTCTGTCTGTTTTATCTATCATGCTGAGAAATATGCTGTTCTCTCCAGATGAAAAGGTGAAGATAGACTTAACTAGAATTGAAAGAGGTATTTAATGAACTCTGATGATGACATCCCTGGTAATAGAACAATGGATTGCAGTGAAATGCCTTACTTGCTTTGCATTCACAGGAGTTCAACTTAAAAGAAAATGGTAGAACTTAATGTTCTACTTGTAGAAAATCAGGTTATCCAACCTGAAAGTGCTTTGTAAGTAATACGAAGAGTAAAACAGACAGGTGAGCAGTGCAGCAAAAATGTTTTGCTCTTATGTTGATTTTAAATTTTTTTTATAAAGGAGCTATGCGCTATGCTCAGCTTAGATGCAAATGCTGAAATGCTTTCTCCACAAAGTTATGTATGATACAATCTCCCCACAAAGTCTTGGAGCTATTCCCCTTCAGTATGCAAAAAGATGTGAAGTGTCATGAGGGAGTGGTATGTCAGCACATATGTTTCTCACCATTCCTTCACTGAACAGTTTAACACTACATATCACAGGAGGAACTCTACCCCTCAAAGCCTTAAATTTCATGTCACATCACAGTTCCTAATGTAAACAATACGAACTATTTATATATTTCATAAAGGAACTGCTAACACCCCTCCTCTTCATCCAGTTGCACAGTTGTTTTGCACTGGGAGGAGATCTCAGTAGGAAAGGCACAGCAGCAAACGGTGCAACAAAATTGCTTTAATAATAATATTAACAACAACAACAGCACAACAGAAATAGGAAGAGAAATATAGATAGTGAGTAAATCCTACATCCCTTCGGGTGCTGGGAACCCTGTTGTCCTGCAGCATTGGACAGGACTCAGAAACACAGCTACTGCAGGCTGCGCATATCCCATCCACGGCAAGGTTCAGTCCCTCTCAGTACTGTGTCCCTTACATCTAGTGTAGCAAACAAAACTATACCTCTTGGTTATGACAGGTCTCTTTCTTCATGCCCATCACAGCATGCCTAGCTAAACATATCTAGGAACTATATCCAGGAGCAGCACAGACCCAGAGCCTTCCAGCATGCTTCCCTTTGCTGCTATTTACCTGGGGTTATGCAGCAGTCGCTCGTGCAAACATATGGATCTATCACGGACAATACCCAGCATGGCTGTCAGGGATTGCTCAAGATCACTGAGTCCTCGCAGACTCCCAGTGCAACTCCCAGCATCTCTTGTTTGCTTCCCTGGGGAGCTAAGACAGGGAAAGGCATTCAAGAAAGAGGAGCACAGACTGGAAAAGAGACTATGATGTTATGACAGCCTGTGGCAATTAGCATATCTTTCTACTCTGGAAAGTCTAATGGTGCCTACAATTCTCAAGTTTTATCATTCCTCTGCTGTCAACAAGCATCTGTGTAATGAGGGCTGATTTAAATAGAAGATAATACCAGCTGTTGATGTTAGTTTTTTCTGTTATCTTTAGTGACAAACAGGTGTGCAAGAGATCTGCTTACGATGGACTCTTTGACTGTCCCCTCTGTGATGGGATCCATGTTCTTGTAAAAGAGAAGACAGACATACAAATGTCATACAAATGAAATGTTACAAGGAGACACAAGCACAAAAAGTTCAGAAGCGTTAATATTCACTGCAAAAGTCCTCTTTTTTTCTTTTAGATATCTAATTCAGCACACTAGATGTATGTGCCTTGTGAGTGAAACAGGACAGTATAATAACAGAGACAGTAGAACTACCAGAGTTTGAAGGTATGATGTGATCAAGGCAGGGGGCCCTGTGAGACCACATTGGTCTCCTGATCAAGGAAATTAAATGCTAATTAGTACACTTATTATACAGCCTTGCCTCTTCAGTGTTCCTGTAAGGATGCTTGTTAAATTAGTAAATGAAGTTACCTGAAGGTAATAACTCGTTTATGTTCCTCTATTCTTGGATTCCTTAACTGAGGCTGTATTGCCTGATTTAAATTATTTTTTCTGACTTTTAACTGTACCAAGTACTTGCAGCTTGAAATGTAATGAATAGTGCCATTTCTCTGAATCTATGAGAGTTTCCTTCCCCTCAGGGGTACTGTGAAGACACAATAGCAATGTATCATGCGTGCTTATAATATTGTGATGAGTTCCAGAGAATAGTTTGTGAAAAAAATTTTTCATTTTTCATTAGAGTGAGCTATGAATGGTGTGTAATAAACAAGGTCTTACTGAAAAAAAAAAAAAGGAGAAAAAAAAAAAAAACAGGTAATGAAGAGACACTTGCTTAAATTATCTCCAGCTAGGCTTTGCACTGAAAGAGGTAAGATGACCATGGGAAACATCTAATGACATTCTAAGGCTCACAGTGGACTCTGGGAGAGACAACTTCAGGGTCCAAAATCTCATTATCTTCTGTGTATGTAATGTTAATGACAGTTATTGTCAGTTCCAAGAAGTGTCAGAGCCCTGAGGGCACTAAGAGGCCTTGATCAACTTTATCCACGGACTCCATACACCCCTTCTGCTCTGAGCCCCGGCCCATTTAAGCTCTGTCCTGGGTTGTTAGTCCCTGATAGTCTGATCTATGCTGTAGGTTTGCTTGTCACTAGCTGTATCATAACATGCCTATGCCTGGCCATGGACCCAATTGCTGAACCTAAACTGTGGACCGACTGCCTGGTTTGACCTCAGACCGGTCTGACCTCAGACTGGTCTTGTGCCTTGAAACTGCTGGACTGGATCTGACAAGAAGTAGCATTAAATGACTTGGCTTACATTCACAGATGACTCCTTGTCTTGCTTCACATGTGGTCATGGATTTTCACTTTAATTTTCAAGTCTGAGGAAAGCATAGTTTTCTAGGGGCTTGGGAAAGAGCTACATATGAAAACAACATTAGTTCTCAAAAATGACTTGCAGTCAAGTCCTCTTTGAATCACAGTACTCTTTAGTGAGCTGGAGGGCAAATACTCTTCCTAGAGAGATGCATCAGTCACATCAAATCTCACAGCAGTCAAGAAATCCAGATTAGACCTTTGAAGATAACCAGAGGTCAGGGAAGGGGGTCATTTACTTTTGTGGCTTTGAAGATTTTGAACTCCATATGAAAATGTGCTGTATGAAACCAGACTGTTTTTCAGGCATAAAAAAAGCTCCAATCCACACTTTGATATTATTCAATCGCACAGTCTTTTGTGCCTCAATTCTTACATGAACTAATTAGTTAAAGTTAATGGGTGGGGTTCTCATCTTCTTAAATTTATATGAACGCTTATTCTATGCAATTTTCTCAATTCACAACAGCTGCAAATCTAGTCAACAGGCAGTCCAGACTTCAGCCAGCATAGAATGTGTATTTCTTTCACTCTTTGACAGGTAACCTTGCTCTTATCAGATAACTTGAACAGTGGACCGTTAAGAATTTATTACTCCCTGCAGAAACTCGTCTGTGATAACAACAGAAGGCAAAACAGACAACTTCCATAGCCCACAGCTGAAATATTTTTGTCTTTTCTTTATGCAGTCCTTCCTTACAAAAAATAGATTCTTCAAACTGAGGAAGACAATAATCTAGCTATTCCATTATTCTGATCTTTTGGTTTTAGAAAAAAATAACAACAGCAAAAATATCATACATTTTGCTAAAGAAAACAATGTAGTTTCTATCTATGCAGTCTCTGAAGGCAATAGTCACAGACAGAATAGTCCATAGGATTCTTTAAAGTGAACTGTATGGTGACAATTATTTCTGTTTAGGATGACATATCCTTTTGTTCAAAGTAAAAATAGCAGTAACTAATATTTATTTAGAACTTACATAATAGTTATTGACAGTTTCTTCCAACTTTCTTTGGCCAATACCACAGAAAATTCTTAAGTAGGTCTTTGAGATATTATGTGGTGATTTTCTAAAAAGCTTAGAAAAGAAGTTACCAGATATCTTCATTTCATAGGATACTATCCAAAGAATTATAGAATACTTTCATTTGGAACAGACCTCAAAAGCTCAGATAGTCCAGTCTCCTCCTCCTAACAGGACTACTTTCTGTGTTGTATCAGGCCTTGTTTCACCACTTTTCAGAAATCTCCAAGGATGGGTATTTCCCAGGAGGAATTTGGCTCCGTCTTCTCTGCCATTCCCTTAGGAAAAGGAAGACTGCAGAGAGGTTTCCCCCTCTGCCTCAAACCTTCTTTTCCTCAGATTTATATACCCAGATCCCTCAGCCTCTCCACATACATTATATGCTCCAGCCTCCTAACCATCTTCCTCAGTGAGACAGCTCAGCTTTGTGAGCAATGGCAATCTAGGGTGGCTACATGTCAGTCTAGCCTGAATGGCCAGCTCCCAATCCATGCTTGGATTGACTAGGAAGCCCTTCAGCACAACAGCAGTTGAAAGGCAGGTCTCTGGTTGAACAGAAAACCACAGTCAAACAGCTGTCACAAACTGATAAAGAGCAAGCTAGACAGCAAATTTTAATTTTTTTTATTACATATGGATGCAGAATTTAATACTAAAATACCACTTTGCATTCAAATAGCTCAGAGTGCCTAGAAGCAAGAAATTAAACTGAGCTGCTCTTAATGTCTTGGCAAATTGCAGAAGGCACTTTATGGAGTATCCCATATTTAGCTTTGAAGTCAGCCCTGCTTGGAGCAGGAGGTCAGCCTAGATGGTACCCCAAGGTCTCTTCTAGTTAAATTACTCTGGTTTTGTTCTGTACCTCGAAGAATATTACCTGTAAAGACAAGAGCAACTGACTGACTGGATGCAGGAAAGAACTCTTAAAAAACTTTTTTTAAATGGAGATAAAAGAATATATAACTACTCAAGTTCAACATTTAGAATCCACAGGATGTTCCTAAAAATATCCACCACTAACCTGCCACTTAAGCTCTACACCAGTCTGTTTTCCCTGAACTTTCACTCCAACCCCAGCCTCTCATTTGCATCCCTGCCTCACTGCCTCCACTATGTCAGCACAAATGCCTGTGGAGTGACACAATAAAAAGGGCATCTCTTCATCTCTTCTCCAAAAGGACACCCCAAACCCTGCTGTTTTATATCCTAGCTAAGAGCCCTGACTCCCCTGCTCAAGCCCATTTTGTTTACTCTCTCCTTAGCATAATGAGAATTTTTTTGTGTGATACAGAACAGATTCAATAGGATAAAGTAAAGAAAGACTCTTTAATTCTGTCTGCACTAGACTGCAAATTGCGGTATTTTTCTGAACCAACTGAAAACAGAATTGAAGATGTGGTAGTTATGTCACTGGGAGAAGTATATGTGCGGAGGTGTCTCTCTCATTTTTGGTATGAAAGTGATGAACTACCACACATGACTTGACAAGAAGAAAAGTAACTGAGAAGAACCAGAAGTTCCTCCTCCGGGGGCAGGTCTAGGGCTTAAGTACTGCAGTGGGCAGAATTTAGATTCACTCTTGGCGCATAGTCTGTTCCTACAGGAACCTCACATGAAATGATTAACTGGGTTATTCCCCTGTCTAGATAGGAAAGCTGGTTACACTTTGTAAGCTTTCTTAACACACTACTTTTCATCCCCACCTTCCCTTTCTTTCCCCATACTTTTTCTCTCCCCATTCATCTTATGCCCTTTGTTTCTTCACCCTTATCCCCTTCCCAAAAAAACACCACCTCTCTAATTAGTTTTTCCTGTTGTTCCCTGTTTTGCTACATATGTACTCAAATATGGGATTTCTGATGTTGTTGTTTAGATCACTTAAACCTTACATGATTTTATTGTTACGGCTACCCAGACACTGGGGGTCTTGCAGGATTGTGCTCCCCTAAAGAGCCTAAATAGTCCTCTCCAATTGTCAGTGAAGTTTGGCCATCTTTCACTTAAAGGCCTCATAACCATTTGTGACATCTGACCATTCTTCAGGGAACTACCTGTAACTTTTGTCAGCTTCATACTGTGTTATTTATTATGTTCAAGAATTTCTCATGTCATGTCCTGTAGTTTCTCACAGTCTGTCCACTTAGCTAAAACTCAGGCTGTGACCCAGTCATCTGTCTGCACACCTTAAGAAAGCCCACCCATTAAACAGATGAATTTCTAATGCTAATTTGACAGGAGACAGCTCTCTACAGCTGTTATACTCTACTAGATTTGTTAACTAGTACTTTGGATTCTTTGGTTGCATTTACATAAAAACCACTCAGCTCTTTTTCTTGGTGCATGGATTCAATTCATTTTGTTCTACATGGTATTTTAGTCTGCAAAATTTTTGTCAGCATAGAGAACATATAAAGCAAGTTTTGCACTCAAACTGTGCTCCAGAAAGTTTACGACCTTACACCACTCTCAGACCTGACCTCTGCACACTTCACCCAGCAGACCAAAAGCTCTCAGCAGCTTTGGAGGTGAAAGTAAGCAGCCACTATGAGCCAGAATTAAATCCTGTGGTAATGTGTAAAGGATGAAACACCCAGCCAGCAAGGAAATGCTTTGCACAGAACAAGCAGCCCTGATCCTCAAGGGAGGCTTACAAATCTCTGTGCGCAGATGCACCTGGGAATTAAATACATAACACTAGGACATCAAAACCCATGGATTCAATAGAGACACTTTTTATGGCTTCTTCCCCCTCCAATCTTTTTGTGCTCCATAGAATACAAAACCTCTCTCTCCCTCTTTTTTCCCCTCCTTGCACTAATATCCTACCTACTCTAAGACTCCAGACACCTTTCTTTTCGAAGTTAGTCTGAGAAGTAATTCACCTCAGAGGACATAATCTGAATCCCTAATTATGTCTGATGTCTGCTGCTCCTGGAGAACGAATTGCCTGCTCAAAATTTGTCTACTTTTCTCCTCATTATACCACTTAGTCTAATAACATATTACAGCCTTATGCTGATGATATCTTTAGACCACTGTGTTTATAACAAAATGCAATAGTTTGTTTTAGTTTCCCTTGTTTCCTGCTGTTTTTTTTACACCCACAGGGTATGTAGCTGGATTGACAGATCTCCAAGCTTCAATACTGCCCTGATATTTCCCAAATACGTTTACACTGGGCAATAGCCCAATACAGTGCATGATTTCAGGCACTGCTCCCAGGCTATGCCAGCTTAGTCTGACCTTGAAGTTCTGAAATACTTGTAGCTGTCTTGTGTACATGTATAAGAGTCATCAGCTGGCTTAACCCTTTGGCCATTAAGCCAACACTCAACACTAGAACCCAGGCTGCCAGGTATCTGAAATATGAATGTTCAACAGAGAATCCCTTGATTATCTTTCATACCCATGAAAATCTGTCAGATAACAAGTGCGGGCATCCTGTTTCTCACAGACAATGAATGAAAATGGAAAATAATATTCTTATTTGATATACTGCAAGGCACTATGGAACTGCAAGTTCCATTTGTTTTTTATGCAGTTTGTTTGTTTAATGGCTTACAAAGAACTGCAAAAGGAACATATGACAAAGGATGCTGCCCTTGCATGTCCTTTCAAAAGAGGTCAGAGGTTGAACAAAGTTACTGCACTTATTCTTGCCTATCTTCACTCAGAACAAATGTGAATGCAATAAGCAGCCATAGCCATATTCAGGTTATACATCAGTGCTACAAGTGCCAGTCAGGAACTAAATTATGTACAGCAGCAAAGCAAGTGCCTTTCAGATTCACAGGAAACTGCTGTCCAGGCAAATACAAATTTCCTAGCATAGTCTGAAAATAAATGAACTGTCATTAGGGAAGATAATATTGATGTAGGAAGTTTTTGTGCACAAAAATTTGCCTCATAACCTCATTTATTCATATCCCTTTAAACTGCTATGATGTTTGGGAATTTTAAGTTTTAATTTTAACAGTGACATGTAAGCAAGTAACATGTTGCTCTTAAACATTCAGAAATGCAGAAATTAAAGTCAGATACAAAGGAATATTCAAAGATCTATCATCTTTTCTTAGCAGAATTTCAAGAATGATGCAAAAAGGATGAATGATGGGTGGGTACTGAAGCCACTTTTATCCTGAGCTAAAAGTCTTCGTGTATGTTGTTTTATACTTTTTTGGTCCTTCAGTGGACTTATTTACTCTACACACCCATGAAATGAAGCGAGAAAATCAGTAGCTTTGGGACAACATGCTGAGATACTTCTCTCACAACTGAAAACAATATAAGATCTTCATTTTCCTGGCACTCAAAGATTAGAGTAACAGTTCAGTTGTTTCCTAGTTGTTTCACTTTTCAGCTTCCAATATCATTTATCTTCAACAGGCAAGTTTATTTGTGAATGACATCTTTTGTTTCCTCTCCTGTAAAAATAATTTTACAGTTAAGTGCACATTAACACAATATTTAGACAACTAATAGCATTGGTAATGTTGATAACATAGAAAATTGTAAAAAGCCACAGTTCTTGATCAAACTGATGGAAACAATTTCACTGGGGTGGGATCAAGCTGGTTTGGATTCAAGGGAACAAATTCCTCATTAGCCTGTTTCTCCTACAACACTGCCAAGTCCCTTGTTGCCAAAACAGAGCTACAACTCCTTTCCAACTTTATGGCCCCATGTAGTAGATACAGGGAGACAGACCATATATGTCTCTCACCAGTTACAGCTTGTAGTAGCTCATACCAGACATGGAAATAATAATTAGTGTGATAAATATTTAATAGTAACATGTCTGGAATTCCCAGCATAGGAAATATCTAGGGATCAGAGAGTTTTTCTTTCCTGAGATGCCTCATGGAGACAGAAGAAAAAGGGAGTCAAAAAGGACACCTTAGGAGAGAGGTGGACATGATATACCTTGACTTTAGGTAGCTCCTCCCACAGCATCCTCATTTGAAAACTGAGAACGAGCATAATGAACACAACAACTATTAGATGGGCTTAAAATTGTCTGGACTAATGCGCTCAGAAGGTCATGATCAACATCCAGTTGGAAGATGGCAATGAGTGAATTGGATATTCGTACTTGTGCCCCTGTGGTTCTACATTTTCATCAGTGGCCTGGATGTCCACTGGACTGAAGAGACCTTCAGCAGATCTCTGGAAGACACTGACCTAGGGGCGTGGTTATGACTGTTAGGATTTGCCAAATCCAGTAGCCCAGGAGAGAAACGCCGCTGCAGCTCCATGCCTCCAAGACCAATCAGTAGAAAGGCTGAGCGCGTAGTGGTCACAGGCACACATACACATGTGTACGTGTGAACAACACATATATACATACACAGACACATACATACATACAGCCACACAGGTCAGCACACACAGGCACACTCAGCCCACATGCACACAGGCAGCACCAATGGCCTTCTTCTGATCCCCTCTCTGACTGAAGAGGACTGGGGGGACCACGTGATCATTGCCTACATTGCTTGAAGAAGCAACTACAAGTCAAGGGGAAAAAAACATTTCACCGTAGTGCCAAGCAACATAACAAATAGCAGTAGCTGCATTTGGCAGCCTGGGGTCTTCACTAGAAGGGCAATGCAGCACCAGAATAGGTTGCCCAGGGAGAGGTGGAGTATTCACTGTTGGCAAAACCCAGGCTGACACAATACAATATTGTCCCGCTTGAGAGGAGGAGGTCAAGGAGCAACGAGCCAAGAGCTGCTCTGCAGCTATTGGGGCAGAGGTTCACCAGCCCACCAGCTCCCAGTCTCACAGCATCCCAGCAGGGCAAGCAGGGCAGGCTGGAGAGGACAACCAGGCTCAGCCATGAGTCCAGGCAGGTCTGTGGTGGTGAGGCAGATCCAAGGCCAAACTGGTAAGACAGTCTGTAGGTCAGGGCCCAGATGGGCAGGGACATGGCAGGAGACCAGCACTCCTACAGCACAGCTCAGGCAGGGGTTGAAGGCCCCAGGCTCAACTTGAAAAGGGGCTCCAGGACCATGGGCAGGGTAGGGGGAGGCCCCAAGTGGGGCTAGTTGGGGCCAGGAGGCTCGGCAGTGCCCTCAGAGCTCTGGTGGGATGCTGAGCTGGAACCCCCGAGAGGGCTGTTCCAGTCAGCACTTTTATGTTTCTTCAGATGGTGCTCAGTTAATCAAGGGTAGCAGCTGCATAACCTCCATCACTGTTTTCCTATTCTGTATTACTGGAGCCATGGAGCAAGCCAGAGAACCATATTTCTCTTACCTTTTTTCCCCTCCCCCAGGGTAAACCGGGAAGAGCAGAGAACCTGCCTAATCTGATTTTCATAAAGTAAATCTGATTATGAAAATGTAGAGTGCTTGCTAATGCAATCAGCGTTTCAAAATATGTATGATTTTAATGAAGAAACCTGACAAAAGTTCCTAATTATGCTTTTAAGCTTACACTCATCTTCAACTTTCTATATTCCCATAGTATCTGCAATGCATTTTCTGTCCTGACATACGTATTTTCAGTTGTATTCCTTCTTTTTCTTTTCTGTGAACCAAAAGCATTTGGTAATCCAGTAGGGAGAAAAGAAAGAAGTACCAATTTAATTTTTTTTACATACACAAGGACCAACTAGAAAAAAAAAGGACCAAGTAACCACATGAGGAAGTACACTTTGGTTTAGCATTAAGATGGTATACACAAAGGCAAAATAAATACCTCTGAGTGATCAGCTGCTCAAAATTATTGTGCTAGAGAGGGAAATGAAAATGAATTATGAGATGTGAAAGCCAGATCTGTAGTCGTGTGTGAAAAAACTTGCATACTTGCATACTGTGGAAAGGGACACATGATGAGAGGCAGCCAAGTTCAGCACTATGTGAAAAGGGAGACGTGTATGAGATAGACCAACAAAACCTACCGTGCTGCAGAAAGGAACACATTCAATGAGAAGCAAAAAAAAGCAGTGAGATGCAAAAGAGAAAAAATGTTTTCTGAGGAGGTACAGAATGAAAGGTGATATATAAAAAAGAACGTATATAAAAGTGAAACATAAAACCTTTAAAGGTCATAGGTGAGTAGAAATAGGCATGATGAAATGAAAAAATCATAATGAAATGCAAGTATGTAAGAGCAAAAAGTGAAAGAGAGCAAAAAGAGAAAAAAGTGAAATGCAGACAGTATCACAGACTGATGTGTAATAAAGAAAAATATGCAAACAGGAGGAAATGCAAATAAAAAATACAGAATATTATATAAAAAAGGAAACACAGCCTGGAGGAAAGAATATTTAAAGTAAGGAGACAGAAGTAAAAGATTTAATAAGAGGTAAAAATGAAAAGCTGTAGTGTGATACAAAAAAAGGCACATGTGTTTTGAAAGTAAAAATGAAATAGTGCAACATAGTGGCAAGTGGGAAATAAGGGACCCAAGAATGCACGCACAGGGATGTGAGTGCATGTGATAGTAAAGTTAAAATAGATGCTGAGCTGCAGGGAAAAGAGCATGTGTTAGAGATGAAAATGCATACTGATTTTAAAAAGTTAAATGCTTCAATGATAGGTGAAAAGAAAAACATAGTCATGTGGAATTTAAAACCTAATCAATTGTAAAAAACCAACCTGCATTAAAAATACCTATAACAAAAGGAAAACTTGAAAAAAATATAATGAGATGATAGAGAAATGGGTGATGAGATAAACAAAGATCACATCTGGTGCTTATGCAGCTGCTCAAAAACACAAAATGTACTCATAAGTGGAAAAATGCAACAAAAGAAATGCATAAAATGGAAACATGTAGTGGCATTTTAAAGACAAATGGGGAAAACAATGTGAATCATGGAGCTGAATAATGAAATGCAGAACAGATATAAGCATTGAAAGAAGAGATGCAAAAACATATAATGGGTAATGTTACACCAAGGGAGGTAGTGTATGAGTTAAAAAAAAATCAAACCAGGTGATTCACTCAGGAAAACTTCTAAGAAAAATTTAAGTTTGGGGAGAAAAAAAAAAGGGAAAAAGGAAAAGTCCTTCTGAAAGAGGAAATCCATAAGAAAATGCAAAAATAAAAATGCATAAATAGATAAAGGGGAAAAGCATGAGAGTATTCAAAACTAGAAATGTGTCATGAGCTACAAAATCTGAAACACGTCATTAGAAATAAATCAAGCTGCATAATTGCATGTATTAGGGAAAGTGTAGAAATTACTCAAAAAAAAAAAAACACGGTAAAAGATGCACAGTCTGAAAAGGAAATGTGTGAGGATTTGTAGATATGAAAATGCATGCTAAGAGGCACTACCACCCTTAAATTTCAAAAAATACGAAACCAGAAGTTCATTATGCATTCTGTAAATGAAAACCTAGTATGAGATACAAAAATGAAATTTGTAATATGATGCCATTTAAATGAGTACTGAGATACTGAAAGAATATATTTATTGAGGTGTAAAAGAAAGACAGTTTACTCAGGTGTAAAAAGAAAGACTTGAAAAAACATAGTAAGATGCTAGTAGGAATTTATTAAATTTATCATAAGATGTAAGAAGATAAGTGAAGAACATAAGAAAAGGAAAACGCATGGGGAAATCTGAAAGCTCATGCTCAGGCTGCTATGCATAGTCTGTAATGGGCAACAAAAAGGAAATTGACTAATAAGCAATGATACATGAAATTCCTAATTAGATCTAAAAGTACATAATGAGACGCTGAAGCAAAACCAAGCAGTAAAATAAAAATGAACACGCACAGCAAAATCTGAAACTAGAAACTGAAAATGAGATGTAAAAAAGCATTCATATTGAGATGCAGAATCAAAAAAGTGGGTAATGAGATGTGAAAAGGAGAACTCATAATAGGATTTGACATCAGAAATGCATAGTAAGTCGAAAAATTGTAATCAGCCATGAAATACAAAATCAGAAAGAGTAACGATAAGCAAAACCCAAAATGCACCTTTAAGATCAAAGAGAAAAATGATGCAAAGTTAAGCAGTGAATCATGTGATGCAGTAGGGAAAATGCAGAATGAATTATGAAAGATTAAATGCATGATGAAATGCAGAAAGAAAAATCCGTAACAGGTTGTGAAAAATCAGTGTTTGACAGGAAGCAAACCCCCCAGTGTATGGTGTAACATGAACACTGAAATCCACAGTGAGGGTCTGGAAAATGACTAATGAGATGTGAAATCAGAAATAAAATGATTTGTGATAACAATCATTCATAGTGACAAGCAAAAACAAGAATTGAAATGCAAATGCAGCATGGCATGTGAAATGCCAAAGTAGATACAATAGTCGAGATGCATAATGGAAAATGGAAACAGAAATATATAATGAACTGTGAAAAAGAAAACATTTACCAACACAGGAAATGTTCATAATAAAACATGCATAGCAAACCATTTTGACTTCGAAGGACTGAAGCACATAAAGCAGCATAAAAATGGAACATTATAGCTGTTGAATTGTCAGAACTAAAATATGCAAGATATTCAGAGCATGAATTTTATTCAAGTATTTGAACAATGAGGTTAATTACTAAGTCACTGGATGTTGTGGTCTTATTTTACCTTTTTTTTTCCTTTAGGTTTGCTCCACTTGCCCTCAGTCAGATACAGAAAGGATCTTACTCTCCATTCATGCACCAGTTCTTGACATCCAGTGACACAATATTGTAATGTGCCAGCTTCATTTTGTGTGGCATCATCTCTCATCACAGCATCACAATAGGCTCCATTGGCAGATTATATAGGAGAAATAGCCTTTGGGAATTCTCCCTCAGGCATGTCAAGGCCACCAAGTAGCTTATTAGTTGTGGCACAGTTTCAGGCCGAAGGCATTTGTGCCCAGGCTCACCAGCAGAAATGTGGATGACTTGGTTAGGTACAGGTCTACAAAGAATCAGACAACAGGTACAAAGTGATTTTGAGCATGTTAATATGTTTGAAGAAAGGCAAATAATTGCACTACATTTTTACTAACTCATGCTTTAGTCATACCAGGCAACGTGTATAAGGCTAAATTCCCCAAGCAGCAACAGCATTTTTGGCCTTGAAGCACCCTTGCAAGCCTTGCGAAGGTGCTCTTTTGGAATTCTGAGTCCACCTGGCCCTGACAATGCCTTCTGGGGTGTCTCCAGCCATTGGGCTGTGACCTTGACTTTCACTTGCCACCGTTTAATGCTAAAGCATCCCTGTTCTCTGGTATATACGCCAAAGGCAATGTGACACTGGCATTGTCTCATGCCCCCAGGGTATTTCCATCTCACAGGTAACGCTTTTTTGCAAAGACTCTGTAGCACAGGCAGATTGCAGATATTGCTCATACAGGAGGGTTATCACCCCTGCAGAGAGTGCTTGCAAAGAGGGAAACCTCTGAATCAGCCAGAGGAGGAACAGTTGGATCATGCAAGAGCTGCATCAGGGAGGCTACACAGCCACAGGCAGGTTGGAAGCATGCTTCACCTCAGCGATGATGAGCAGAAGGCTCTCTGGGATAAACATGGGATGCAGAAGCAGTAATGCCAGCTGATGCATACAACGCCATCCTACCCCTAAGTACCTCACAGGCTGGTTTTAAGTCACCCCTGGTCAGGAGGCCTGCTCAGAAGAGGTCACCACGCTGAACAGATGCTGCCATATCTCTGTTACCTGTCATCTCTGCCACATGCCATGAAAAAGCCACTGCTCAGGAAAGACCTGGCATGGAGGCTGCCACCATTCTTTCTGTTTGGAGTAGCTTTTTGGAGAAAAGGTCTCAAACTCTTCCAGGGACCTGGCTAAAGTAGAAGGCGGCAGTGCTGGCACTGATCTCTCTTTGAGAAATCTCCTTGTCCGTTGTAAAATATAAACCAGCCAAGCCATCAATTCTGACTGTCCATGGAAACTGCCTGGCATGCTGGTGGTGCTAGAGCAGGGTCCCAGCTGCTGGGCAGAGAAGACTGCAAAGTCCTCACATGGTTCCTGTAGGGTATTTCCTTGTTTTAGTATCTGGCACTAACAATAAGTGCTCCATCATCTTTGTAACTGCTCACTAAGGGGTTGGGAGCAATTTGATCATTCATCAGTCTCATCTTCATCACAGCCCCTCAACATCATGTGCTTCCCCAAGTCATATGTTACAGTCCTCTGATCACCCTTATCTCTAAGTGTTGTCATATGCAGCTAGCTACTATATCTTATGCTAAATACTGTGTCTAAGGTTACTGCCAGGGTTGCAAATAAATGTCACACCTTTCTTCCTTGGAGCCACTTGAGGTCAGAGGAGCAGAGTGTAACTGAGGTAATTGCTTATTGTAACCATGACAAACAATGATCAGAGAAAAGGCCTTTGCAGTCCTGCCTTGGACCATTTTCCAGAGGCAGCTCTGCCTCAGCTACAGTCCAAAAACAGGATAAGAGGCTGCTTGAGTTCTAGAAGTGGTAGCTGAGGGATGACAGTGTGTCTGAGCACCTTCATCTTACACAGCATTCCCTCTAGAGATGCCTTGTGCTGTAAGGTCAGGACAATATTCAGTCTTGGGTTGTAGGCTAACATGAAAGAAGAATGTAAAGTGGACTTCTTGGTGAAGTTTTGCAATGGTTAGTGTCAAATGTTTTGGCACAAGTGGTTCAGAAGTTTCTTTGGAAGGGATGGCTGAAGAGGGTTTTTTAATAGGGAGGGGCTTCTATCTCCTCACTCCTGATGCTTCTCCTTTTCTTAGCGCTCACGCAAGTTCAACCAGACCCCTGATTTCTGGAAAGGATCAACACAGGATTTTAAATGTCCAAGCCCTTTCCTCTTAGACCCATCCCCTAAAAATGAGAAACTCCTCATAGGAAGCTGGCTGTCAGCTAAGCTTCAGGGAAAACTCCAGCTGACTGCAATAAAATCAGGATTTCACCAATAACTCCGCTTCAGAAACTCTGATCCTTCTAGCACAATAAACTGTAAAATTAGATCTGACAAGAGGTAAAAACCTCAATGGCATTAAGCTTATTAGACTGATTCAAAAGCAAAAGTAATACTGTGATTAGTGTATATTGCATGCATTAAGACTGTAATGAATAAGAATACAATCAGTTGCCAGAAGCAGCTGGTAACTTGTCTTATGCTGTAGAGTCAATCCAAATTACTCACTGAATGGCAGAACACTTTAAAAAATGGGTAATATTTTGGATGGGAAATAACACAAAAATGCAGACTCTCATAGTAAAGACAATAAAACTAAGAGCTGAATAGGATAGAGATACTGAATACACGTATAGACTCCACTATCTTTCCACAGCATGCTTCCCTTCTATATATCCTGCAGCCTCCATTTATACTGTCTAGTAAAAGACTATTAAAACCATGCTCAGTCAGCTACAGAAAAAGCTCACAGATTATTTTAAGTAAATAAGCATTCAGCAGAACTCATCTTTAACATTGCAAGAAGCGTTTTGTCACAGCTAAAGAGCAACATGAGGATTGTATATCTTTGACATAAAATATACAATACAGTTGGTTAGTGAGTGTTCTGCTTCATGAAAATGTTGAATTACTTCTCTTTTTTTGAGAAAACCAAAATGTCATTCCAAAATAGCCTCCTTGTTTTAGTTAAATACAAATGTAAGCCATCTCTATGCATTCCCTGGGCACACGTTATTCCTCTCATAAGTAAACCATGCCCAAATCTTGGAAAGGCACATGCACACCTCACCTAAACCTCCAGAATTTTAAAGGACCATTACAATAAATCTTTTAACTCCTCTTTAGCTCACCATATTGTTTTTCTTTTGTATGATGCTTTTGTGGCTTTCCTCTAGGACACTGCTTGGGTGGCATGTTGCAGTACTGCAATCAATTGAAAGCTGAACGGAAAGTTGAACTGAGGTTAGAAAATTCTTCAAAGAAATCTGGAGTCTTTGGCTGGGCAATCCTGACTGAAACATATGGAATATTTTCTTGCCTTTTTCTGTATTTTAAATTGTCATGTTACCATGAATCAAGGATGCGGATGAGAGGAAGCTGGTATTATACAGCTCATTCTCTGATACATAAGCTAGCAGTGCTCCAAATGACTTTAGACTTGCTGTCAAAGACCACTTTGAATCCAATTTAAAATGAGTACAAGGGGTTCTCTAGAGGCCACGCTGAACAGCACAATTAAAAATTAGGGTTCCTGTAGAAGTCATGACTCCCACATTGCACATTGAATGCTTCCACTAACATTTTATTGGAAGTGAGGGCAGGCTGACTTAAATTTTTCATGCTCATAAATGAGTAACAAATTCAATATTTAACAGATAGTTAAGATTGACTAACATTTTTTTTATAAAACTTGTTTTACATTAATTAAAGTTTTGTGAATCTTAAGTTGTTTGGGTTTGAATTCTCTCACCTATGTGCTTGCTGCAATTGATTGTTATCTTTTTAATTTTTAGGTCACGTAATACAGCCATTTCCAAGACAGCTATGCCAAAACACAACTTCCCCCTGTCTGAAAATAATAATAAAATTTTTTTGAAAAGCCAAAAGAAAAATCCCTTCTCAGGTGTTTCTTCGAAAAGCTTTAATACTTCTGCAGACGCAGGAGTTGCTATAGTATCTACATATGTAACGAGAAGGCTTTTTTGGCTCTTGAAGTGCGGCGACAAAGGGCATGGACTCTGCGGGGGGGTGAAGTGAAGACCTTTATTGTTTCACTTTTTCAGCATATATAGTTTCTGTCTTTTGATCACGTGCCGTGCTCTCTACACAGATAGGTTGTGAGTGAATGTCCACGTGCCCTTGTGAGCAATACAGTTGGCTACATTTAAATGTTTACGTGCCTAGGCTAAACAGTTACACTGCTATCTGCTTTCCACCACACAAATAATACCATATAAAGACATTGTTTTACTGTTCGCAAGGCCTCCTTCCCATCAATACAAGAACACCTGCCGAGCTCTCACTCAGCAGCGCGTCTCCAGTTTCCTCATTCCCACATTGAAGCTGCCCAATTACATTGAAATTATAATCTTTGGAAAATGACAAATCACAAGTTCACACACATTCGAAGGCTACAAAACTCCCTAAAGATGTGGCCTTCACTGACTATGGTCCATCCCTTTGCTGTTTCACGTATCAAGCAAACAGCAGGTGCCTTATGAGCCGCAGAGCAGATCCGCACATATCTCATTTCAGCGCTGGGCTGGAAGGATTTTGCCCGCTGATCCTCCTCCCCACTGACAAAACAGAAAGTCCCTCTTTGAGTTTCCCAGGGCTTCCTCTGACAGCAAAGAGCACGAAAAGAGGGAGGCTCTTCCTCTGCTGGTCCTTCTTGTAGTGGGAACGGGAGTCCTACCGAGACAGGAACAGATTCTCAGCATCTCTCCGAAAACATATGGAAATGCCACCAGCAAAACATATGTCTCTTTTTTTTGTAACAGCAAGTTCATAGACAAGCATCCATTTCAACAAAGCCACAGAGGACTGTGCTGTGGCTCTTTAGGCCCCCAGCCAGGCGGTGACTCATGCTGTAAGGAGGGCTGAATTCTTTTTAGGCATTTTCCACTAAATTCTGAAGCAAGAAGTCTAATTACACTTTATGCTTTAGCACACTTAGAAGAACAGCATGATTTGGAAATGGCTCTTTTCATAAAATGGCTTTGTAGAACACATTTCAAAGTGACTGCTTTCCTAAATGCAAATGTACGAATTCCTCTAATTATATAACTGGGGGAAAAGAGGCTTTTTTTAGACTGCTGATATCTGAAGAAAATATGAGAGGACAGTACGGCTTCTCCAAGTATTCCTTTTTATTACGTGTTCTATTCTAGTTCTAAACACAAGTAACCAGTCAGATTGTCAGCACTTTCTTTCTGTTATTTAGCAATTAGACAACAATCTTTAAAACAAAAATAATCACAATTTTAAGTTTCAGCTTTTCAATCCCAATTATGCAACATTCTCACACTGAAGTAAGGAGCCCCTAAACACTGTCACATGGAGTTCAGAGAAGTAGAGGGAATGTCTCCAGGACTTCCTATTACAAACTTTAACTTGTCTTTATCGTGACAGGTAAATAACATCCCTGTAGTAAGTACAGCATCTGATTGCGTGAAAAAGCAGTAATAGAAAGTGTATTTTTAGTTTATTTTAATGTAATTTCACAGCAGGAAAAAGGAAAAACAGTCATCATGGCTGCATCTTTAGAATATGATTTGGAGACTAAAACAGCTTCTACCCTCACTGCTTACAGGTGGGAGCAACACCAGGACTGAATCTAGACTCGTTTTTCTGGGGGGAGAGGGGGGATGTCTGAGCAGAGGGTTCACTGTAAATTTTATTTTAAAATTTTTATTTTAAAATCTCAAAGGAACATCAGCTACATTCAGTCAGCCCCCTCCTCACTGACCCTTTTGTTGACAGTATCAGGCAGAAAAAGATGGTCTGCATGTCTTTCCTAACTACAGAAGATATGGTCTGTAGGTATTACGAACTCTGTCTCACTGCTTATCACACATGTACCCGAGTATCAGAATTAGATATCTATTGTTTTGCAATTTGCAGCAATGAGGAAGCCCTGGTCTCTTGGCCAGGAAACAGTTCCCATGACGGCTGCAGTGAAAAGCTCAGGTAGAAATGGGGTCTGAACAACCCCTAAAGAATCTGTCAGTCCTGCTCCTGCATCCTTATCTTCCAGCTGCCTCTCTTCCTGCTATCACACTGTTTGCTGTCATCTGTGCACTTGAACTCCCATTTAGACTGCCAGTCAACAAGATTTTCACAGCTGGAGACCAGGTCTCTTCAGGTCCCCGTGTTAACCCTCTCTGATCCTGCTCCCTCAATCTTTTGTAGCCAATAGGACAGAAGGTAGAATAGCGAGAGGTTTGCTCTGCAGCTTGACAGAACTGTGCTCTCATGGTAGATGTGCTGAGATTTGTTGCAAAGGTTTCTCAGCATATAAGAGGTCTTCCTGTAGAGCAATTGGCTTAGATAAAGGAAAGTGATATCTACAGCCCTGTGTATAGACTCAGTTAAATTATTTTTTCTCCATACTTGGCTTTCTTCCCCCAGCCACTGCTTGTTTTACCCTGGATTGGATGCAGAGGTTGACCTACTGTGCACACAGTGGGGATAAGGAGGGGACCAGATCTCTGGACCACCCCGAGCAGGTGAACTGACAGCATGGTGGCACTGGGAGCACAGGGTAATTCTGGTGAGTCGCAGAGGAGTTGTGGCATGAGCAGTGCATGGGCACTGGCAGGAGCTGAAAGATCTGGTAGCCCAACAGAGGCATGGCAGCCACAGCTCCAGGCCTCCACAGGTAACAGCAGTAAGGCTAAAATTTGTATGTTTTGTCCCTCCCAAAGGCCCCTAGTTTTTTCTGTACGAATCAGAGCCCTACTACCTGACTCCATAGAGGTTGAAATTCTTTCTATAAGTTGAGGAAATTGTTTTGCAGATGTTTATTTCCCATTGGAAATGGATTTCTCAAATTCCACAGGGCAGTTTTTAGAGAACCCAGTCTTTGCTTGTTTCTCTCAGGTCTCTATCAGCTTCTTGGCTGCCACAATTTAGGTATCCATTTGTACCTGCTTTCAAAAGACCCTGAATATGTGCCTTTAAGTGTGCATTTTATTCAAATAAACCAATTCTACCCACAAGAGCCAATTTATGCCTCATTTTTGACAATAAGCTAGATTGTTCTCAATTCAGTTACTTCAGTTGTCCCAGAATTTTCCCTCACACTCATCTAATGGTTTGGTAAATAATTATAGCACACAGGACACCTTTACAAAAGCACCAGTCCCTTCTACACATGGGAAGTTTGTCTCATGGTGACGGATGTCACCCCTAGACCACAGAGCAGAGCGGACTCCTGTGACAGCCCTGGGAAGAGCTAGGGCAGGAGCTCTGTTTCCTTGACTGGCTATGGGCCTGTATATTGGGTGTAGGTGTCAAGACTTGGCAGCAGGGGGGCTAGGGCATCTTCTGTGAGAAGAAGCTCGTTCCCCTCTGTACTGCAAAGGGTGGGGCTAGAGGAGCTGGGACTGAAGGAGTGAAGAGCCTAGGAAAGAGGGCAGGAAGGGTGGTTAAACGTTCTTTTCCCGTGCCACTGAGCTCGGAGACTGAGTGAGTGGCTGGGTGGGAGTTTGGCTGTTCTCTGGGGTCAACCCACCACTGCTTGTCGATAACTTGCCTGTTGTGTTGCATCTGTGCTCCTCTATGTTTGTCGAGATGACCCTTATTCAAGCTGATTACTCTCCTGTGGTGAGCCTGGGAATAGTCTGGCAGGGTATTATTTGAGTCGCCCGCCACCACCACTGTTCCTTTGTGCACCTTTGTGTATGTGAAGACAAATTTTTTATAACATAACCAAGTGCTTCCCATCTTGGTATTCCCCAAAAGGCAAGTCTTCCATGTTCTGTGCTTCAATTCCTACAAGAACAAACCTCTTAACATCAGTTCCCATAAGATATTCTCTGGTGGTTTTCTGTGTCTATTCTTTCCATTTCCTTCTCCAGCAGCAAGTTTCTCTTCTGTTGATTCACCACCCATTCCTGGACTCCAGTTAATCCAGCAACTAAGACTAAGAATTTCTGCCTTCCCTTAGCAGACACCACAGAACAGTAGATCATTTCAAATCTTCCAAGTCTGCTTTTTCTAAGGAATAACCAAGATGTTTTCTTGGTTTCCCAAGAAACTGGATATTTAAGTTATGTGGTTAAGTCTGCATATACTGATAACATGCAAGAAGCAGCTTCCTGAAAGTATTGGCCAGTTGCAAGCCTCCAGTCCCTTTAGGACAGACTATCCTGTTCCACTATTTGTAAGTCTTATTATCTTCCCATCTTCTTTAGACATTTTTCATTGCAGACCAAATCTTTCTGGTCAAATATTAAAATATACATTTGTTGAGCTTCTTCATGCTTTCAAGATGCATAGCAGTAGCAATCCGATATAGCTATCTGGCTCCTGGACATGAAGATGAGGGCACAGGCATGCAACTTTTTGTATGTCAACTGTTTCCTATAGTTTCTATTCTCTGGTCTGTTAATAGCATCCTATCTTATTTTTCCTATTCCTCTATAATGGTTCTTCTTATCTAAAAGTTGAAGGTGTATTTGACAAGAAAAGTAAGAAGGTACCAGCTGACCATTTCTTTGTTGTTACCACAAAATCTGGATCTCCTCACCCCTCTCTTCCTCCCACTGAAATATCATGAAACATTGTTGGTTGAGATATATAAAATACAAACATGTATACAGATACATGTTGCTTCATCTCACATTAATAATGTTAATGATCTTATAACTCAAATCTCATCTTAAAAGTAAAGGTTAAGAAATGATTCTACTAGATTTCAACTGCCAATTAGCTAGTCTCTCATTATTCTTCTCATACTTAAGTATAATTACCTCACTTTTAGCAAAATTAAGAGATCCAGCTCTTCAAAGTAGAGAATAGAGCCCTATGGTGTGATCTGTCAGTATAATATTTTGACATTAAATCAGTGATCAAAATTAGTGATAATCATAAAAATGTCTTCTGAAATTTTCAAGGTATAGATTCAGGGTTCAGAAGTGATACAATAAAAGCACCTGAAGCAGCAGTTACCCATGGCTCAGTGAAAGACATTTATTTTGTTTGTAGAAGTGGAGAAAGCATTGTCCTTGGTATAAAACATTACCCATAAGTATGCATTTTGCAATATATCCACTGCTGTCTGTTCCTAAAACATGTCTGAGAACTGAAAATGGGAAGGAATATTTTTTTCCTGTCTCACCTTTTGTTTCTTCAATAGCACTGTTGAAGAAGTGACTTATTTCCAGAATGGTACAATGTAGTTATGACATTACATTTGGGTCGTCATCATCCCTAAGGAATAATTATTGTGATTTTGTCCTTGAAGTATAAAAAAAAAACTTACTTCCAATATGTGACTCAAATATGAATAAGATATAATTGATGTTGAAAAGTAGAATTTTCTTAACCTCATATTATACTATGAAAAAAACTAGAAACAATAAAACTTTACTATAATATCTTCCACAATAGGCTTCAGTTTCAAGGTAACTCTGACATTTCTAACATTACATACTAGAAAAGAAAATATAAACATACGAAGATATACAGGAGAACAGTACTTTTTGGAACATAGACTTTTCTGGTGCTTCCTTTTCCATTTCTGCCTAGTGAACTGTAAATTATTTAACCAAAGAACATGTTTTTTAGGACAGCAAGGAAGCCAGAAGTATATTAAATTGATCCAGCGACTGCTGGGACCCCACCAATTCCTATTCAGAATAAATTTATGAAAAGCAACCTAGTAGTTTAGTAGGAAACTTACTGTTCTACATTGGTACCCCTTAACAGTTAAATTTTAATCCCAGCATGCAACTGGTAGACGTGACAAGACTATCAAGAAATGTATATTTGTAGTGTGGATAGGTGTACATAAAGTAGAATCATTCTTCCTAGCTTGAGTAAGAGTAATATGCAGTGATAGAAATTTTATTCTGACAAAGAAGACCTTACTTCAGTAGTTTAAGAGATTGTTGTCCTGACTTTGTATCCCAACTTTAGCTTGATTTTTCTTCTCCTGACCAGTTAGCGAACAGAATATGCTATGTTGTAGATGTTTCAGGTTGCAGTCTAGTATCAGCTTGGATTGCTCATGAAGGTGGGTTTGCACTAGGGCATCCGAGCTACAACCTAGTATGTCTTCACTGCTCTCATTTCTTGCATTGAGTAGGTGAGAATTAGTGCAGATATGCCTCCTCATATTTTCATTTGCTCCATAGATCTCCCCTGCGTACTAACTTCAGGAGAAAACCACTGACAATTGAATACTGTTGAAACAGCAGAACTCCAAAGATTTATTCCGTTTTCACATACAGCAAATTTCTGAAGCACTGGTGAAATATGTAAAGAATTGGTTTAAACCCCGTAATTTCAAAAAAAACCTCTCCTCAAACTTCTCATATGACTCAGTTACCTGTTCATTGGAGGAAAAATGTCTATGACAACATTCCACACATTTTATGGTGCAGCATAACTCATGAAGAATTTATAAAAGGGTTTTTTACACATGTATTACCTTTAATTCTTACCTAAAATGTTCAGTATTTGTTCACTGCATCCCCTAAAATAACATTTTGACTCTCTATTGCCCTTCTGTCAATTGCAATCGCATGGAGATAGCGGGCGTGGATGGCAATTCAGAAGGATTCATCCCTTAGGGAGGAACCATCCTCCTTTGGTGGAAGAGCACTGGAACAGATAAGGCACTTAGGAAGACCATTTCACTGTGATGATTTCTGCTTTCATTTGTGGTATCAGCGTGAGCAGGTTGTAGCTAGAGAGATGGCATGCTCATAAGCAGCGTAGGACGAGGTTTGAAACCAGTTGTACAGGTTCCTATCTGTTTTCAGACCAACAAATAGAACACTAGTTACTAGAACAATCTTTTGGGCAATAATTAAAATGACATTACTATTTTGTGTACTCACACTGCTTTGCTCACTTGAACTTATCTTGGTGTCTTCAATATCTATTTTAAAATTGTGTATAGCTTGCCGTGTAGCTGTAGTAATGTTATCCTTGGGCTGATAATAACATAAAGAAAAACATTAAGGGACAATAAAGCCACTATGTTAAAGGCTTTGCTCTTAAAATCACTACTCTATTAACAGAAGGTTTAACATTTCTAAACATAAAATAGAAGCAATTCAGTTCATAAATAACTTCACAAACAGCTGAACTCCAACTATAGCCAGAGAACTGCTGAATATTTCTGAAATAAGGACACTTTTGTTTAAGAGAAAGCACTGTTGTCACAAACAATTCTTATGACATACAGATCAACCAAACATCACCCATACACAGCTGTACACACAAGTGTGTGTAAACGAAAGAACACTGCTGCTGGGTGCATAGTGACTAGAAAAATGCAACAGTGATGAGCTCTCCTTTTCTGAGAGGAATGGAGATGAAACTCCCAACACATTTCCAGAAGTGAACAGATATTTCTTACCAACACTGGGAGGATTCCTGTCCTATATATTCTGTGACACAAAGATCCTTCATATCATTTTAGGGAGGGATTCATACCCTTAAAAGGTTAATTTTGTCTAGAGTGCGGCAACAAAGGGCACGGACTCCGCCAAGTGGTGAAACTAAAACGAAGACCTTTAATGTTTTATTTTTGCAACATATATAGTTTCTATTTTTGATCACGTGCTGTTGTGAGCAATACAATTGGCTACATATAAGTGTCCACACGCCTAGGCTAACCAATCATTACTATCTGCTTTTTTCTACCTTGCTAGATTTCACACCACGCAAATAATACCATATAAAGACATTGTTTTACTGTTTCCACGGCTTCCATCCCACCAGTGCAAGAACATCTGCCAAACTCCCACAGAGCAGCACATCTCCAGTTTCCTCATTCCCACACTAGAGCTCCCTAAAATATTGCTTGGGTATGACACACAGTCTGCACTTCTTGTCATAGGATCTTTGAGTCTCTAGGTGGGATCACACAGCTACAACTGTATTCTTGGAAGCAATCACCACCACCACAAGGCAGCAGGTACTCCATGCAGATCTATATGGATAGAAGATACCATAGGCAGCTGTCTTTCAGTTCTCCATGTGCTAATTTCCTATTCTTATTCATTTGAATGAGGTAAGACACTGCTGAGGAATGGGGAGATGATAAAAGAAAAAATGTTGTAGTAAACAGATTACCTTAACGGAAAAAGATGAAATAAGTTTAGTCACTAAATTACCCATAATATCGCAGCAAATAGAGAATCATTTGTGGCAATACTGATGAGGAGGGTAGAAACATCTGAAGGAATTAGCTAGAAAATTCACATAAAAATCTAATGAAAGTCTTTACTGTCAAACATTGGAAATTGGCAACTTTAGGTCCTAAAAACAATGTTCATACCACGACATCCTTAGTATAGTCAGTAAAAGAAATATATTCTATGATTGACTGGCTCAGATGCTAAGCTTGTTTTTCTTACATGGAAATAAAGGTGTACTAATCCATGGTATCTGCACCTCAAGCAAATATGTTGTTCACTGTCCTAGACAACTCAAACTAATCAAGGTAAGAGATCCAAGTGTGAATCTAGAACCAAAGCCTTCAGAGTTTTGAATGAATTAGCTAAGGATGTGAGGCTGTTGCAGCTCCATCCCCCCAGGTCCGCAAGTTGCAAGGCTGGGATTAAAATGTAATTGTTAAAGGGCACCCGTAACACTTATTCCTAGTAGGATTGTTGGGATCAAAAATTCTGGGAAGTGTTGAATATTTGCAATGAAATTGTGCAAAGACTTTGGATGTTATGGTTTCAAGAAGCAGTATTAATAGTGGAAAATCACCCACACAGCCACGGCTCTTGATGGATTTTATTGAAGAAAGAGGACGCTATTAATGGAAAGAAGCACATAAAACTGCAGACAGATAATTGATACTGATTGTGGACTCGAAATTCTCACTCACTTTATCTTCAGGCATACCTGAAGCCAAAAGTCTGATCTAAAGTACATTTACATTTCAGTCAAACTGTCTTTGACCCGTGTCTACTCATTTTAACATACTAGAAAACATCTGCACGCACTGAATATTCTGGGTATCTTTCATAGACAGAACTAAGGGACCCATGACTGCCTTCTGTGCTGCAGCTATTGCTGCAGTTTAAGGCATCCAAAAACATTTGAGACAATTAATATGCTTTTGTATGGAATAGTCTCTGATTGCTTTCATTTACTACTGGTATTTTATAGTAAGAAACATTTTCACTTCATCCAAGATGGACCTTAATCAGTGCCGTTTCTGCCACTCTAAAGTCTCAGCTAGGAAAGGAGAAAGTATTGAATTGTAATTGTTGTGACTAGGAGGTGAGTTGTGTCAATAACATCTCAACATTATGTTAGTTCATAATGACATAAAGCCCTACATAGAAGACCACCATACATCACATAAACAACCACGCCCTACAAACCTTAATCAAGCAAAAATGACTACTGAAGATGATTGAGCTGGTTCATGATTAAATGTACTGTAGTGACTCACATTCTTTAGTTTTAAAAAGCTTAATTTCCTGTTAAAAATTAATTAACTGACATTCAAGTACACCACAATTTGTTTTCATCCTGGATAAATAAGATATAGAAGAAGAGCAGATTTATTGGAAAGGGAAAATTTTTTGCATGCTATTTTAGTCATTCAGATTTCTGCCATTAAAACTTGGTTTCAATTTTTATTTTACTAGAATTTGACCAGGTTACAAAAAAAATATGCAACAATTGCATTCAGCTGTGAAAATAAATATGTGCATTTGTCAACACAGTTTTGCTTTTCATCGGTACAAAGCTGCTCTTTTAGAAGACACACAGACTCCTGCTGCAACAAAATGTCTATCTTCCCAGAGGAAAATATGTGCACAGTTGAAGAGAAATAAAGGTTTAGAGCATGATATAATCAAGTAAAAGGGAGATAACTCAGCGAGGTCTACTAAATGTTAATAACATCTCTTTCCCCCCTGCCCCCATAAGCCCCCAGTTGCCTACAAACTCTCGTGCGAATCCTCGTGCAAGGCCTTGGGCAAATTCTCATGCGAGTCCTCGTGCAAACTCTCCTTGTGCCCCACCATCTACCCCCCTTCTCCCAGCCC
>JAOXNO010000013.1:85602849-85626961 GCA_028565335.1 Limnodromus scolopaceus
TGGATGAGGCTTTGAGCAACCTGCTTTAGTGGGAGGTGTCCCTGCCCATGGCAGGGGGGTTGGAACTAGATGATCTTGAAGGTCCCTTCCAACCCAAACCATTCTATGATTCTATGATTCTATGTTGAAGGAGCTCTGTGATGGTGGATGCACCTCCAGTGCTTCTTGTTTGTAGCTCAAACTCTGTGCATGAATGTGTCCAGACATCTGAGATATACACTTTTGAATGTCTTTCCTTTTGAATATGAAAGTGAAAAGTCCTCCTTGTAACCTTCCCCCATGTGCTACTTTCTCCATATGCACCACTTCCTCACTTGCCTCTGTGTTGAGGTCCCTGTTCTTGAGCATAGCTGAAGATCCTCTGCTTACATTAGTAACTCTATTCACAGGGATATTCTACTTATTATCAGGTGGATACTATCTTCTCCTAGTAGACTGTCATCTTCATCACATGAAGTGCCACGATCAAAAGAATCAAAGCTTTCTGAAGATATCAGACAGTTCACCCCTGCAGCCGTGCAGGTTGTGGGATGGCTCTCAAGGAACCACATTTCCAGAAAGGATTAGGTGGTCCCACAGTGACTTTCTAACCACTTGTCTACAGTTCTTTCTGAGATCATAATGGGAAGATACACTTTTTAAGTGCCTTCTTACCACCGCTGATAATAAATCATTCCCTGTTCCTAAAATCTACATGCCCCAGCTCTTAATCTTTTTGCAAAATTAATGCTCTTTTGTGTTTAACTTCCCTCCTAAGTAAACCACTTAGAGACCACTTTTTCTGCTGTGGTTTGTAATTTGGGAATACTTCACTTTTTTTTCCCCCAAAGTCAACAACTACTTTTCCTGTGAATCATAGCTATCACAAAGCTGCATAGTGACCCCTGTGAAGGTAGCTTGTCAGACACAGGAGGAAGAATACTCATCCCAAACAACAAAGGGAGAGAAGAAAAGTCCATCTTACTACAGCTGCTTCTTTGTAAATCAGCTTCCAGAAATGGGAGGAACTCCCATGTCCTCTAGTCATACGCATTATAAACTCTAATGTAAGATATCTAATTGGAAAATACAATGAGGGAGTTACAGGAGAGACTTCAACTGTTCTGGAGAAGCCTGACCAGAAACCATTACTCCTCATACCCAATTAATAAAATTTCTCTATGTATGAGTTAAACAGATTGTCCAGTGTTTCATTTCTACATGTGTGTAGCAGTGGTGTTTTGGTAGACATGTCTATGCCACAGCTCCTGTTAAAAGACACTGTGCTTCTGGGGAAATGGGAAGCTTTGAGGTTATAAACCACCCGTTTGAAGTAGCTAAAGGGCAAATCCTCGCTCCAAACAAAAACTGAGTGTGGCTTGCAAACAGCTTGTGTATGGCAGCAAGAAAGCGCTTTAAAATAAACAAGGTGACTGTAGCAAAGGTGAAGGCACAATGGCAGCCTTGCTGTACGTGTAACAGTTTTCCAAACACAAGCATGGTGTTACGTGCACCCTCACGATGACAGGTATATTATGCAGGCCACTCCATTATAGCCAGGGGTATTTTAGAACCATTTTTACCAAGGGCACACCACCTCAGAAGTTACAGACTGACCGGGAAAAGAGGTTTTAAGCCAGTCGTCAAAAAAGCTCTTAAAGCTGTATAACGTTCACCACTTTGTTACTATTAATGAAATAAAACCTCCATCATAGAGCACTTTAACAGGGCACTCAAAAACAAGATGTGGGGATATTTTATAGTGCACAACACTTTTTGCTACATTGCTATTTTATAAGGAGCTATAACCATAGCTGTCATAGAGCTATCACAGCCACAGAGCCTGTGGAAGTGAAATCTTTAGACTTTGTGGGAGTTTGAATTTAAAAATTTAAATTAACTTTAAATTAAAGAATCTGTATCTTTCATCCAAAGGGGAGACCATATAAGGGTGTCTGAAAGAAAAAAGAGATTTGAGAAGGGTTAAGAGCATTCATGGATGAAATTTTCAAAGTAGCTAAAATTGTGAAAAGAGTTACCCATGTATCAGTCAATAGATCACAGTCACAAAGCAACTGAAGGGACACTTTACATGTAAGAACTTCAAAAATTGAACTGAAATAAGGTAACTTATTTCAAACTCAAATAAGTAACACTACTAAATTGAGGTGATCTCTGCAAATGTGATGTAGCGTAGCTCACCCCAGATACAAGTCTCCCAAGACCAGGACATCTAGTGAGTGGATTGGAGCAAGAACAAAACAAGTGGCTTATACCTCTCCATACCCAGAAATGCCAGCACCAGAAATTCCCCTCAGGCCACAGTCTCAGAGTTTACCTTACAGCTGGTGAGGTCCATGGTTCTCATTCAAGTAGGAGATGAGGCTAACAGAAGTAAAATACCCCAACAGCCGGAATAACATCAGTGAAAATGCCACCTTTAAAATATTACTGCTGGGCAGTAGACATGGCACTATACCTTGTAGAGAGGTGGTTCATTTTAGTGGAATGTGAGAACTCTTATTAACCCTCATAACAAAGTTTCAGGCCTCCAGTCTCCAGCCATAGGCCTGGTCTGCAATCCTGTCATCTGGAAAACAAAGCTTAAATCAGAGGAAAATCCTTACACTTTCTCTGAAACTGGGATTTTAGCACATATTTGGGGGAGCTTTGCCAGGTGTTACTTCAAAAAAAATTTCATTTTGTGGCATGCATCACCAGAGGGTTTAGTTTGCTCTAACTCTACACATCTTGTGGAGTACCAGCGTATTGGGAACTACTTTCTGGTTGCATTATTACGCTGCGTTCCAACCAGCAGTAATATCAATGAGATCATTTCAGTGATGGGTGGTAAGCTGCACCCTCTGCTAGTATACTGCCCGCACACTGACACAGTCAGGGTTGAAATACAGACTGACCAGAACAAGCACATCTTATTTTACTTTCGAAAGTTGATTGTAAAATAGCATCTGCAGCCCTGGAAGTCTCTGACATTTTAATAAACCCCACCAACATGGTAGAAGTAAATTGTTCGAGGGACCCAGCCTTGTAAATCCATTACGCATTCCAGGCTAGCAGCTGTGTCCCTGGTTTCCCAGGCATTCCTGCTATGGACAGGTGGTATACTGCAGCTGCAGACATAGGTGGTGTACTCTGTAGCCTGCTATATATTCCCTGTATGTAGGAAGTATCCTCCATGTACTTCAGCTGCAGAAAGGCCGGACAACTTTTGAAAAGGGTTTTGGAAATTGTTAAGTCACATGTTGGAATTATCACCCACGATATTGAAAAAAATGTCTTTGGACACATTTCTTCTTGCCATGCTGGGCAAGTTGGAAACATAAGCAAATCAAGGAGGGCTTGTGGCTTATTTATATTGAAAAAAAAAAAAGCTTTAAAAGAAAGAGAGACTTGTCATGCCTCCTGGCACAGGGATGGCCTGTGCCTGCCCTTTAAAAAGATGAGGACAGGAGGCACCAGACAGCACTCTGTCTGGGAAGAAAAAAAAGAACAACCCGGGCCAAATGGCGCAAAAGAAATTGAAAGCCTAGAAAAAAAAGAGGGCCTGTTATACCACTAGAAAAGGAGATATATTTTTAAAAGGATGGCTTACATTTAAGGCTGCTCAGAATAATATAGCAAACCAAAGCTGGATTTGTTTGAAGTGTCCACAATGCAGACTAGCATTGAGAAAAGCCTGTTTGTGGAGGTGCCTCCACTTTCCACCATGGCAGTCGGCACCTCTGGACTTTTTCTTAGCCATGAATGGAGAAGATTAGAGAGATCCAAACAACAGTTGGCAGTACCTTTGCTGCAAAACCATGGAACCTGGGGGGTCCAACCTCCATACCAGTGAAGCTGTGGGCCTTGCCGGTCTGTTTTCCATCAGTTTCCCTGGGAAACCAACTTACAGACCAGAGCAACAACTGCTACCCCTCCTGCACCTTAATTGTGTCACTCCCCAATTACAGTAGTGACAATGACCACACATTTCTCCATGGAGCTGTTCTGCAAAGACACAGCTGGGCAGCAGAAAGCAGAAAATGGAAAGCAGTCAAGGCAACGCTCAGCTCTGACAACCTAAAGTAGGAGGATTGAGCACTTGGGACCACTCCGCCACAATCTGTTCTTTCAAGACAAGCCTTTGTAGAACTGAGAGGATGTAAAAATTAGGCTGATGAGCAGCAAAGACAGCATTTGTTTGATGAGCTCCCTGGCAACAGGGACCTGCAAGCCAGTTAATACCTATGGCTTGCTGCTTGTGAAGAGAGTGTGGGTGGCACACAGGGTGCATTTGGGACACACTGGGTTCTTTACACACGGCCAATGCTAAATACCTGTTTGACCGGGTAGGCATGAAAGCATTCAACATAAGAGGCAGGCAGCCATGTCAGCAACCAGGAAAATTTGTTTCTGGGAAAGCTGCCCAAACTTGTTGTTATTGTGTTGACAGATAACGATGCTTTTAGAAGCAATTATGCTTAGAACCCTTTCAACTTTAAACACTAAGATAGAAATTTTGTGGCTCTATATGTGGATGGCAAACAGAACCTAGCGAAACCACTGCAGCTTGATTTCAGGCATGGCTGTTGTGTGAGAGAGTACCTGCAGCTCATATGGAGGATTAGCAGCCACACGAAAGACCACATATGCTGTCAGCCAACAGGGAAGAGTTCACCCCTGGCTATACCCTTTTTGACTTTAACCTGTTTGCAGATTAGCAACGTGCTGCTCACTATTCTTTGATTAAAACAGAAAATACGAGAGCAGGAATACATTTTTCAGGGCTTTGACCACCACTATTAGTATGACTGTGGACAGCATACTTGGCAATGTGATAGAAATAAACCAGAGGATATATGTGCCTTTTGACTAAATGTGAAGACGGACACCAAACAGATCTCCTTTTTTTTACAGCAACTCCCTATGCCAGAGAATCACTCCTGGGCATGTACTCCAGTGACTGACGGCATAGCCCTGAATGCATTAACAGATCAACAGCTTCAGAAGATACAGGTCAATTGTCAGACAGTGGGACACGGTGATCCTAAGCCTGCCCTGATAGTAAGGCAGGATGTAAGTCTGGATCCTCCCTATCTAGCGCTGAATCCTGGTAGCTGTTTTCAATATTTAAATGGCCAGCTGCACTGGCAGAAAGAATTCAGTTCTTAGCCTAAAAGCCTCTGGAAGCATTTAAACTGACAAGCAGGTACCCATATAGTGCCTATGTAGCAACTTCAAATACTGCTAAAAACAAGTGGACCTCACTGGCTTACATCTGCCTGGCTAAGGACACAATCTGGAGCTTAGCTAAGGGGTTCTTAAACAGCACCATGCATTTTGAGTCAAGGGCGAAGGTGCAGCACTTTTCATGTATTTCAATACGTGCCCTTCATAAATGGGGTAACACCAAGAAGAGTCTGGGCCCATCTTCTTTACAGCCTTTTTGCAGGTCAGGCATCTCCTCCTGATTAGCTCTAAGCCATAGCAAACATTTGTCAGGGACCTGAGAGTGCTAATAGTCCAAACCACCCAGCCTAATCATGACCAGCTTCACCTGCAGCCTCACAGATGCCCATGGCCCCGGGGGCTCCATTTAAGCTCAGTCTCCGGCCTTTAGTCCTTGCCTGTGCTATGTATTAGGTGGGCCTAATTATCCCTGTTCCTGGGTGGTGGTTGGCTTTCCTGGCTTGCCCTTGAACCTGTCTTGTTAACCTTGCCTATGCCCATTTGTCACCACACAGGCTTGTGCCTGCTCAGGTCAACTGTTCTGTGGATCACTACCATCTCAATGGACTATAGTCTAGTTAGATCCACTATACTTACCCTAAACTGTGTACAAATCATGAAAGAAAAATAAAAACCGTTAAGGTTAATTACCAACCAAAACCAAGCTCCACTTCTTATGGTATCTGCATATGCTGGTTGTTGTTTAGAGGTGGGGTTGTTTGGAGACAGCAAGCACAAAGCACAAGAGAACACCAGTATTTTTAGCCACTCTGCAATGAAATGGCCTGTGGAGCAAGTGCAGTTGGAACAAGCAAGTTGCTGGAACATTGTGTTTGCAGGGGATTTCCATTAAAATCAAACCAAGATGTAACTTCATGCTGACCTGCAGCAGTGTGATGGTCAACGCCCTGTAAAAAACAAGCTCAGAGGCAAGGGCAGAAGCTGTCATAATTTGCATTAAATGAGTTTGGGATAGTAATATAGGAAAAGACTGTGAGAATGTGGGAGCCTATTAACTGATAAGATATAAGTCATATTGGGTGCAAAAAGAGCTAACATCGTCTCATGCAAACCTTGAGCACCAAGTTCATTTTTTTTCACAGCTCTTTGGTAGCAATGTAGACAGTAGTCAGTTGAAATGAGAAAGACCACAGTAACCTCACTGAACACCTTTCTCCTCCAACTTTATTTTTAAATCTCCCTATGTACTTTAGCCCATCAGAACTAAGGTCTTAGACTTGAGGAACACAAACAGGAACATGCACACACAGAGGCCAGTGTCACTTTCCATACTGCAGTTGACTCACACATATTCATCACCATCTTTCTCATAGCATGAGCTCACCACCATAGTCTCGCTTTTGCAGCCTCTCAAAAGTTTAATGTCTTGTTGGCAATAAGTCAGTTCTTGCAGGTCAAAAATTTTCACCTTTATTGCTTTGTGCCATTTGCTTTGAGTTTCTTCTCCTCAGACAATGATCACTGCGCAAAAGCTGATCCTGATTACCCTCACCAAACCTGTCCCTGATCCGCAGATTGGCTTCCTGGTTTGACCTCAGACCTGACTCATTCAACTAGAACCCTGGACCAGACTTGCCTTATGACCCGGACTCTCAGTGAAACCTGGCTGCCATCTCCAGCGCTGCCCTACTTGTCTTGTTCAGGTAGTGCAGGACTGTGATCTGGACTGTGAGGCACTAGCTCTGCTCACTCTGTTATCTCGCTCAGCTTATCCTCCCTCAGGAAGCATCTATTGCTGCTCCCTGACGCATATAACATTCATGCTGAGGAATGACTTACATAATTTTGATTTTCAACAGTGTTAAAAACAGGAGGGAAGGGGGAATAACACTCGTAGGCCTAGGACTGCAGTTCTTGGGAAAGGCTGCTTAGTTTCATGAGTTAAAAATATCTAAAGATTCTAGGAAATGGATGCTGAGGTGGGGGACTTCCATGCTGAAGAGTTAGGGCATCTTATTCTTGTGCCCATGTCATCCTCACAGGCGCGCGGCAGGTAGAGCTAGCAGTAATATTTCAGCCTTAAACACGTCTGTGCAATGAATGACAAACCTCACAAAAAATTCTTGACCCAAACACCTTCCCGACACCCTAACTCTAATGCACATTGTGCAAAAGGAGAGATATTAGAGATTGTCATCTGACAATGACGGGAGCCCACTGCCATTTTTCCTCCCACACAAGATGATGACATATATTAACATGCAGCAGATCTTCAAACAGTGCAGTATCACTTAGCGTGCCTTTCCAATTCACAGAACACCCCTGCCGGTCACGTAACACTTTTGCACCACTCAGAGAGTTCTGAGTCCGTCAGATCTGTCACTGCTGTGAGACTACCATCAAAACTGAGACTGCTGTCCCTGTTACTTAGATCACATAGCACCGCTTCTTGCCAATCATCTTAGAAGGTGAGTTCCTTTTTGTCTCTAACAATACCTCAGGCGGAACAGCAAGAAGTGGGAAGGAGCCAGACAACCTGCGCTGTGAGGGGGTCACTGTGGGAAGGGTGATTCTCTGCTTTCTCCAAGGGGAAGGGGCTGGATCAAGCATCTGACGAGGCTGCTGTACCTCCCTGTTTCATTATGCAGATCCGGAGCCCTACCCTGCATGAGGAATTGAGAAAAGTGTCCATCTCACACTGCTGATGCAAACCTCCACACACATGACATGACAGTCATACACTGTCATGTCAGAGCCCAGAAAGGGCTGGCTGAAAAGTAGAGCAAGGACACTGGAGGTCAGCAGGAATTTGGGGAACCTGCATGAAGAAGCAGGTGAAAGCAGCTGAGGCTGCTGCCCAAGGCTGCCTTAGGACCATGCCAAAAACACAAATTGGGTCCCTTCTGGGTGTGACAAGACAGAGAAGGAAGTTATTTGCCATCGTAGTTCCTCCACTGAGTTGGAGTTCCTCTATAGATCAGCCACAGAAGTTGCTTCCAGGAGCGTGATGGTGAATGTCTGTTGCATGGCCAAGATACAAACCACAAGTTTTGGTGTTTTAGCAGTGTTTTATGCTCTCTAGTGAGGAAGGAGGTGACTAGAGTCCGTGGGCATGGGCAGTCATGTCAGTCTGGAAAGGAAAACAAGTGCCTGAGAGCATCTTTACAGCTGTTGCATTATAATTTTTCAGGAGGCAGCACTCTGGCCTGTAAACTAGCTGGTTACTCTTCAGCAACAATCCCTGGCAGCTGCAGCTTTGTCTCCTGTGGTTGCCATGGGAGACTCACTTGAGGAGATGGTAGCTCACCAGCACCCCCAAAGGCATGTGCTGTGGTTCTGCATAGGTTATCCAATACCACCAAGCATCTCATGTTAGAAGGGGTCCATGTTTCACCCCCAAAGCATGTATAGAAACCCTACTAATGCTCACAGGCTATTCTGGCCTGTAACCAGGGGCAGCAACAACAGCTGATCTCTCCAGCATCATCTTCCCTAAGTCTTTTGTCATCTGGGATACTGTATCTGGAACATGCTTCTAAGGAGGGGGACTGCTTACATTGCGGACCTGGGATGCCGAAGTAGCATATACCAAATACAGATACGCTTCATTCTGCTGTCAAATCATCTGAAGCTCCATGTAGTGCCATACCATGGCATCAGCTGTGGCCCAGGCCTGATAGCATGCTAATTTTCTAGTTTGCCCCAGTACCTGGTGGAAAATCATTGATAGCCTGTCCTCCAGTCTTCATACAGCCCCTGAGTGCTGCAATCCAGTACCCCATTATCTTGCTTACCTTAAACTCCTTCCCCACCAGCTGGGACGAGTCAGTGAGACTCTAAAGGAATGGCAGCTGTCTCTGGCAGCAAAGGGGCTACTGGGGGTGGTCTGCTGGAATGGGGTAGCAGACTCCAGTTCCCTGCAGAAAGCTTTGAATGGAGGCATTTTACATCCAAAAGCTCTGCACTCACTGCTGTTCTTACCAAGCTCGCACTACTGTCTTGTGCCACTGTAGGGACTGGATTCCTTGGACTAAGATTCCTCCTCCACAAGGCCAGTGTCACCAGGGGCAACCACAGACTGATGCAGCTGATGAAACTCCATGTGTCCTAAAGGGAGGTAGGGTTATCCATGAGCCCCCTCCCTCTCCCTAATTCCCAGAAAAAAATGGCATGATATCCATTCACTCCAGCTTATGAGGTCATTCTGGAGTTCCTTGCCATCTGAACAGCCTTTGAACATCCAAATGTATCATTTGCAAACTTGGCAACTCTACTGTGCACTGCCGTTTCCAAATTAGCGATGAAGATGCTGGATAAACCTCAGTCTAGTATTGATCCCTGGGATGCCACTGCTGATACTTCTCTATCCTGTAAAATGACCATGAGTCCTACTTTTTGTTTCCTGTTCTTTAACCAGCTTTCAAACCTTAAGAGGACCTTACGGACTCCAAACCTGTGGCAATTTCATTTCCACCTGTATGGGTATCTCATACTCCATTTATCCCCTACAGAAATATAAAAAAAAATGATTCTGAAAGCAAACCAGAAGGGTAGTGCTAGGCTTTAGCTAACATTCAGAGAGACAGTGAGGGTGGAGTGCTGTATCTTGTCTTTATCCACCAGAGCAGTTAATCTCACTGACAGAGCACCCTGTTTTAAGTGTTTGCCTTGCCAAAAGGCCAACTAACCAGCATGATGGAGGGTACTCTGGGGTGGCCAGCACTGCAGTGCTGCTCCTAGCCCTGTTCCTGCTCTGCAGGGCAAAGAAGGGGGTAAGAAGTTCTTTGTAACCTCGTGAATACAATACACATAAGGGGTGTGTATCCACCACATAATCCAACTCTGTTCCAAATGGCATTTAAATGTACTGAATTGGCTCTACTGAGGGAGAGAGAACACAGTTCCACATAACATATGAACTGCCAATTAAATAATCACTTAATGAGGTATGGGGGGAATGACTGCTCTTTCCATCTGTAACCACATTAGGATTGGCACAGTGGAATATCTTTTAGAGAAACTGCTCAAAACACTGCATCCCAGAGCATCATCCAGTACCGTCATCCTCTTGGCATCGTGCCATGAGCCTGCAAGACAGGAAGTCATCCTGGAAAATGGAAGGGCTTTATGAGGGTCCATCTCTGAAATAGACACAGAATAATTTCTATTTTGGTTAGTCCAAAGCAGTGCCAGGGAGAAGCAAGAGTGGGGCTGCTCAGTAAGAGGGGACAAGCCAGGAACCGAAGGTGACTGCAGCCCAGGCAGTGTCCTCACTGATGAGACACAGCCCCGCAGGGTCTGGAGCCAGTGGGCAGGGCAGGCTGCTGGTAACAGGCTCTGTTGACAGCCTCGGACAAAGCAAAGCAGTTAGTAGGGTTTGGAGGTCCGCTTAGGCCTGACAGGAGACAGGGACAGAGGCCGGAGTGGAAATAATATTACCTACTGCATATGTTCAAGGTCTGCCCGAGGGAAGAAGAGGAGCCCACAATATAGCTCATGCAAGGACTAAAGACACAAGCTCAAGCTTAAATGAGACCCTGGGCCCATTGGCAGAAGAAGCAAGCAGAGTCTCCATGTGAGGCTGCTGAGGGTCATTAAAGCTTGCTGGTGCTCTTGGGACCTTGAACATCCAAAAGGTCAAATCTTCTTGTAGCAAGGAAATCTCAATCTACTCTTCTGTTTTAAGTAACATTTTCAGACAAAACCATTCTACATAAATTTTTGGTTATGTTTAAGTCTCTCAACCATGCATGTTTTAGCAAGTGAGCTATTTCAAATAATCTTCAAAACTACTCAGTTCTGCCCTAAACACAGACTGAACCTTTTTACAATGCTAGAGTTACCACAAAATTACCTTGGTTTAATTCAATTAATTTTGACCACAACTCTCTAGAAGCTGAAAGCTGTTAGCGAGTGGTTCTGCTTCCCTTGTACTTGAAACTTGTCTCTTTTTAGAAGATGTTATATGTACTTGTTTGTGAAATCTTTTCAATGAGGCCCCAGATTGGAGGTTGGTGGTCATTTTTTGCAGCTCAGTCCCAACTGCTTGAAAAGTGAAATATTAATTTTCCATTCTCTAGAGCTGCACAGGTAGCAACTGCATCATGAAAAAACAACTATTGCTTCTGACTTAATTTTCCAGGCATACGTATGACCCACAAGGAAGCCTGGGGTGAAGTGCAGTAAGGCTAAACTATTTGTCTTACTTCAGGGACAAATAAACAAACCCACTGTGATTTATTACTGCTGACAAACTAAATGAAATAGATAGGGAATATCCATTCATGAGGTACTAGCAAGTACAGGAGAAATGCACCAATGTGTGAATAATAAAAATGATTTATCAAGATAGACTGCAAGATGTAAAGGCAATTTGTTATTCAGTATAGTTTTAAAAATCCAAATATTTTCCTTCCTTTTTTCACAGATACATTTGCAGAGAAAAATATGCAAAAATTAGTCTTTATCTGGATTATTATAATTTACACTTTTGATTGGATTCCGTACTGTCTGACATCCAGACTAGGAACAAGGAATTGCAGAATAAACCTTGAAAACCAAGACACTCATGCAGAATCCAGGCACCAAATTACAAAATGCATACTGAATTTTTCACCTGTTTTAAACCTTCCTGTACCTGGAGTGATGATTTTTTGCCATGTGAAGCTCTGAATGCTATTAAGAAGACCAGAGACTTGAGACTCAAAGTTCTAATCTCCGAATTCCCAAATGGTTGGCTGGATTTTGTGGACCATATTCCCCTAGTCCCCATGGTTAAAGGAGAAGAGAGTTCTCCCTCCTTTCTGGGTGGGGTAAATATCGCTCCCACTCACCTCCTCCCCAGTCACTGGTTACAGTGCTACTGAATCAATTTTAAACCAGGGCAGATACAACACTGATCCAAATTCAGGTGCTCCACAGCACCTATGCAACTCTATCACACACCATGGAAGCCTGCCCCATCCAAAGACTAGAAAGAGTTTAAATTCTGTGACAAGAGGGGCTAAATATGAGTGTCAGCCTATATCCTATGTTCATAAAAACAGGAGTTGGGTTTAATACAATTTCACAATTCTTTTTAGCTTGCAGGTGGGAGCAATGAGAACACGGGTGCATTTGTGAACGTCTTGTACTCAAATAGTAGAGTCTTTGTATTGCTGTAAGTTGTGGTAGTTGCACTGGTATGCAACTGCTATCACTTTAAACTCCTTGTATTTTAATGAGACGTTCAGAAAGGGGTACCAGCTACACCGTAATGACGGATATCCAGTCAAACTACTGCTTGTAGGTGTACCTGACCGACAGAAATTTCAGGCTGTTAGATTGGTTATACACAAATTAGTAAAAAATGGTGTTTGGCTCTAACAGAATGACAACGTTGCCTTTGTACAGACAGTGTGGCTCAGTTTCCAGTCTAGCAAACCAAGCATGTGGGCACTCAGCACCCACCCCAACCCACCCATCCAGAAGGCAGTGCAACCCCCTCAGTAGGATGGACCGGACAACTGTCGGCACATCACACAACAGCAACCGCTGTGCTGGTTGGGGATGTTATTAGAACAAAATATCCCATTCCCTCATAATTCCCTGCTTGTAAAACGTTATCTCCACTAACATACAGCTGCAGGTGGAGTCACAAACAGTGAAGAGTTCACTGCAGACACTGTTAGTGAGAGAGAGGAGCAGCTCAGGGCTTCCCGAGGACCCTGGGTAAAGAGGCATCTCTGAGTGAGAGAGGGCTTCTGGTCAGCAAGGGGAATGAGTGAGTCAAGCCTTACTTAAATTTAAGATTAACCACAGTTCAGGGTTGAGGTTGTTTGGGGTTTTTTGTTAAAATATGAGTTTTGACTTTGATTGCAAAAGCTGCTTATAACCCTTTTGGGCAGCAAGAAGACAAGAGGTCTATCTGGAGCAAAGGGCCTTCTGGACTCTCATTTTCCCATCTAGGTCCAGAGAACCTTGACAAAGCTACCCAAGGTCTTATGGTTTGGGATGAGTGTTTATTTAGTGGACCCCATATATCTCAGATTCCCACCTGAAGGTAGAAACAGTGGAGTGACAGCCACAATGCAGAAAGCCAAGGTGATTTATTGGCAGTGCTATGGTAGAAGGCGAAGGTGGAACTGGTTATCTAATGATAGGCTGCTGTTTTACAGCCCCCTGGTTTAGCTGAGGGATTTTGGTATGACTTCTTTACTCAGAGCAAAATAGGCAAGAGAAAGATGCACATGCACTGTATTTTGAATCCACAGTAAGCAAAGATGAAGTTCTAAAAGTGTAATAAAGCAAGGCAAGGAGGCCATCATAATTGACTTGATATTGTCCATTTACTACTCACTGCTAGCTTCCCCAGGTGAATTATCTTCTGGTGAAGATGCATTGTCCTCTGGGTGAAATTTTGCCCTCTTGGTGAAGTTTTCTCTTGGTTTTGCCAGGGGTGTTAGTCATGATGGGAGCCTAGATGATGGAGTTTAATTCTCCTGGTTTGCAGCTTTTCTCATTATTTTTAAGGAGGATAACTCCTCAATAATTGAACTCAACCTTTCTTGTTACTTGTGCCAGCTGGAAGGACCACTAGAATTTTACCACTTGTGAGCTCATTATAGTTCATTGCCAGATTTTCTTCTTTTTCACCCAGTGAGGAGGATGTGATCACTGGAGTTCATTCTTGAGGGCATAGTCTTTTATAGGAAGTGACTGTAATGTTAAGAATTTGTCATGTTTGATTCTGGCAACACTTGACTTTCCTGTGTGCAATAAATTTAGAATTCCGCAGTAGGACACTTACTCAAACATGCAAAAATGCCTCATACTACTGAGTTCTGGCTTGTTAGAAGATAATTCCTTCAGGATGCATAATTAGAAATCCCAGGATAAACTGCTAAATCCCAAAGTTTTATATGTTGCCAGTTCTGTAGGTTTTTGGTTTGTAAAAAGCTTTGTGTTAGAATGTATACAGGAACCAGACATTACAACATAAAATTAGACAAAACTCTTGCTAACTTGGTAATAAATAGTTACAAAATTCTAAGCTTAACTCTAGTTAATATTAGTCTCCAGCTTGTCATGGCAAGTGAAATTTTTGTGAAATTCATGGGAAGTGAAATTTCATAGTCATGAAAATTATTTGTGGGTACATGGATGCCTGGCATGTACGCTGGAGAGTGACTGAAGTAAATGAATCATTCCTTTTCATGTTGTTCCTAGTCATTTTCCTTCACCAAAGAGCAAAGAGAAAAGGTTGTTGTGGTCCTTAATAAGAAGTAGAACATTTTGTTTTAAAATGGAATAGTACAGTTTCTCATTTCCCTGCTATTTTAAATGTTTATTACTGCACAATTTTTCACCTCCATCTGAATTTAAAAGTAAAATCTCTCAGCTGACCAAAGTCTTGCCAGCTTATTATATATAATCTCTTCCATCTATGTCATCTTCATAACTAATAGCATACATTTGGAATCCCTTAGGAAATTTAGGGAGAGAGTGTCAGAGTAGACACTGTTAAACATTGTCCTCAAAATGAACTGTAGCTTTTTCATCAGACATAAGGAATAATTTTTCCCTTGTGGATAAATAATAAAGAAAGATAGGCTAAGTCAATTTCTGAGAATTTTCTGTTTGTGAGCTGAACCACTTCAAGCTAATAAAGTCATAGTTTAATAAAGTCATGCCAGCTGTAATAAATGATTTGAAAGATACACAAAACAACAAATGGAACAGTAATGGAAACATAATCTAAATTTGAACTCCTCCGCTTTGATTTATCCTGAACTGTGGTAAACGAGCAACAAGTTCATTTCTATTTCACATGCACGTAAAACTTCAAGTTTGGTCTGCGGCCTGGTTCCAATTCACTACAGGTATTTTTACCAGCTTTGCAGTCTTTTGACAGACATCCATAGGGAAATAGTAATGATGTTGTAATTTCCTTCCTTATTTCCCTAAATATAACTGCAAATTCTCCATATGTATTGAATTTTAGGAGGAATAAAAAAAGATGATTGCTATTTTGCTTCCTGATGGATAACCTTCAAGATGTCAAATATGATTTGTGCCTATTTTAAGGTGTCTTCAGTCTTGACAGTTACTAAAGCTACCTGCTATTTGGTCAGCAATTTAAGAGTCTTCATTTTATAACCATCACTTGTCAAGTCGCTCATTCCTAAATAGACAAGCATTTGGTAACAACTTATCCCAGAAATAAATTGCCAGAACTATTGATGCACGGACAAACCATCATTAGAACCTCTCTGCTGTACATGTCATCTGCTGCCGGGGTCCTCTTTGCCTGTTTGTATATTGTTTGTTTGTTTGTTACTCATGGTGCATCACCTAGAGGTACCATTTGACACCAGGGGTTTGCAGGACACTGCATATGCATGGGAAGACAGTGCCTCTGCCTCAAAGTTCACCCCATGGTCTGCTCTGCCCAGGCAGCGCAGAGGGTGGCAGAAGCCGTCCTTTCCAACACTCTTTCAGTAGGCCTGTCTCCCCCCAGCCATACCTCCTCTCCCCCTGCCCCATGGAGCTCGCACCCTGGGCATCATCCTGTGGAAGCGAGCTTGGAGATAGCAGCATTGTTACTCCAAAGAAGTAAATATGGATCCCTGTAGCTGTCTGTCTGAAGCTCTCCCCAACCTCAGAGGAAAGAGAGAGATTTTTCATGTCAAATCACTACTGGCCTTGTACAAGATGACGGCCGCGTGCACAAAGGTGAACAGAGTGCACAGCACTATTTCAGATGGACATCTGCATATAAGGAGGTGACAGAGCTGATACAGAAATCTGGTGCTCTTTTCCCTACCCCTTCTGCTCCCCACTCCTCACCCAATTCTAGAAAATTACCAGTTGCTCTCCAGTAACCACCCAGTCTGTGAGCAGGTCACTGGGGTGTCAGCAGCAACCTCAGGCAGGGGACAGGAGAAGTTCCTGAACTCAGCTTGGGATGAGAGGAACACAGCTCGCTTCCCCACATACATACGCACACGTATATATATATATCAACACAGCAGAGAACAGCCCCACACCCCACTCTCTCCTGCAGTTGGCTTGCTACAGGTGATCACTGCGGCACCACTCTCATCCCCCAAGCCGGAGACCACTCACCAGCATTTTGTAGGCCATCCCACACGGAGTTCTCCTGCAAGTAGTCCTCTTCAGACATGGTCTGTAAGAGACCAATAACAAAACTGGAAATAAATAGTTCCATTTAAGTGTGCCAGGAGTAGCAGTCACCCCCAGGCAAAGGTTTCCAACTCGAGGTTACAGAAGCTACAGCCTGACAAAAGGGCAGCAGATTGGTTTAAACTGTAAAGCGGTCACAGACTGTTGTGCTGGGTACAGTTGACAGTCATGAAGACTAAGTTAGATCTCTCTTGTGATTTAGAGAAAAAATAATATATGCTTAAGCAACTCCTTTTTGCAGTAGTGCAGACCCTCCAATTAAGAGCTGAAATAACAAGAAACTGTTAGAAAAACTGCAGTATGGGCTGGAGCTGTGAACTGAGGAAGGGTGTGGCTTGAAGACCAAGCAGCGAAGGAAAACAGCGGCAAAAACAGAGCAGAAGCTGCTCACAGCACAAGCTCTACAGCAGGTCTTCAGGTCTTGAGCATAAAACCATAAATACAATTTTTGCACAGAGAACAACCTTCCTTTTCTTTCTTTTGAACTAGTTTCCTGCTAGCTGTAGTAGTTTAGTCCTCTAGGTTTTGTATTGTAGGGCAGTGAAGATATTTGTGGACCCCTGTTACACCCCCTCTGTCTTTGCTGAGCTGTAAAGTTACATGGTAGCTGAATGGATTTATACAATGGAACAATGAGTGGGGGGTTTTTTGCACCCCAAAATATCATGTCTGGTCTGCTTTTTGGACCATTACTGAGTGCTGAGCCAAGATCTTCATGGAATCATTAAGTATAACCCCACCATCTTGCCCGTGAGTTGTACAGATCACCTCTGAGCCCTTCATTTTACAACTGAATCTATGCATATCTTCCCCCAAAGTGCATCTCTTTACGCTTATCTCTGTTTAATTCATCTGGGTAAGTTTATTACAAGACTAAGTGATTTGGAAACATCCTTCAGCTCTTCAAAGCCTGCTCTAAACCTTGCTACTATGAATAACTTTGCAGTATTGAGAATTTTGCTAAGCCCATTCCTCATCTCTTTTTCTGGTGAGCAGCACGAGTCCTGGTAGATACACCAGTGATCTCTCTTTCTGTAGCAGGACCTAACCATTTACTCTCTATTACTTACCTTTTTAACCAATTATCTATTGATGCATGGTCCTTCTGTCCTATGTCATAGCTAGTTAGCTTCTTTGAAAGGTTTGGTGAAGGACTTTATCCAAACGTACTGATCTGTTCTACTTTTTCTTCCATACTCAAGAAGCTCTGATGGACTAGGTCCTCCAGGACATAAACCAATCTGCTGATGAGGCTGGCCCACTAATAGTCCTCTTAGTAATGAAAAAAACACTCAAACACGAGCAACAAACACAGCATTTAAGAAGTGCCAACAGCAGCAACAGCTGATGGAACAGGCACAGTCATGAACTGCGGGCTGTTGCAAAGTGAGGTAGACAGATGCTGAGGATAACGTGTTGCATGTTAGTGTGGTATGTGAATAAGTATGCACAAAGTCAGTAGGGCACATACCGAGGCAAGGGTCTCTCTTCACACTGCGCTGTATGAACAAGGCCAGTCGTTCGTTGTGGGGAGCACTGGGGATGGATCCAAATCATTTTGACATGTCAGCCTCTAGCAAAGGGTCAGGGATCACTCTAGGTTGTGACACAACAACTGGCAATATGTGTATTTGTATGTATGTATGCAGGCATACGTATATATGAAATGATAACCATATGCAGATAAAGCCAATATACATTTTAAATGTTTCTTTTAATATTCAGTTATTTAATAATATTACATCATATTTATTAATTCAAGAATTAGCTATTAATTTATTGATAAGCAATGACTATTAATACATGTTTACACATTTATTTTTAAATTATTCATTTTTAAAAATAATTTAGAAGTTTCTCTGCCAGGAACCTCCACACACTTTCATGTCTAATTTTCACCCTTTACAGGAACTGTCAAGATTTACAATATCATACGAATATTACAGGTGCCTATGCAGGAAGAAAATTTACAACCAGACAGCTTCTTTTCAGGTACAACTGAATCTAGAAAACCTAAGAGGTTCATTTCTGTTGCTACTCTTCTAAATTCAAGTGCCTTAAAGGTCCTGGGTTTTGGAATTCAAAGCAACCACAGATACCACTGTGACAGATGGGATGAAAGAATCAGAAAAGAGAAACTGTTGTGTAGGATTACCCAGGTCCTCACATATTTTATAATAAAATCAGACTTGTTGAAAGTAAATAAATGCATTGAAAGAAACTGGTTTAAGAGTGCAGTTCAAGACTCATGTTTTTTCTAAATAAGAGTTTGGAGGCCAATTTTCCTTTAGCATTTTGCAGACTACATTTCAGATCTACTTTCCCAGAGTACAGCAATACACTGTATGTAATGGCATAGGACTGACAGATGCTGTGCAGAAATGTACCAAGCAAGATTTAAAATAGATCCCTGAGAATATGTGAAAAGGGAAATATCATAGTCATAAACACTGAATCAAGAATCTCTTTGGATGCAGAAATGGAAAATAATTAAAATTTCAGAAATCGGGCCTTTGTTCTCAACATATTATTGTGAAAGAAGATCTTTTACTAGCAAAATACTTTATGTAAGACTTTCCATTTCTCTTATGAAAGGCAGAAGGAGATTTTGGAAGAACTTTGTTGTTGTTACCAACACTGTGAAGAAGCAGTAGGTAAAGCTTTGCTTTCAACATGATCAGTGCGCATCACAGTACACTAAGTCAGGGAAAATTATTCTGGTTTTATAACCAGAGAGCCAGTGTCGTGTTAACTTTTCTTTCTGTAGAGAGTGGTGGGACACTTTGCCCAGATATACCTACATAAGTTGCTAGTGTGATATGATACTGAAAAATAACAAGAATAAAATCGTAAAATATGTCAGCAGAGGTACTCCAAGTAGATGGAAAATTGCCCCTCTGAGCCATCATCTCAGTAGTGATGACCTATACTCAATAAAGATGAATCTTAAAAGGCAAGTGGAGAAGGCCTACCAGAGAGATGAAAGAAGTGGACATTCTGTTTTGAGAGAAACTGTGAGAAAGTATTTGCTGTTTGGTTCCAAGCAATCCTCCTCTAAAAGGCAAAAATTATTTTAGCGCATATACCTATATACATATTAGCAGATACCTGAGTTAACATCAGGGAAGAAAATGAACTATTATGCATGAGAACAAATGACTCTTAATGAACCATGAATAAATATCCATTTGAAATGAGAAGAGGATATCTAGGCCATTGACGCAATCATGTTCTGAAATGGGATTTTGAGAAGAAGAGTAGCATCAGAAAACCTCAAATAGTTTAAAAATGGGTCTTAGGAAGTTCATGCTCACAACACATCTGGACTGATTTCGCCACCCATGAGATATTCGCAAATCCCATTGAACAGTGGCAATCACAGTTTGGATGGGACCATAAGCGTATTACACGGCTGTTTCTCTACCTGTAAATTACTGTGAAGCTGAAAATTAAATCATTTAAACACATGAGAATTGACTTTGTGAAGCAGAAAATGAAAGAGCCATACTAAAGAAAACTCTCAGAAAAATGAGTCTTCTATTTGTATTTAAAAAAAACCCTATTTAACTACCTTTATATTCAAAGTTTTATTCTATTTATAGGCACCTGCATCTAAATTCATATTTAAACTGCATCTTAAACAACTGCTAGGGACAATTTTCTATTCCTAGCCAGCCCCATCCTTGCTCTTAACTGACAGATTTTTATTCAGGTCCACAACTAGGTGCAGCAGGCAGTCTCAGACCTTCCCAGCAGAGCCTCCTGAAGGTTAGGTTTTTAATGAAAATTAATTGACTGTCACGATATTGAAACATTTAAAGCCTGCTGAAGAACACCCATGGGAATAGTCCTTCCTGTAGACAAAATGAACAGTAAATACACAATGTCTAAAAAGTAAATAATCTGAAAGGCAATGAAAATGCAAACACTAGATAGCTCACCTGCACTCATCTTAACTTGGTGTGTAATAGGGGCAAAAAGACAAGAGAGAGAGAAGACAGGCAATTTGAACACTATTGACACTAGGAGCTCTATGAACCCAAGGCAAGAAACTTCTCTCAATATACATAGGTGAGATATTCTTCAGCCTATACAGAAGAATAGGCTGAGCTAAAAGTACTTCAGGGTGTTCATACAGTCTAAGTACAGAAAGCACTTCTACAACCCAAGAACTACATTATTTGCTTCTTACAGAGCTCATGCTTTATATGGCATTTCCTGGAGCCTGACATCATGGCCATTAAACCAAAGAGGCTATAGTTCATTGCCATAGAAATAGTGCAGCATCCAACGTGTGATGAAGCCAAAAAGTTACTATACTTAGGAACTCCTGTTTCTTGTGCATAATTCACATTGGAGAAACAACTGATCTGACGACAATTAACCAAGTCCCAACTTACTAATTGATATAAATCCAGAAAATCTGGAATCAATTTATTGATAGTTTGACCATGTAGCCCTGTAATCCAGATTTGCCACAGCTAATGACAGGCCATAAGCTTTGTATTGAGTTTAAAAGGCACCCGACCTAAAGCTTCTCAGACCTGTTCTGTCTCCACTTTCCTTGACCTGCCTGCAGGTTTGCTTTACTTGGTTCTTCTAAATTGGGTTACTTGGTTACTACTTGTCTATGGCTAATTTCTTTTACTAGCACTTACCTTTGTAAACTATAGCTTTAGATAGATAGCAGTAGTAGTAAATTATTCTATGTAGAATTATATATTTATGCCCCTAACATAATGACAAAGTACAGAGAAATATAGACCGGGTAAGAAAATATATTTATTAACAGTACTATAGACGACATCAGATATAATATATTTTGATGTAACACAGAGCTGGAGACGAGTGAAGAGCAAACGTGTAAAAGTGTGTTAGGAAACATACAGAAATGACCCTAAGTGGATCCTATAAGGATGGAAACAAAATTATCAGTATGAACATCATATTCCTTCTGGCAAAGGACACCAAGTGCTGACAACTCACCATAACATTTGCCACCACCACAACAAAACCACAGACAGCAGGATCCAGAGGAGTGTGGAAAGGGTGAACTACCCAGGAAACAGTAATTAATGATCTGGATGATGGGGCAGCATGCCCTTCAGCAAGTTTGCAGATGACACAAGGCTGGAATGAGTGGCCAGAGAGTCATGCTGCAATCCAGAGGGACACTGACAGGCTGGAGAAACAGGCTGATAGAAACCTGTCATGAAGTTCAACAAGGAGAAGAGCAGGTGTGGCAGTGTGCTCTCCCTGTTTTACTTTCCGCCCCCCCTTACCCCCCCGGCTCCTACTTAGGCCTTGGCCACCATGGCCATCACAACAGCAGTTGTAATAACATGCACCTGGACTTTAGGGGATGGCTGGCAACATAGTCAAAATACTGTCTGGAGTGGGGACCTAGAAATTTTATTCCCATGAGAATATGACCATAGGTCAATTATCTTACTGTATAAATAGTGGACAGCCTAAGAGCCCTTTGAGCTCTCCTGTATGGCAGCAGGCTGCACGCCAGGATCTCCCCTTTTGTGAGGACACTTGCTTAAGGTTCTATGCCTCGAGGTTGAGAGATTCCTTGCCGCAACAGATTCTTGGTAAGTGACTAACAGCATGCTAAACTTTGAAATCTTAGCTAAGTAATGTAAAGGATTGATTGCGCATATATAATCCTTTAGACATAAACCGTTGACCAAGTCTGGAACTAGGATTGGATCCAGCTGCACCTAGACTCCTCTCTGAGAAGGAGTTTAGAAAGCAAGGGGGTCCTCTCTGGACCTCGTGACTCAACAGGAAGGTCTCCCTGATGGCTTGTTTGACCCTGTCCTCTATGCAGTAAATAACAGACTGTACCTTGACATTGAATCTCGTAAAACACTATCGCATTCACTACTGGTTTTAGTGCACTTACTGCTGTTTTTGTTAAGTCACTGTTTCCCCTTAATAAATATTTCACTACCTCACTCTAATTAGTGAAGTCAATCACTCCATCCACGACATCTGCAAATCCCTGACATTTTGGAAAAATCAAGCTATGTTTATTTGAACAGCTCAATTCACATTATGGGGCTTTCACTTTGTGCCCTTGCAAGGAAAAACTAGGGCACAGTGTCTGATCATTCTCTCATTTATGTTTGTCTCACAGATGTAGCTTACCTGAATTCCTAACTTGCTCTTGATTAACACAAAATCAGAAATGGGCACAACATGTATTACAGTACTGGTTTATAGTAATGAAAAGTTGTGTTCCATAGAGCAGAACCATGTTGCTCTTTAGAGCAGTTTGCTGCTGGACCAGAAAATAAATAAATAAAGCAAGCTTCCTTCTTTATTAAGACATCTTTCATCTACAGGTCACAAGAACTAAAATGGGTAAAAAATGACAGCTGAGAACGCTATATATGCAGTACCGGCATTGTAAGGCTAAGAAACACGATGAAAACACATAACTCCTTGTCTGAAACAACTTGTGTCCACTTGCTATCATGCTTGTAACATTCAGGTTAGTGAAAAGATACTTCCAAATTTGACCTCTGCCTGTAACCATTTAAAATGCAGTCCATATTCACTGACACACAATATTCTCCATACCAAACATATTCAGTATTACACTAGGCACTGTAACATCTAGTGTTGCAGAAGGACCTTTTCTCCCACTGCTTACCTTCTCCTGGAAAGCTTTACAAAGAGGAGAGGCAAAGACATGGGAGCCAGCCAAGGCATAAGATGGAAGACATTCCAAACTCATGTGTTGTTGCATTCATTTTGCAGAATGAAATGCAATTAAAGCTTTATCTTGGATTTCACTGACAGAGATTCTGTCCAGATTGTCTTGGGAAACACATTCGCCCCCTAAGGCTGAATTATTTCTACTGTCAGTTTTCAGAAGTTATCTGTGCTTTAAGGAAGACCATTGATGAGCTGGTCATGTGTCTGAGCTAGCCCTCTTCACTAGACATCTGCCTTTTACTTTGCTTCTGGATTCCTGTGGAGCAGTCTTTTTGGTTCTCTGATGCAAACAGCTATTTTTCTTCTCTGGCACAGTACCACCATACCACACTTTCCAATACAGTGAAATTTTCTTGCCAGACTTACTTGCTTCCCCAATAATTCATTTTTCCCTCCTCCATTCTTTCAGAACATCCCTTCTCTAACCTACTACAAATTAAATATTCCTATGCCGCAGGAACACGTGAACGTCCTGGGATTCCAGACACTTTCCTAATTACCTTTTTGTAGCAGCGCAATGAAGAGTGAGCAGCACAGCTGTAACCCAGATCAGCACAACTCCTTGGTTTTGCAACGGAAACTTGCTTTTTATTATTATTATTATTTTTTAGGAAGCACTGCAGTGAGCATGAAGCCAGTTCACTGTCCCTTTGGCCACCCCCAGGTGCGGTCTGCACCACCGCAGGCCTTTCGAAGGAGCAACCCCTGGAGCCGAGGCGCGGGCGTGCTGGTGCGTTAATAGATTGGGATTAATTATGTATAACCCGGCAGCTGGACGATTTGAGGAGGGAGCTGCCGCGGCGGCAGATGTTTCCCTGGGGTTTGAGGATGTGAAAGCCTTTACCCTCCCTACCCTCCCCTGCCCACCACCCCCTCTTTCGCCAGACACTCAGAATGCAGAGCTTGGCACTGCGGCTGGGAAAGCCCCGCCGCTGATTTCCCCGCGGCAGGTCACGGCAGAGAAGGCCGGAGGGCGGCAGAGCCACCTCCGCCCCCGCCGCTCGCCCTCACCGCCCGCACTCCCCGCCTC
>JAOXNO010000013.1:85632550-85701836 GCA_028565335.1 Limnodromus scolopaceus
GGCTCCATTGGGAACACATGCCAGGCTGACTACTCAGGGTTCCATCCAACCTGGTCTTGAGAACTTTTAATGTTGGAGACCACACAACCTCTCTGCGCACCCTGGTCCGCCCTTTGGCTGTTGTCATGTTTAAGAAGTTTCTCTGTACAACCAGTCAGAACTTCTCATGTTTCAGTTTATACATGTTGGCTCTTAGCGTCCCACCAGGCACCACTGTGAGGAGCCTCGCTCTGCCTTCTTTGGTAACCTCCTTGTGGGTCCTGGCAGATGCTGTCAGGTCCCCCTGAATGTCTCTCTCCTCCCTGCTGAGCCAGCCCCAGTCCCTCAGCTGCTCCTTGCAGAGCACATGCTGCACAATCCCTGCGGTAACTCACTTTCTACACCTTCCCCAAAAATCTGCAGGTAGGTGAAGGTACGAGTACATAAGCGTACTAACATCTCGCTCCAGTCAAAACTGAGAGGATATACTGTCCATATGGCAATGGTCAGCAGGAACACTGCAGCTCCAGGTTAGTTGCAGGCTTCTGCCCAGTGGCAGTATCACAAGAGAGACGCGAGGCGCTGGGATCGAGGGAAGGAGACAGAAACAATAAAACCAGAACAGACTGAAATTCATTAGTTCTGATGCTCATAAACCAGCCTGCTTCTATCGCGTTTTGGTTTTTTCAGATACAAAATTCAATCAAACTGATTACGTAAGGTTTGTATTTGCTGCGGCCCTTTGAGCATGTTGCTTCTGCATAGATATTATATCTATTCATTGTTCTCCTCTTCATAGTTAAAGATGGAGCATGAAGCAAACAGATCAGCTTGAACAATTTTATTCTGCATTGTTCAACTCTATCCAAATCATCAATATGTGACTTTTTCAGAATAAGAACTGTTTTCCGGTTTTTGAGAACAAAAGCAACTTTTGCAAACTGAAAAGAATTTATAAAAAAAATGAAAATAGCTTCAATTGTTTCCACTGAATGGATATACGGTAGTTATTCTTAGTAAATTACAATCCTATGCATGGACATTTTACTTTCTGGGACTCCCTGAGGTGAGCTATTTTTTTAAGACTATCATCTCAAATAGCGAACAACTTAATTAGCAGCAGGATTTACATTCTAAGAATACACAGAATGTACCTGCGGCAACAAAGGAGACAAATTTAATCAAAATGTTCTCTGCTTCCAAATCTTGATGTCTGTCACACATTAAAAATTGTAGTTCAGTGGGATGCAAGACTGATGAATAGGCCTAGAAGTCCATATTTTTAGGTAGGTTTCCTAAGAAAAAGAAGCTTAAGCAATTATATTTTCTAGCCGTCCCATCTACATGTCTTCTATTAGAAGATTTGATTCTGTTGGCCAGCTTCAGTCAGGCTTGAAAGGGATTAATATCAGGAAGGTGACCGGGTTACTCTAAGACACACGAGTGCTAGCACCTTGGTAGAGGACACCGAATCACAGCAGGGTACTTGAGGGGGGAAAGATGCAGAATTCAGCTTCTACGTACTCTATTTATCAACCACTGAAGATGCTGACATTTGAATCTTAATATCACCCTCTCAGATTTTTATAAGCACTTATTAGTTATTTTTGTATTTTACACTTCTTGAGACATTTTGCAAACATTAAATCCTGCATTATATTAAAATTCTCAAGAGCACTTTCTTAGCTGCTGTAAATCAGTTAATTCCACAGTGTTATTCTGACATGCACCAATAGAGGAAGCATCCCCAAGAAAATAGAGTAATACTGGATTGCAGCTAAGGAGAAAAGAATGACCATGATGATGCATTATATAGTTTGCCTCAACTATTTTTTCTTTCCTTATGGGGGTGTAGTAAATGTTTTCATAATGAAGTAATAAAAGTCATCTAGATTTTATCTCCCAAATTTCATGTATAAATGAAGTAATTATGGAGTAAAAAGGAGTAATTCCCTCCATGTGAAATCACTGATTTTCAGGAAGGAAAGCGTTAGGCATTGTTAAGTATAGGAATTAAGAGTACTCCTTACCTCTAGTAAACACTGTATAGTATGAATTAAATACATATACAGAGAAGACATATTTAGTTTAAGGAAACCTCTTTAAAAGCATTGCCAAGGGATTCCCACAAAAGTTACAGCACCTCTCAGGCTGCCCAAAGCTGTACCCAACCAGAACTGTCAATAGTCCAAACTAGAGGACAGATCTGATAGGCAACACTCAGACATTTGGTGCAATTAAAATAAACAATAGACTGTTGAAATAAGGTATAGATTATATACAAAAGAGACTTCTACACATTAAAGAAAGCCATATTTCGTATATATAAGTACATTAACCTTACTAATGTTTACCACAGACTCCGCTGGCCTCAATCCCACGTGTGGGTAGCAGCAGAGCCGTAATAGAAGGGGCATTGGCCACACAACAGAGCAGCAAGAGTGACAAGCTGGGATAGATCAGAGAAATGGCAGATGGCAAAAAAGAGACCAATAACTGCAGGCTCTAGTACTTTGCGTTATTATGTTGTAGGTGGGTAAATGGTGCAACGGGGCACAATGGACAAAGTATTAAGGCCCCGTAAGTGGCTCTCTTTCCTGTTTGATTCTTCCTCTTTTCCCTCACCCACCATGTGTCCCACTGATCTCTACCCTTCGCTCCCCCTCTCCGGTACCTGTGTGCAATTAGCTTACTCTTCATTTTCTCCTCTCTCTAAAGCCCTTTACCACTCTCCTGTGTAGCTGGAGAAGCCAGCATCACCAGCACCTTTTAATGCAATTTTCTTTAATTTCATCTTATTATGCCTTTTCCCAGATCCTTTTCATTGCAGAAACTCCTCTTCTGTCCCTTTCCTCCTCCACACAAATCACTCTCAGCTTATCTGGAGACGGTTTGCCTCACCCTGAAGCCAGCCAAAGCTCTGGAAACTGCTGCCTGCCTCTGATGGGGGTGAAGAGAGATGTAGTGGGAGAGAGATGCCTCCATCTGGAGCACACAGCTCCCCTTTCCAAACAAACCCCTTTGCAGCTCTGGTTGTTGCATCCAGAGGTGTTATCTTACATTTAATAGCCCCAAATGGGTTTCTGTTCCTGGGATTTGTCCAACTGCTTTTCAAACTCAAATCAGATTTCACATAACAAAATCTTCCAGGAAGAAATTCTGTAGCTTAACCAGGAGTTATGAAAATCATTCCCTTTGCTCGCTTTCAACCTGCACCTAAATGATTTTTTTGATGCTATTCAACTGTTATTAGAAGAGATTGGCAACTTTTCCCTTGTCTGTTTTAGACCTTTGTCATATCCATCTTCACTGATCTTTTGCCAAAGGTGAAAAGTCCTAATCTGTGTACTGTATATAGACTTTTATGGAAACTATACAGGACATTGCTCTTAACATATCTGAATCTGCCCATACTTTGAATAGATGGCTCTGATTCTTAAATTAATCTGAATCGAGGCATGCATGTAAGGACTGACAGCTGTGTGGAAGCAACTTACACGGAAAAAAAGGTATATGGGGTAGGCTGCATTTCTAAAAGCTGTTTTTAAAACTTATATTGAATTCATGGTAAGAAATACATACTAAACCAGAAATCTAAAATACTTGATGAACGTCCAGCAGACAAAGGTTTGGCAAAACACAAAAGGTTTGATACACACTAGTGACAAACCATGATTTTTTTTTTCCTGAAAGACTACTCATTTTATAGCCTAGGAAGCAGCTGGAGGGAGAAACAGGCTTCAGGAAAGATCTCCTTTTGGAAGAAAATTCAAGACCCTTCTGTACAGTAGAGAAAACATTTTCTTCTGACAGTGAAAGCTCTGTGAAACCACACAGTTCTTGCACTGTCAATATAAACACAAGATAACAAAGGTCTTAGGTGCTTTTACTGAATGTGAGTCTAAATGGAGGCAGCACCCCAGCAAAAAGCTACAAGATGAGAAATCGATGTTAGTACCTTTAATTCCAGTAACTTCCAGGAAGAAGTAGGGAGGAAAATAGGAAAGAAAAGCTTTGGGAGGGTGAGGAAACACAACATAAAACCAACACCCAAACCCAGAGTGAAATAACTGTAATTCCAGGACAAGAACAGATAACCTTGTGAACAAATATAGTTGTATTTAGATGTTCTTTAATTAAATGTAAGAGCCTATTTAAATACAAGGTTTACTGATTCAGCCTGTTTCACTTGCAATTCCGATCCATCTTTAAAAGCACAAAATTAACTCTTGAACTATTGGTAAGAGACTCCCTGCAAACAGCCAGGGCTGCACAGAAGAACCGAATGAAGATCTGGCTTGCACATATCTGTGCTTTATGTTGGAAGTCCTATTCCTCTTTATTCTTCCCCACGTACTTATAGTGAATGCAAACTCATTTGCCACTGTGATTGCTGATATTACGTTAGTGACTAAAGATTTCACTCTATCAACTCTTTATCCTTCAGAAAACGCTATTAATGGCAAATTGACCACTGAACTAAAGCTGGATAACACAGGGAATATTAGTACTTGTTTGCACAAGGCAAAGAACCCCAGTCTGTGTGATGCTTGGAGCTATTTTCAAGAGTGTCTTTTACATCCATGCTGAGTATACTCTATTTTCAGCTGACATCTTAAACTTAAATGGAGAAGAACAGCCATTTCAGGCGAGCTAGAGAAAATCTGTCAGTGTCCCCGTTCCTTTCCCAGGAGTATTTAGGAACAAAAAAAAAAACTCTCTTCTGCATGTTAAAACAATTAGGAGCCCATGCACCTGAGCTGGATCTGCGTAGTTAAGGGACTTAGAGATCCCTAAGAAGGAAACAACAATTTAACATCTGGAAGTATGAAATGTTATGCTAGTGGTATAGCAACACAGCCCAAATCAAATATAGGGTTTCCCAGGTACAATTTTGATAGAAAAACAATTTCTTTGGTCAGTGATCCATTACTTATTACAAATAAAGTGTACTGAGTATTATTCACATGAAACAAAATGAAATTACATTTAAAGCTACCCTGTGCCTCAGGAAAGGTTTTTCAATCAAGGTAGCACCACCTCCACGCCAGAAGCGGGTGTGCTGTTTATTTTGCCATGAGACACAAGAGCGGTGCAAGAGCGCACCCTCTCTGCAGTCAGGGCAAATTGAATTCAGCAAATTTCATTTACCTTATTAATGGCAGAAAATCTTGTAATATCCTGTGAGGAGCCAAGTAAAAAAAACCCAAACAAACAAACAAACAAAAAAAAACCAAAAAAAACCCCAAAACCTATATTTGAATCAATTTAAAGTCTGATTGCTAGATGAGCAACATTCAGTTCCAGGACTCCGTGGGGACTTTCACTTAAAACAAAAAAAAAACCCTCTGCAAAACACACTGGAAAAAAACCCTCTGTTTTCCCCAGATTCAGTGTTTACCTACAAAGAAATAAGGACAAGCTAATTGTTAAGTAATTACTGACAACAGTCTGCTTAAAAAAATGCTGAAAAAATTAATTCATGTTCACTGCAATCCTTTTCATAAAGCATTTTTAGAAAGACCCTGCTGAGCTCTTTCTACCTCACATGCATCAGAAGGGTCTCAGAAATTTAAATGCATAAGGAATAGCATGTTTTCCCTTGGTAATTTAAATAGCATTCATGCCTAGAAGATTACAGTCCTCACAATCTCAGATGCCTCCCTACCCCTCTTCCCCAGGGTCCTCTCTCCTCTCAGGAGTTCTTGAGAGCCAGAAGCCACAGGTTTTCATTCCTACAAAAGACAAAGGGCTATAGGGAAAAAGAGAAAATGCCTGCGAGATGAAAGAACAGGTGAATCATTCTGGGAAGTGTTCATTAGCCTTTTCTTTCTTTGGGGCTTGGTTGACATGACCACTTATACTCTTGGATATGGCAGGCAGCATCCTACATCTTAGCATCTCTACAGGCATTTCTGAGTCTTCCAAGCAATTAATGATCTTGGCACTGTTCTCTGCAATGCAGCTATAGACTTGGATGTCTCAACAGTTCCATAATGTTTGATGAAGGTACAGATGGAGATCCCATCTAGCTGTTCTGAACACATCAGAGATGGATACATTTCTGAGCAAAGCTCCATGTGTGGCTCATCCCATAGTGGAACGTGTTCTGATCACTAAGGTGCGTCTTGTGATTACCACGTGATCATGTAGCAGACTCTTAACATGATCTAATGCGCCCCCTCAGCTTGAATGCCAACTGCATGATCGGGGTCAGTCTCAACATTCTCTGTGCTGTAGGAAGCACCAAATTTAGAGCTGCAGGGAGTTTACAGAGGAAAACACAACTATATTCTGCATAAATTTGAGCACATTGGTATTAAGGATATTGTACAGCAAGTAACAGGTAAAATCAGCTTAATGGAGCTATTTCTCCCCTTCGGGACAGTCTAGACTACCTATATCAAGTTAATGCAAATACACTAAAATAGCAAAGAAGAAAATTCTTTCAGGTCACTAAGACCTGACTGTACAAATAGATAGGAGAGGGACTTGGGGAGGGGACAGAAATTTATTCCATTTAGACACAACAATTCGATGCTAGATATCTCATTCCCCATGGGAGGACCCTTCTCTGATGAAGAACTACCCTCTTTTCAAGTAGTTGCAGACAGCCAGGAGCTATGCAACAAGAATTTAAATAGCTTTCATGCCTACAGCATTACATTCTTCACAATCTCAGATGCTTCCTCACTTCTCCTCTCCCACACATTTGAGTTTGGACCTATCTGTATCAGCAGGTCAATGAACAGGAATGGGAAGCAAGAGCTATCAGTGACTGAGCTAGGTTTGGATGCCAGGCTAGGTCAAAGAGTGTCATGAAATTCCAATCCTGTTTTATCCACTGAAGCGCTCCGGGCTATTGGAGGGGTCTAAGATGTTGCACGCCTTTTTCTTCCAACTACCACAAAAGCATCTGACAGGAAACCCAGAATAAAACCACATGCATTTCTCCACCAAAAATTGAAGGAGGAGGAGGGCTGGCTACCTCAGTCATACCAGATTCCCTAGATCAATTACGTCCAGTCAGATCTTCTATTTGTCATTCATAGATCTGAAATGACAGTCAGCCAGTATGTTCAGCATCCCCAGAAGGCAAATCACTCCTACATCAAAGCCAAAGATCAAAAGTTTGTCAATAAAAGAATAGTGCAAACTGATGCAAAAACCTGGGTCATGGTATCTGTCATCCCTAGTACTTCATATCATTTTGACATGACATCATAAAAGGCAACTTGAGCTTTGATGAATCTCCAGATGGAAGTAGATCCTCAGGTGTCAGAAGATTCTTTAAATCTGTGTCTGTAGCTCCTGCCATCACTGAATAAATAAAAAAAGATTACATTTTTCCTTTTGTCTTTTTTTTTTTTCTTCACTGAAATGAGGAAAGCCACAAGTAATTTAACCAGTAAAACCCTGGACTTGTAATAAAAGAAAAACCATTAACACTACTGGCAATATTTCATCTGGTATGTCTTAGGTTCACACATCTTTATTAGACAGGTTGGTGAATTCAGTCATACTGTCAAAAAATATGCCCAGGTCTCTTTCCTTGCTGTTGTTTCTAACCCATAAGCTTTCACTGATTGGAAGTAGCTATAAATTCTTAATTTCCAGCTTTGTGCTTTGTATTTCATCCTAACACTCAGTACAACAAAACTCTTAACACTGTGTATGGGCCACACTTCCCACGTTTTTCACATCAGCAAATCCAGCCGGTGCATGGCAGTTCTTGTGTCACGATCGTGAGCAAACACAGACAAAATAATCTGTTTCCAAAATTAATCTTCAATTTAACTGCACCACCTTGGCCCAAAAATTTGCACTCAGCGCCACCTATTGATTCCATTCTGGTTAAGTAGAAGGTAACACCCTGGTTCATTCACCACATGGCACCAAATCATATCATATACTTTACTGAACATTTTAAAGAGAAAAAAAATATATATTTTTAATAGGAGTAACACTGGGTTAGACTTTACAAAACATTTGATAAATTAGTGTTGAATTTTGTCTCAGTTTCTAATTAGCCCTATTCTGCTTTCCCACAGAAACAAAAATGCAAATCTGATATGAGTTGTCCACATAACAACTTTTGTCATTTCTTAGCGATACTGGTATCTTAGAGACCCTGGAACTCTTCTCTACACATCATACTAGCACTAAGGATTTTTTGGCTGGTGGTTTTAAATCCTTATTAGTAGATTTGCAGGTTGGCATGTCACAACTTCCATTCTGGTGGAATGGTTATTTTGTATTTCAACTTAAGATCATCAAGCTCTTAGATTTTGCTTCCTTGTGCTTTGTGGAAATTTGCTTTTCTATATACCCACTCCTGATGAACATTATTCTCTCTCTCGTTTCTATAATGCAAATTAAGGGACAGCTCAGATCTAGACAGGTATGATATAGAGTTATTTAGGTAAAATTCGAGCTAATAGCAGCTGCCAAATCTTACCTCTAAAAAAGCCTTTCTGTGATGCTTTCAGGTCCAGCAGTGCTATTTTACTACCTTTCAGGCACTATCAGGGTAGGTAACCTACTTACTCCTGTACTGCAGAATAAATGCAAACAAGCAAGTTTTAATTATCAAATTATCAAATAATCAAATTATCAAAAGTTTCCACAATGAATCTATACAACTTTCATCAGGAATAAAAGATGAAGGACTTAGCATTTTGGAGCATTTTGCTGATGTCCTACATGAACCGCTACTCGCACACATCTGTATTGTGTTACTATCGCAAATGCAAGTTGTTTACCAATGATAATTGTACAGAGAAAATACAAACAAAAATGCATTTTAGTCAGGCAGATTTATTGATTTACTTCTTGATCAGTAATATATGTTTGGGGACTATGCATTTCCAGGATTAACTTCAGAAGTCCATGTGTTCTTACCTGTTTCAACCTGTTGGTCCTAGAATTTGCAGATATATTTTATCAAGTGCAAGACAAAGCGAAAAAATTAACAATTCCTGCCTCCATTAAAGCTTCATAAACCAAAGAGAGATAAATATAAAATGAAAAAAAAAATAGTTATTCCTTTTTGTGATATCATAGAAAAATTTAGATTAGAAGGAGCCCTACAGAGGTCGTGTGGTGCAACCTTCTGGTCCAGCAGGACTGACTTAGAAGTTAGATTGGGTTACTTGCCTGGGACCTTGTCCAGGCAGGGTTTGAAAATTTCAAATTTCTTGTATCAGTAACTAGTCAGAAAATTTGCTGCAAAGACCTGAATTGGCAGCCTTTCCTCTTAATCTGAGGGGCAAACAGACCTGCTGGGCTGACTTTGTCCAGCCTGAGGTCCTTGTAAGGACAGCAGAACAAGCCTTGCACTTCAGCCAAGAACTGCAACTCCACTCTGTTCATCTGCCTAAGACAGCACGCACATATATGAATGACTAATAGATTAACCAAATTCTCTGTTCCTCAATCTCCTAAGAAATTTCCCCGAGAGAACAGAGATGATGATCTCGCCCATGATTATACAGTAAGTGGTACTCAAGTTGTCTGTTATCATCTACTCGGCTCTTCAAATTATACAGATGCATCCAAGAGTAATCCTGAAAGGATGGATGTAGCTCATCAGAAGATTCAGCTTTTCATCTCTGAAAAAGAGGAGCAAGAAGCAAGGAATCTTCTTGCAAAGATTTTTCTCAACAGAACATCCCCCAGCAGATCAGTGCCAAAGTTTTCACTGATAGAAAGTGGTAATTTTAGCAGAGAGGTTATGGACTTCCAGTTTAAACACCACTTTCAGCCTCTCACACAGAAAATCCTGTAATAGGAGCTCCTAAATCCTGCTTGGGTTTGGTTTAAAAATGAGTCAGTGAAGCATTTATTTGGAACCCATTTTTCAGTAAGACAGTAAATCAACTCACTGTTCAGCTCTCATAAGTTACTCAAGCAGGAAACAGCTTGCTGCTCAGCTACGAGTTCACAGCAGAGAAACACGTCACATCAGGGGGTAAGGGGAAAGTAGCTGGGGTTGGACAAGACACCCTCTGCACCCACAATCTTGCACGAGAGGCAACGGCACAAAGGCCATAAGCAAGAGCATCACAGAAAATTTTCCTGATCTCAAGCATAAAGACATAGCTATCAACAGCATGAACGTGCATATGGGCTTCTCCCTGAAGGAAAAAAAAAATCCCTCCATTAATTATTTCTTTTTATGTTCATGCAACAACCCCTCAATAAAAAAAGGCTTATTAAAAAAGCAAATGGTTGGGGGATCCCTAATTGATTTGAGACTGCTCTCCCATAAGCAACATTTTGTCCCAAAACTTTTGAAGTAGCAAACACTGAGAAATGCGACCAGACCTTTAGGCAGCGATTTTGCATGTTTCAGGTACAAAGATGTTCTACAAGGTGCATCCCCATGATCCTTTCACTGAAACACAACCGTAGCCCATTACTTTGACCAATTATAACAGCAACATATGGCTGATCTTATAGTAATAACCCTTGGTTAAAAAGTTAAAAACATTTTGTCCACTAGATCTCTTGCAGACACCAAGCTCTCCATAGGTTTCCTTAACTGATCTCCTACTGCCAAGAACAAATGAAGGGCTTCTGTCATCCAAAACAGGCTTCTCCAGGACTGAAACTTATGCCATCTGTTGGAAATAAAATCAAAACAGATTTGATACAGTAAATTAAAATTAAAAGGCAGCATAATACCATCTGAAGATGGTCTTGGGAAAGGTCAGCCACAACAGTCTTCTGGCTGTGAACCTACTAAGGTTCAGTAAATGGTTGGTATTGTGATTGACACCATTTTCTGTTGCAGGTGAATGCAAGTAAACAACCTGTACTGGGTCTGAATGCTAGGGTTTACTTACAAACCAACAAGATTAGAATTTTTGTTCTGGTTGATCATTTCACATAGGCACCCACTCACGCCTCTCAAAGCATCACATTTGCTAGGATTTCAACTCCCTTCCCAGCAGGGAGGCTTGCGGCTGGGGTGTGAAGGTCAGGCAGAAAACCACGTCCCTCCAGTGTACAGCTACTCACAGTTACCAGTGTGAGGCAGCATCTGCCAAGGTCCCTGGCCAGACCTTGGTGTTTCTCTCTGCTCATCTTCCTGGTCTCCAGGATCTTTCCTCCAGGCAGAATCTTGACTTTCTTTTCAGGCATCCCTTCTTTCTAAGGCCACTTCCAAAATCCTTTTGGCACTACATCTACCAAAATAGTCTACGTGCATAAGTAGAAGGCAAAATCAGCACCTAATCGATATCTCTGTTATACATTTCTTAATTGGAGAATTCAGAACATAACTTTGGTTTTAGAAGTTCCTTCCAAAGGCTCAATTTCTGAAATTTTGAATTTGAGTCAGTTATTGACATTTCAGAATCTTCTCAGAGGATTAAGAGAAATCAACAGAAAAAGACAAGGTATGTCCAAATCCTTGAGGATAATGAAAACCGGACAAAGATTTTGAAAGGAAGTTAGAAACTACAGGGAGGGACTAAAAAATTATACAGAAAGTTAAGGTATCCCAAGGGATCAATTAGTCAGTCTCCTCTTTTAAGAATATTGTTGGGAACTGCCTCCCACTCGTTTGCTCTCTCATATTATCAAGGGATCAAATCCACAACTATGAACCCAACAGCAGTGTTCATTACTCCCTTTACAAACATTTGCAGAGGGTGGCCATCACCTTTGAAGCTGATTCTGAAGACGTTTAGCATGAACAATTTAAAGCAGATGTTCAAAGCGTACATCAACCAAGGGGATAAGGTCAAGTATTACTTCATCCATTAAATTTCCCATAAAAAGGTACAGAAGAGTGACTGGTCTCCAAAGTTTATTAAAAATCAAAGAATAGAAAACTTTACATAAAAATATGTCAATTTTAGCTTCCACATAGTTGTCCACACAAAAAATTTAAACGTGATTTTTTTAAACCTGTAGCACATAACCACAGTGATAGCCAGGCCAATTTATTTGGTTCACCATGACTGAAGTGTTACATGATATCACTTTTCAAATGAATTTTGCTTTAAAATGGACGCTAGCATAAGACACCAACTAAAGCCTTTGAAGGCTCTTTAATGTAGTTATGCTCAATATTGCTAGTGTGTGAAGACTAAGCAGTACAGGCTCATGTAACAGCCCTTAGATATTATTTAGGAATCAGCTAACAATTTTTAAAACTTTTTTTTTTTTTAAATTGTGATGAGTCTGGAGCATTAAGACAAACTTTTTGCAAACAGATATGCACTACTCTACTTTGGAATGTTGCCCTCTCTCCCCTCAAGGATCTGTTTGTGTTTGACAGATTCAGTAATAACATGAACTACTTCTGCTCCAAAGGCATACAGCGTATTAAAAAGCTTCATGCTTGACACCTCATTTTAATATTCAGATATCAGTTTTAAAACCTTCTATATCTGTACACAGTATAGATGTCCTGTTAACAGTATTCTTCAGCTTCCTCTGCTAGTGGACTTATATAACTGATCTGTAGTTTTCTGTATAGCTTTAGAACTCTCATTAAAAAAAAAAAAAACGGGAAGTCAGAGGGCATGAGATGTGACCTAGTCCCAGGACAACTGTGGTGCTTTAAAAACTCAGGGTTAGGCAGGATGTACATTTTTCAAAAAGTTAAAGACAGTGTTTGTCATGGCAATACACACTTGCATAGTATACCTGTATGCATCTGTAAATTAAGTGCCAGCCACTCATACTGTGTACAACACTGGGCTGTGCTCTCCTGCAATACATTAAAAGATACTTCTCGTAATGCTTAGAGCAGCTGAAGTACTTTTTATATATTTGCTCTTAACAGAACTAATGCATACTGCTATACAGATTCCTTAATGGAATCAACATATTTCCTTTCTCCACATTCCTTAAGCCGGGTACCTCTGTTTAATAATATTGTTTGAACCCAAACATTAACAGGTTACGTTACTAAAATGCATCAAAACATGTAGCTCACAGCTTTTTAATTCCACATCAGGACTTGAACCAACCTTTTTCCCCTCCCTTTCAAAAGTTTTACTTCTGGTACTACAAACGCTGGATTTGTTGTCTAGTTAAAGGAATAAAATTAAAACTCATTGGTCAGCGCAAGACGACTGATAGAGGCCAGACAATGAGCTAAAAAACACAGGGTCAAAATGCTTTGGAGCTTAATACCTTCTTAAAACCGTAAGCCAAATCGCACTTTCATTGTGAATCAAGAAGCCTCAAATATTACCAAATGTCATGTTTGTAACACTGCTCAGACAACCTGCCAAAACTATGAACCCAACTTAGATAATGCAACCTGGGAAAGGATCTGTAAATTAAAAAAAACCTCTTCCCCTTAAATATAACTTATGTGACAATATGAAATTAAATTAAAAATTCCAAGTTATTGCACAAATTATACTTCCAATATTTACAGAGAAAAAAGAAATCTGAACTTTGAAACAAAAACAGGAGAGCAGCAAATTTACTTTTATGAATTCCCAACTTGATTTGCTGCAAAGAAAAAAATTCCAAGGGGCTGAAGTTTCCTTCACTTCTAAAATAAAAGAAAACAGAACCCACAAAGGAACCGATGTAGCCACAGCAAAAAAAGCCACAGCATTCGTAAATGTCCTTGCAGTTCTATTGTCAGAGCTGCTTCGGCACTGTATGAACCATTGTGGGAAGGCAGAAAACAAATTTCCACATTTAATAAGGCTTCACAGATAAGCACAACTACTTCTTGAAGATGGACTGAACCACCACACAAAGAAACATGCAAAGAAGTCAGCTGCAGATATTTGGCAACACCAATAAAACGATGTGCTGGACGCTGGTCTCCATCCCTCAAGTCGAGTGGCACTCACTCAGTTTGTCTGAACAGGGAAGGTCATTTTGGCATCTGCCATTATCTGCTCAGACTAATAGGCAAACTGTCTCTGTGTTTTTTTCTTCTCCACATATTACGATTGTATTGGTGGTGTCCTCGGTTACCAACTGGTTGCCTCATGCCTCCACTGCTGACGGGGCTGTAGCTGTTGCCTTGGTTATGAGTTCCTTTCATGGAAAACTTCATTCCAGTGTGCTGCTAAAAAACACAAGATAAGCACTCAGTTTAGGCATACAAACAACTGAAACAAAGCATATATTAACAGTGGTATTTCCTCAACATAAAAGTCATTCCCACAAAATGCTGCTTGAAGCAGCTGGTTTTTTCATGCTTGTCTAATTTTAGCTGTGCAAGTCCAATGGCACTAACAGCTTAATAAGTGTTTTCTGAAGTAAACGTCCTGCAAATGAAATGGTGTAGATTTCAAAGCATCCTTAAAACCCTTGGATCTCAGTATGAAATACACTCACTATGCATCACCCTTATAAAAACAGAGACCTTCCACATTAAACACTAATTATGACAGTTGTGCCTATTTTGGAGGATCTTAGCAAGAGCATGACTGGGTGAGATCTCGGTAAGACTTTCAGAAACGTCACGGAGAAGTGTAAGGCTGTGATCGTATGAGCCAATACATACAAAGCACAAGTCTGCCCTGCTCATAATCTCTCTCAGCTACAGGTAAACTAGCTATAGTTTATAAGGAGCCTGCAAATCCTACTAGTCTGTAGGGCTACACGGCTCCTAGACCATACCTCACATCCAGACCAAGGCAAAACAATTAAATGATCAGGAACATAAGCATGACACTTTCTTTGGAGGGGATCTCCAATAACTTGGAAGAGAAACTGCCAAAAAGTTTTAGTGGCAGCCTAAGTAAGTCTACCACACCATAAGCTAGTACAGGCATCCCTATCACAGTATGTTGGTTTAATGTGTATGTGCTTAAAATAGGTATGTACTTAAAATAGCTACAAGAGTTTCAAAAGATGAAATTTAAACAGACTTCACAAATACTTATAACTTCAATGCAAGCAACCTTTTCTGATGTCTGACAGCAACAGCTTAAAGATAGACAACTGACTGCCTTCAACAAAAGCCAATACATCATTTTGTCTACCATAAGTGCTTAAACAGGAACAGCCCAAAGCTAATATTTGAGGCAACTGTTTAGATTATGAAATATCTGCAGCTACTTTACTAACCTATATTTCCAAACAAGTTTGGAGTAGAAAGAAATATCAGAACACCAAGCCATCATTACAATTGTGTACGCACAACCAAAACAGTTATTTTGAAGGCATAATTCACAGAATCACAGAATGATATGGAGTTGGAATGGACCTTTGGAGATCATCTAAGTCCAAGCCCCCTGCCAAAGCAGGTCCACCTAGAGCAGGTTGCATGGGAACATGTCCATGCAGGTTTTGAATGTCTCCAGAGATGGAGACTCCACCACCTCTCCGGGAGCTTGTTCCAGTGCTCTGCCACTCTCAATGTCAAGAAGTTCCTCCTCATGTTTAGATGGAACTTCCTATGTTCAAGTTTGTGCCTGTTACCTCTTGTCCTGTCACTGGGCACCAATGAAAAAAGACTGGCGCCATCCTCCTGACACCCACCCTTGAAGTATTTATAAGCATTGCTAAGATCCCCCCTCAGACTTTCAGTAAGTTCCATAAGCAACATTCCACTCTCAAATTTTAATTAGAAGAGACAGTGAGCGTACAGAAAAACCAAACTGGTGAAGACTAGTATTGAGGAATAATTAAGGTTAACTGCAAGGTGGTAGAAAACCCTTAAACTGTTTTTTATTTGTGAAGTGTGTCTTACAGCAACCTAATCAACCTTCAGCATGCAACTTCTAGACTCTCAAGACAGATATGCCAAGTGCTATCCTCAGAATACCAGTAGTAAAATATTCAAGAACAGAAAAAGAGAATGCAAGCTGAGCTCTCATTCTTAAGAGACACAACTGTCCAAACTTTATTTATTGACATATGTTGCTAAAGCATCTACCAGAAGCTATTTATGAAAGTCAACAATGTGAAACTAAAAAAAATGCAGAATAGGTTTATCTTTTGGGCAAGTGGTCCTTCCCAATTATATACACAGACAACTTCCACATTAAATGGGGTCAAAATACTAAAAGTGATCCTTCAACAGTCAAAAAACTAAAACCAGCTAGTCATTACAGTTAGCCTCAACTATATGCTGAAAAAAAGATACAGAGGAAAACTTTAGTTTTACTGCTACAGAACCAGAAGACAAGTCTGAGCATATAAAGTGTCAGCAAGTCCACCCTCTTCAGCTGGAAATGTGAAAAATTTGGCAACTTCATACTCAATTTGAGGATTCAGGAGAAAAAATACTGGGGGCAGGAAGGCAGGTCACCACAAGATCAGACAAGCGCCACAGCAAGTATGACAGTTAAGCCTATCTACCCACATCCTAAAAGGCATCATATCCCTGGTTTGTTCAAAAGGCAATCAAACTTCCAAAGAATGATTAATAAGCTAACTAGAAAGTGATCTCTAGCTTGCCATGAAGCATTTCCCATTTCTTTAGGCCATCAACATAAACACTGTGAAACTGTCAGAGCAGAATCCGAATCCATCTGTCTTACAACTCTCAGCTGAGAGCAGGTCCATAAGGAAGCTGACTCAGGGACCACGCAAGTCAGAGATGATGCTTTTGTATTTACTAGTTCTCAATTAAATATTGTTTGGTAGTTTGTTTAGATATTTGAGACCATAAGCTTTTAGCATCCTGCATCCTGTGTGGTGGCATTTCAGAGCTTAAATGAGCATCATGTTTAATTTGAACATACTATCTGATGATTTTTCAGTTTGCGGAGTAATTCATTTCTTGTCATTCTGGTATCTGACTTCTCCATATACTGCTCATGACGACACAGACCTAGATCATATTTTCTGCCTCATTTTCTTCTTCAGGTTAAAGTATCATTCATTCTTCACACAGAAGCAATTCCGTATGTTTGACCACTCTTTATCATCCTCCCCTATTCTTCTTTCATACATATTATAATTTTCTTCTGATGTAGGAGGCAAAATTGTACTCACTGTTCACAATAGGGGATGTACATGGATTTTTACACTATGTTTTTATTTCTGCTCTTTATTGCTAATAATGTCTGAAATTTGGTTTGGCACTCAATTCTTAGTAGAAAAATCAAGAAAGCCTTATTAAAGCAGTTTTCTGCAAAAACATTAAAACCTCATCTTTACAAGAAACTGTCAGCCCAGGGCCTACCACTCTCTACAAAGTTTAAAATCTTTCTCCCCATCCTGATGCACTTCCTTGAATAGTCCTTCTGTACCCCTTTTCTCAGTTGGCCCTTAAGGAGCTTAACACCACAAGTAAACTTCACCACACTTCATTCATTGCCTTTCAGACATCACACAGAACATGGCTCAGCACAAATTCCTGCAGCACTTTCTTGGTGAACTCCATGTGCTACAAAAATTTAAAGTTCTAACTAGTTAATTGTTTATAAAAGAACACGCATTTTTCACTTCGTTTCTTTCAGAATCTTTTGTAAAAGAAATTTACTTCAAGAGGCTGTATCCAACAGCTTTCTCTTGTCCACACACTTCTGGATATTCATGTGCTCAGGACTCCCATAATCACTGAGAAGTGGCACATGTCTGTAAGCAGATGACGGCTCGAGTGACATCAGATAATCAAAAAAGAAAGCCCTTCATCTGCGATATGACAGATAAATCTTTGTTTTAGATGTTTTGACTTCTTCAGATCTATTTCTCTTGACAGAGTAATCTCCTCTGCCATCATAGAGCTATTGATTCAACAACTGATTGATAGAACTGGTTAGGTTTGGGTTTTGCTTTTTTTAACAAGTCTGTTGAACTTGATCCTCTGCAAATAAAAGCTACTGGATTCTGGAAGGAAAACTAAAAAATTGCATTTAAGACAAGCCAGCTGGCACTGGGTAGGGTGGAATTCTGTACCACATACCAAGTTAAAGCAGTTTCCAGGTATTTTAACAGAAATTTAAGAAAAGGATGTTCCTGGCCTTTACCCCAAACAACAGAAATCTCATGGAAATCAAAATACCAAGTAATTGTTTGCTAAGGAAACCAAACCTTTATTCTTAAATACTGGCAAATTGACTATACAAAACTGCTGACACTCAAAGACTGTCATTATTCAAGAAGAAAATTTATAGCCAAAACTAAGTCACTTACACTTTGAAATAACACAAGTAACATAAGAGCTTAAGTCTAAACAGAAACAGGGTTTCTGAATTGTTTTGATGTTTGGTTTTTTTGCCTGTTAGAATCTCTTAAGTAAGGAGAAAAAAAAGCAGAGAAATATTAGAAATGAAAATTAAGTAACTTTAAAAGAAATGAGATCATACATACAGTGCTCAAAAGCTGGTAAGAACCTACAGAGCTAAAGAAAAACTTTAGAAAGGGTGTAAGACAGTTTAGAAAGAACACATATTTACTATTTTGTTGTTAAGACTACAGGATTAATGGCCATGATTCAATCTAGTCTGTAGTTGACCAAAACTATAATCAAACTTGTACATCTCAAAATCCTTTTCAAAGGATTTGTGTTCACTTTCCCACTTTCTAAGCATAACAGCATTTGGAAATACATGCAAGACGTGTATTTTAGTGTAAGTAAAATTTAACTTCTTGTTCTCTATGAAATACATTCACTGTTTTGTAGAGAAATAACAGGCAACAACCTAAGCAACGTTTTAGTCATTCCTGCACAAGCAATGGTTCAACCTGGCCTCATTACTTCAAATTAGCTAAGAGGATTCTACAAGGTATTTGCACCTGCTACCTGGGCATACTTTTGACCTGCTAATATTTATAAGTGGTTTAGATTTCTAAGCTGAAGTATAGTAAAACCAAAATAAGTTTTTACTCAAGTTGTATAGAACTGGTGATCTGGGGAAATAAGGCCCCAAACACTACAAACATCAAAGACACTTCCCCTCCTTTTGGGCCCCTTGTTTGGATCTACTGGCTACTTTCAGCTACAACTGGCACAATCTTGAGTCCTGAATAGATTTTATAAAATGAGCCAAAACTCATTTCTGCTCCCATTAAAATCAAAAAACAGCACTCATGCAACCAGTTGTGAGAGCAGCAAAGAAAAGAAAAATCAACATGGAGACTAGAAAGAGCTCAAAAGCAATAAAAGTTTTAGATGTTTCTCATCTACTAACACTAGAGAACTGAAAGACCCAAAGCAACCAGGGAGCAGGTATAACAGTCCTCCATATCTTATCTTACTTTTTGCAGTAGCTCTGCCAGTAGCCTGTAACAAAGGGACGTTTTTGGTTCTCTTCACATTTAACAGTAGGTTAAACAACCATTAGACTCATCAGTTCAAAAATAAACTAGTATTTGAGAGATCAGAGAGCCTAGTCCCCAGAATGAATGACTGACAGTAGACTACCATCAATCTGAGCATTTTTGAACTACCTTATGGTAAAGAGAGTCGAACCTGACACACGAAATAAGTATCCTTGTTGATCTTGTCATCAATCAAGTTTCAAAAATGAGGGGTAAGAGTCAAAACAACACTACCAGAAGACAGAACTCATACTGAAACTTTGCTACTGTTGTGACATAGGCCATGAAGTGTTATCTGCGTACTTGTCATTAAGGAGAACAAGAGATAATAGCTTCTCAAGCATAAAGCCGACAATTTTAGACCTTAAAGAGAAATCTTACCCCACTGAGATTTCTCACTTTCTTATTTGGAACAAAAAAAGTGTTATTACAGTTAGCAGACCCAAAACATTTTCCAAATGATGAGCTGGTATCAATATAGTGCATGTGAAAAATCAGTAAAGGAAATGCATATGTGAGTATTCAAATGAATCTCAGAGAAAAACAATCTGATTACAGTCACACTGGAAGATAAAGGTGTGTTATGCAAACAAAAACAAACAGGTGTAACTGCTACATTTCCTTAAGTCTATCTTTTATTTATAGTGGGTTTATTTATGTTCCTAGAAACTCCTATTTAGATTTTGTGTCAAAAAGCATTCAGGAAGCAACCATCAAGGTGCTTCTTCAAGGCCAGAGACTTTCATACAGTCATATAAACATCTAGGCTGGATGCTTTTATATGGAGACCTCTGGAGGTGTCCATAGAAGGACCTCTGGGGACCTTCTGTTGTAAGTAGTCAGATCAGGTTATCCAGAGTCTAGTCAAGCTGAGTTCAGTTTCCATACACAGAAGGTTATCACCACATAAAGACTGTCCATACAAATATATGACAATCTAAGATGAAAAATATCTTGAGTGCTGTTTTCAGCTGAATAGCCTCCAAAACTCAGATGCAGTTTTCTTTTCTCCATTCATAAATCATCATCTTTTCCTAATTTTGCATGTATTAAATCAAAAGAAAACAATGCACTGTCATACACCGAAGATGGGAGTCTGACATTTACAATCTAAACTGTTTCTGAAGTTGACACTAGCGTCCTCCTTCCTTTGCCTAAGAAAATGCACAGACACCAAAAAAGTATTCCACCCTAAATGAGGGCACTCTAAATAAAAGATAAGAAAAATGCCATTTGGTTGACTGAAGAAACCTTCAGCAACTAAGCAGCTTAATAATGCCACTGAAGAAACAAATCAGGTCACTTCTAAATTGAAGTTAACATACTTGAAACTCTGAAGAATCACATTATACACTAAGGGAATTTAGCACATTTGTACATCTGAGTAGTTAATGACACCTGCATTCTCAGAAATATTTGGTAAAGTGGACTAGAGTTCAGCCTTGACATGTTAAAATGTATCTTTACAAATGTATCTTTCATGGAAGTAAACTACAAAATGTAAAAATACATTTTTCACTCAAGCCCCTGACCCATGTCATTTTAGTTGCCAACTCTACTAACTTTTGAGGAATCATTCCAGTCATACTAACAGCATCAGCATTACCAGTGAGACAAAGCAACACCATTAACAATGGTTCTGGGTAAGAGCAAACTCTTAAACAAAGCATTTCAGCCAGTGAAGTGCCTGTAAAGCAATATAAACAAGCAGTTTATATGTTTAAGTGTCTGGCCTTATATGGCCAAACACAGAAGAATCTGAAAAACAAACTACTTCTACAAGTTTCTCTAAGAGTTATTTAGACTGTGGTATTTCAGTGCTGACATTAAGGTGTCATTTACCGGCTGTCTTCTGTGCTTCACAACTGAGCCAGTGAATGCTGCTATGAAATTTTCAATGAACATACTCATGATCAGACATCACTCATCTAAAGGGTCTTCAGTGAAAGTTTCCTTTGACACATGGGAAGCCAGCACAGAAGGACCGGTGCTTACTGGCTTTAGATACTTTTGAATCAAAAGAACAGCCTTTGAGGGGGGAAAAAAAAAAAAACAAAAAACCACACAAACAAAAAACCCCATAAAGTAAAAGAGTTCTTCTGACCTAAGCAACATAAAGTTTCTTCTGTCTTCACTGGTGATGAAGTGACTAGCAATCCAAGGAAGAACGAACTGAACTCATTTCAAACCCAGAATAACAAGGAAAGTAATCCTTTCTTCTCCATGGGAAGTCATCAAACAATTTCTGCCCCCGCCATTCATCTGGACAGCATGACAATATCTGTTTTTCTGCTTATTTCAGTGGGCAGCACTGGCTCATAAACTGTTCTGATCTCCCAAGTGAATTTTCAAACTGCTTGTCAGCAAAGCAGAATAATAATTACCTTAGAAAAATGATGATGATGATCCAAAAAAGCACAGACCTGTATCAGGAGCATAATTAGTCCCTGAACTATCTGGAAATTCTCCAATTAATTATGCAGTATGTAAATAGAATTGATAATCACACCAAAGCTGTTTAAAAAAAAAAAAAGTATTAGGAAGTTCTGATGGCAGAGAATTTGCCTAGAAGGCTGCAAGTTGCTGAAAATACAGTTAGTGCTCTTGACATTGGCACCTCCTGCTTTTGTGGGTAGTACTGGACACCAAGGTACAGCTCCCAAGCTGCACTTAGGCAGAGAGAGTTGCCAGGGAAAAGGCTGAACACAACTTGCTGTTAAGAAAAAGGCTTGCACATGTTCAAGTCTACCAGGGTAAGAGTCCTCTGAGCTAGTAAATGCGCACATAATGGTTATAAACTAGCATGATCTTAAGCTATATTAACTGCAAAAAGAAAGCCATCTACCTGATTAGTTCAGTCATGCTCCAGAAAGTTGCAAATTAAAAGGAGTAAAATGACTTCATTTCTGGGTAGAATGATTTCATTTCCCACTTCTGACTTGGTCATAATCTTTATCAAAAGCAAACGTTTCTACCTAACAATACATAAGCTTTTGGTAAATTCAATGCAGTAAAAGCATCAATCCACTTCTGAACTGTAGATAGCAAGAAATTCCTCTGATTTAAAGTGAATCCCAAAGGCACATCTTTGTCAAGCTAAAGCCACAGAAAAATTCCCAGTGTTAAAGTACTGCACGAACTACTAAGAGAACAGTTAACAAGTATTGGAAAGGACAGCTAAGTAGCAGAAAGCCAGAAAAAGTGCTACAAAGCAGTTGGTTTTCCAAGATTCAAAATTCCATCAGAGATCCAAAATTCATACAAAACGTTGCCTTTTCACAACTGAGCCCAAAACTCTGGCTGCCAACTTGTTTTGTACTAACAACTGCATGCCTCAGAGCTGGAATCTTTTTTTGTGTAATTTTGATGAAGTTAAACTCCTTCAGAAAAGCAGAGTTGTTAACGAGAAGAATAAACTAGAGTAAGTTTGCATTTTAGATTAAGTTTAGCTTAAAACAGCTCTCCAATTTTAAACAAGCTTCAAAAGTTTCAGACTCTCCACTAGCGTGTGAATATTCAATTGCAGTACTAAAATAGCAATATATTCTATTAGCTAGAAAACATTTCCTGTGCAGATAAGCTATTTTTGCCTAGGTAAGCTTCAGCAGTAGGGGAGGACAGTTAAAGGTGGGGAGGAATTTGTATAATCAGACTAAAACAAAAGGCACACCTCAAGAGACAAGTGGGGCTTGGCAGATGGCTGAGGTTGCAGAGGTAGCTGGGAAGAGCATGTGATGAGAGCTTTCAAAGATGGTGCCCCATCTATGTTAACCTGCCTTCAAGGAAACAGTGGAACACCTGTGGTACACAAAGGGAAAGCAGCCTGGTCTAAATGAAAAAGGGTGAAAAATATTTCAGTGAAGTGCCTAAAACAAGCATTTGTGTAGTACCTACAAAGAATTTGAGTATCAAGCTGTAACTTTCCCTAACTCAATGCTGACATGACTGTCCAGATGAAAATTCTTCATTATTCATCAAAGTTTTAATGCTTAAAGCTTCATCTGATTATTTTTTTTTATTCTGTAGTAAGTGGCAGTTACCATCTCTAGACGTATAAATCAACTCACAGGCTGAATAAAAAGTGTTCTCTGACATACCAGCCTCAGAGTGTTTTGATCAGCAGCACAAAGTCCAGCTGGAGGTCAGCAGCTAGTGTTATATCCCAAAAGCTGATACTAGGGTCAATACTAGTTAACACCTCCATTAATGACCTGGATTATGGGAGACAGCTACCCTCAGCAAGGTTGCAGATTATACAAAATTGGAAGGAGTGGCTGATACATAAGATGGTTGTGCTGCCATAAAGAGGTACCTCGTCAGGCTGGAAAAATGGGCTGACAGGAATCTCATGAAGTTTGCAAAAGGGAAATGCTAAAGTCTGCCCTTGGGAAGGAACAATTCCACACGCTGATACATTCTGGGCACTGACCAGATGGAAAGCAGCATAAAATGACCAGGGATTCCTGGTGGACAAATGGAGCCAGCAACATGCCCTTGCATTAAGGAAGGCCAACAGCATCCCAGGCTACATTAGGAAGAGTATCTCTAGCAGATCAAGGGAAGTGATCATCTCCTTCTACTCAGCACTGGTGAGGCCACACATGGAGTGCTGGAACCAGGTCTGGGTCCCCAGTAACAGAAAGACATGGACATACAGGAGTGAGTCCAATATATGAAGATAAATAAGGAACTGAAACATTTGTCATACAATAAAATTATGACAGAACTCAGACTGCTTAATCTCAAGAAGAGAAAGCCCAGAAAGGATCCTATTGATGGGTCTAACTAATGAGAGGGTGGAAAGAAGATGAAGCCAAGCTCTTCTAACTGGTGCTCAGTAAAAGGACAAGAAGTAAAAGGCGTAAGCTGAAATACAGAAAACACAATTTAACTTAAGAAAACAACTTTTTTTACTGGAAGAAGTTGCCCAGACTTGTAGTGGAGTCTCCATCCTTGGAGACACTCAAACCCTGACAGGACAAAGCCTTGAGCAACCTGCTGACCCTGTCTTGGATAGGAGAGTTGGACTAGGTGACTTCCAGAGGCCCCCTCCAACCTCAACTATTCTGTGATTCTGCAAAATGCTTGAACGATCTTAAAGCAGAAACTGAAGCAAATACATCTTGCATTATGCCTGAAGTACCAAGAAAGCGCCGAATCAAACAAAAAAGACAAGGTTATTAAATTAAAAAATATCCTGGCCCTAGACTCTCAAGACTGTTATAAAAGGATGAAAACATTGTAAGAACTTGACCAAAACAAGGTTTCAAAGAAACCAGCTCATTATTTTGTTATCGCAGGCAACCTACAACCCACAACTTGCATTAAACCTCATGCGAGGCAGCTCTTTCGACCAGCAGTTTTAATAATCAAGAATGAGGAATATTTACCTACAGATAGACACACTGAGGTTGTAATAAAAATTAGCATTTTTATTCCCCTTATACTATAATGGATACATTAGCTAAAACACTTCAGGTCAGTTGAGTAACATACAGTCTCCCTGCACATTCACGTCCCAGCACATTTAAACACACAGTTAATATTTTGGTAAAAACTTTTGACACATGCCCAGAATTAATTTTCTGTTCTCCATCTTTAAAATGTGTTACAGAAAGTTACAAGTGTAGTCAGATCTTTTCTAATAATTCAAAATCAAGACAACTAAACAAGCCTAGACAGGACAGTACTATTTCTTCAGATTCAAAAACTAGCTTACAGATGCACCACCTACATGAAGTTTCTACTTTAAGAACAGGAATTTAAATAGCCTAAAGATCTGCAAATATCCCACTGGTCAGGCACCAGGAGTCTCAAATACAACTTAAGGAGTCAAACACCTGATACCCTCCCTTCAATTTATTCCTAGGTGTCAGTGTGCTGTGGAAGGGCTCTTATTTTCAGAGATGCATCTCTATCAGTGAACCCTTTCCCACCCATTCTTCTCCCCACACTTCTGACACAGCAGATAAATACTTTTATGATTACATGAAGTTTAGCACATGCTATATGAAGCTCATCTTCAGAGGTTTTTAGACTGACAGCACAGCGCAAATGACCTACACTTCCGATTTGATCACTTTCTCATGAAAATGTTGCTCCATTCAGTTGGCTCATACCTGATTACTGGCGGCCATTATCAAGGTTCTCGTAGGCGTAGATTGGGGTTTACCACTTGGCATAGGCAATGCTGGTGGTAAACTGGCCATAAGCTGAGTCGGTGCTTGCAGACTGAACTGGTAAACATTAGGAGCTGTGCAAGGTGGTGTATCAGAATCCTTTTGGCAGAGAAAAAAGGGGAAAAGAAAAGCAACTTTACAGAAAGTACAGTATATACAGGCTATGCATGTGAAAGTGCACCCAAATATCAACTTGTGAATACTGTAAAATTTAATTATTTTTTTTCAATAGTAAAAAAAATAAAATACAAGCCATCATGTTTATTTTATATATTGAGCAAAAGCTTAATTGAACCTGCACCAAGGAGATAATGTCAACAGGTCTATCACAGGTCAGTTCCAGTCAGCACAACCTAAAGCCAAACTTGTATCTCTACCAAATTCGAATTAAAAGATGGGAACTACAGTTGGGGAAAAAAATGGAACAAGAACAGCGACGCTGTAAGTGATACACGGGCTAGAATTTTAGGTGCCATGACAGAATCAGTCCTCTGAAATTTGTTCTGGGTTGTACTTATCTGTATACCAAAGTTACTCACTATAATTGCTATAGTCTTCTTCCATTCTACCCAACAGCAAAGTTAGGGCTCCACCTACCAAGAAACAAGGAGACAGTCTGCCAGTCAGGACTAGTATATGTGCACCAGTCATCTATTTCATCAACAGGAATACTGCTCCCCTCGCTTTCCATCAGAAATCTGCTGCTTTTTTACCTCGCCCTTAACTCCAAAGTATTCTGAACTTGAAAACAATGGGAAAAAACCTATTCTTTGTCCCAAACCACTAGTGTTTTTTCCATTTCCATCTATTTGGTTCAAAGTATAGCAAGATATGGCGATTGGCCGATCGGTAGTTTAGGAGTTACTAAATTAAAAGACAGTATTGGCTCAGATCATCAAGGATCTTTACTGTTAAAGTAATTAATGAAATATTCTATTACTCTTTCTCCAAAGATTAACTGCCTGGAAGCAAAAACTCTTCACTTAAACCAAACAAACTTTAGATAAACTTCCAGCATTACTACTTGCCCTCACATGGCCTTGCTTTCCAAATTGGATTCTTCAGTTAGGAAATAGGCTGCCTAAAAAAACATTTTCAAGAACAGAAACAAGAAAATATTTTAAAGCTTTTCTTGGGGAAAGGTGAAGGTCATTTGAAAGAGACTGACAGTTGTGAATACTGAGAAACATAAGCAATGAATCACTAGAAAGCAAAACTTGCATCCCAGCTGAAGTGAATACCACAGTAGAAATAGCCCTCAATAAACCTGTCAGCTATTAGAACAACCACTCCTTTATTGGTCCATATGAAGCTGTGCTTACTAAAAATAAGTTCTAGACAGAAAGGAGCTGCTCTCCTACTAGTTCAACTAGTGGTAAAAGTTACAGCATGCCTTTGTGAAGCAGTTTCAGATACTTGCATCGTGAATTCGCTAGAGACAGACCATACTGGTAACAAGAACCTGTGCAGAAATTTAAGTGTTATTTATGAGATCAGATGTTTACCGTTTAATAAGCATGTTCACAGTGGGCAACCACATGCTGCAGCAGTGATCAAAAAATTAAGCTTAGTTGTATGCACATACAAAGCTGACTGCCTGGATGACGTGGCATTTTTCTCCTTTGCCCAATCCTACATTAGCCAAGGGAACAGGTTAAGGTCTCTACAAAGATGAAGCTGATACATTCTTAACTAAGTAGATGGTAGAGTCAGGTACAGGGGCAAGAATTTGGATTTCTAAGCTGAAGTTTCTTTAGATACTATTGGTCATGGAATTATAAAAAGCTTATAAAAAGAGGGAAAAATAAAGAGGGGACAGTCATGTTTGAACAGACAACTTCTAAGCACACTCACAAGTAACCATGAGTAGGCAGATGGGAGGGAAAAGGGAATCTTACTGTCTATCCAAACCAATGTGTTATCTTCTGTGATGCAACCTTCACAAATCCAAGCAAAGAATACTTTTAGTCTCTCCACTCAAAGAATCTCCCCTTTGTCTTCTGCTTAGATACAGTTAGAACCCCAAAGATTCACATACCAAACCTAGACAGGATAATTCCCATTTATAAGATTTCTAAAGGGTTTTGTGCAACAACAAGTTAACTCCAGTATGGAAGCAGCAGCAGATGGAAGAGAAAAGGGAGTCATGTGGTTTAACTGAGACTCGATTAATTTCAGCACAAGGAAGCTTGTGTTTCTTTATTTTCATTTTGTAATAGGATTGTTCTTCTGTCTCAATGTTATTTACTGATATAGGTCTCATACTGTATCCCTCTTCTGAGGTGATCCTGGATTGCTTACAGGACTGCTGCATGGAGTTGATACACTGACTTCTCACCAGCATCAAACTCCTGTTGTGAAGGAGAGAATCACCTTTCTTCCTCAAACTGAAAGGCTAACCTCAGTGATCAGAAAACTCAGGCTAATGTGAGCAAAACTTATTTTCCACAAGCACTGCCTACACTGTGCGATTAAGTCTCACTTGGTCTTATGGACAGCATTCTCAAGTGTAACGTGCAAACTTGAAGCATTACAGAAGCCCAGAAGACCTACACGTAAGAAAATGTATACAGGTAATAACGTGACACTTTAAGTCCATGTCTGGAAGACAAAAGCTCTGACTTTTACTGGGATAAGGACTACAGAGATCACACTGTAAAAAGATAAACGTAAAATAAAGGGGTAAGGTCCCTCAATTGATTTCATCAATAATTTAGAGATAAAGCTACAATGACTACACTGAGAGTCAAGGTAAGTCCCTGATATCTTGAATACTACTACTATGAATGTTAGAGTCCCTCATCCTGCAAGGAAAATGTTTTCTAAAGAGATGCTTTTGGAAACAAAGAGAGACTGCCAGATGCTGTCTGGGAAGTTTCTATTTTAAAACATACTCATACTCTTTAAACCAGTTTCAATTTCCTGTGTAAGAACTTGGTACCTAGAAGGACAAATTCTACTATTCATAGCCTTGATCACTGAAGACTTTTAAATTTATCTTCATGTTGGAAGAAAGACAAAGTATGGAAGAGACCTAGAAACTCAAGTATTACTGATGAACTCTCATCTAACTCCACATTTTTCTTTAGAAATGGGATCCCCTGGCTTTCTGTCCAGTCAGAAACAGTGAAACACTGAAGTCATATTAAAGATGAAGAGCTGAAGCAATCTTACAATCCAAACTTCAGTTCCTAACATCAGAAGAGAACAAAAAATCCTTTACTGCTCCGCAAAATGCATCTCCCATTCTAAAAAGTCCCACAACTTCATCACCAAGGTAATATTTACTTGCCAGAAGCTCCTTACCAACTACATCTGGCTGTAAGAGCTTATTTCAATTCCATTAATAACTCAAGGCTTAAGATACAACGTAAACTGTATCGGTGCATTTATCCATCAAGACAATAGTTCAGTTTCTGAGAATTTCATGGGTACTCAATTATACTCATAGGCTTCCTTTCCATGATTCTAAATGCATGAAAAAGCAGCACTGCCTTCTTTGTTTCATGATGTAGTGAGTTGAGATGTTTCAGTTGACAACAGCAATCATTTTAGAGCTTTCAGTTTCCAAGACAATATTTTTTTAAAAAAGCTGGAGGGGCCTAAGAAGATTAATTCGCGATCCCAGTCCATTTAAGTTTTGGTCCAGTGGTAGAAGAGTCTATCTTAGGAATCAGTATTCAGAAATCAAAACTTAAACAACAGAATGCAAGATTCCTGCTAATGTGACAGATTTGGGTTCTTACACTCTACTCCCTACCTGCCAAGAATTAACTACAGAGGCCTTGGCAAAAAGGTTCTTACTGTTTCTATTCTCCAATCTTTTCCTGCTAACTGAACTTTTTTCTTTTTCCTCTTTCCCACACCATTCAGGAGCTGGAAGCTGTGAGAGAACAATGACCTCTTCAGTAAAAATTGTGGTCCATCTCTGAAAGCAAAGAACTGAAAACAGTGAGAAAATTGGTGTTTATATTTAACATTTTAAACTATACAGACTTTTTTCGTGTGGTCCTTTCTTACAATTAAAGTGATTTAACAGGTAACTGCTGCCAGTCTTACTCCTTTTGCCTCTTTTCCCATTCTGTCCTTCTCCATTACACCCGCATTAGGATTTGACATTATTATGAGCCAATTCACAGAGGCAAACCACAGTAATCCACTGTTTACTATCTTCATCTTCTGAATCAGCTCACCACAGGATCAGATAAACACGAGTACAGAAAAGCATGAGTAGCTAGTCAACAGAAACATTCCTAGCAAGAACATCCAACTACTGTATTGGCTTAGTAAAACTGTACAACCACATTCCTCAGAACATAAAGCAACACTGGAAAACTTCTGATATTTCATAATTTTGGGTCATGTGCCACAGCAGAACTTCTAGGCATGCTCTTGCTTGAATGGTTTTAGCCACAGCATACTTAACTCTGCTTGATAAAGCAACATGCTTCCAAGGTGATTTCATGGATTACACCCCTCTATCTCCTTTCTTCCACATCAGCTTGTGCTATTTCCCTTTTTGGTAGGTGGAGCCATAACTTAAACTATGGTGTAAATAAAGTAGAATTGAGATGAACAAAATTTCTACTTCCATGGGAGGTCACAGGATAGAGTATTTGCATCAATATGGTTGCATCATCTCCATATGCCAGCCTATAAACAATACAAAACAGTCTCAAATAAAAATCAATTGGTTGATTTTTCTGCCTTTAGGTCAGCTGCATTACAAAAGGAAAATGTCTTGGTCATTGTGCTTGCAGGAAGGGAAAAGTAGAAGAAGATATATAGAATACACAAGCAAACTGAAAAATATGTATCCTCCAAAAGCATTAGTGTTTGTTTTACAGAAAGAAAACTAAAGTGTCATCTAATTAGCATCTACCAAGATTAAACACAAGCACAGTACCCCTTTAACCTCATTATATCCTGCGTGCCTAGCTATAGGCTTATTCCATGTTTTATCAATACTCACTGCATTTCACATAAGCTATCTTCAATAAAAAAAGGCCCCAGAAATGTGTCATTTCAAATTTCCTTTGTTATCCCTAATACTTTCCTTCACAGGCTTTCAATTGGTCTGTATTGTTAAGAGTACAGTAATCTCAAGTTATTTTTTTTTTAAGTTAAGCACTGAATTATAGGACTCGTTATGCAAGCTGAATATATACCATACTAGCATATAAATATTGAATTTCAGTTTTCTTTGATCCTAAAAAAGGCTTAGATACCTCTTTTTTTTTCAGGGGAGGGAAAGTGAAGATATAGCAAGAACATGACTAGCATTTGGCATCAGAAAGTAGTCCAAGTCTGACTTACAAAATTGTCTGCTTCTCCTTACTTCACTGACATCACAACAGTAAAATCCAATTTTACTTGCTGACTTATACATTCCCTCTCTATCCTTTGCTGCTTAGAGTAACTTGTTATTTAATAAACTTGCTTTATAATTGTGTTCAAAATTGTGCCTCCTACAGCTTTGCAGAAATTTATTCTTCAAGTGGATATAGATAAAAGACTGTTTAAGCAACTGAGACAGAAGAACTGAAGGAGAGCATACGACAGTATAAAACAGGACATTGTCAGAGATGAGGGTTAAAAAAAATCCAGAAACAAATGTGACACTATATGGTGAAAGAGAAAAACAGGCAAAAGCAGCAGTGTAAAAATGTTCCCCTCTGGTCCACAGAAACTGTCAGTAATTTGCACAGCAAGAATAGGAGAAAAGAGTTTTAAAGAATATGGAGCTTAAAGTCTTAAATGCCCCAAATCAAATGTCAATCAAATGCTCTTCCCTGGTAACATCAGGTTGTCTGTGTCTGCACGCTCAGGAATGCCCACTGCTTTCTTTGGAGACAAGTTAGCTCCAAGTCAGCACTTATATTTTTCTTTAAAGACTAGAGATTAAAAGGCCTACTTTTTAGAGCACCTGTCTCTACTATTTCAGGAAGGGGAAAAGAGTAAGAAAGAATCTGCAGTCTTCTACAAGAAGACGATCAACTGTCCATATACATATTTGAATTGTTACTTTTGTTAGGACATGAGAATATTCAGGCATGTAGAAAGAAAGGAGAAAATCTGTGCAGTGCTTGCTCTCAGACTAAGAATTTTGTTGGGCCACCCTCTTCTGCGCCCTCTCCTACACACACACTTTCAATTGGAACTCTACAAATTAATCATAGTCATTAAGACAGGTTTAACAGGACCTACAAGAGTTGTTGCAGTAACTATTCTGAAGTGTCCTACTTCAGAAGTATCTCTACTGCAGATAAGCACATGCCTTACACCTGCAAATTTTATTGCTTTAAAAGAAAGCAACATTTATCAAGACAAGATAAATCATGTCCTCTGTCACCTCTATCTGTGAACAGGGAAGTACAACAGTTCCTGCTATTAATCTGAAATTCACAGTCTTTGACTAATAGGAAGGAAGGGGAGATGGTGATAACTTCATTAAGTATGTTGAGTTCAAGCCCTAAGGCACAATTACTGCCAAGTCAGTAACAGTTCCAGAGTCACTGTGGATCTTGTATGCATTCAGCAGAATGATCGCAATAATGAGTATTAGTCTTATCAGTCATATTTATGTACTACTCTCCCAATATATGCATCTGACCAAAGTACTGAATACTTAATACCTCCAGACAGTGAAATGACACATTCTATTAAACACTTAAGGTACTCCTCGGAATATCCCCTACCTGATGGGGGCAGAACAATGGCAGATCAAGCATGGGCATTCTGATGAAAGGTTGTTATAAAGCCTGAACAAGCAATGGCTATGGCTAAAATGTCAAGAAGAGTCTGCAAGAACTTATCGTAAATGCTAAAAAGTTAAATAGAGGCAAGGATTGTGTTCTTCCCCAGACTAGACTACACAGGCACCTTGTTCACTGAAAGTCCAACTACCTTGACATGACTGCATGGTCTTGACAACTCTTCACAAAATAATCTTGTCATAGAAGCCCAAAGAACATTATCATCAGAAACACTGAGATAAGGTATATGAAATGTCTTAGATCCAAACTTCTAACAGACAACTTTGAGCTTGTGTGGACTAGATATGAGATTATATATCCATTAGGTAACAGAAAAGAGCTTTAAAGCTTTCCTATGAGCCATTACTTCTGTTACTGATATGCAGGTATCACTGTCACATAAAATGCTATGCTTTGTTTGGCAAAACAGCAGCAAAACTGCAGAGCATACTTAGAATCAGGAATTATACCAGACCAAAATGAGACTGCAAAAACATACCTAGGATTATTTTTTACTTGGCAGAGACTGTTGATCAGGCAGCAGATATTCTCCAGCACTACTCTAGGATTTCCTGAGCTAATAAAAAGCAGCTTTCCACAATGCCTAAGCAACAAGAAATCTAGGTCACCAGCTACAGAGTGCAGGTCCAGAATGAAAAAACATCTAGGAAAAAAAGGCATTTTCAAGAGGAATCTGGTCACTGCTTAGGTTCTCAGACTGACATCTGCAACCAGCCAGAACAATTAGAGAGATGGGGGCGAACACAGTTTCATCTGGTTTCAGGTTCTCCTAACAATCATTTAACTCAGTAGAAAGGTTAAAGCGCAATTTCCTTATGCAAGAAGCTTATTTTCTATTGTGGAACAGTCTGAGTCTTGCTCCCAAAGAGTAAAAACCTCACACACTTTGCACTGTCCTTTACAGCAAAGATATTTACAAAGCATCTTCCATTATTCATTTCAACATTTGTTGGATCATGTGGGAATGCGTAGTATTTTGCAACTTACCTGTTTGCACGAGTAAGTGAAGAATACATACTGCCTCTTTGTCAGGGCAGCATATGGTATTTTAAATACCTGCACAGCAGAATACTTCAATTACTACACAGATCAGTTTGATAATTAACAGATTCCATAAAAATGTATGAACAGCCGAGTACGTTCTGATGATCAGATTCCTTGTATCCATAGGTTTATTTCCACATTCCTCAGTTTGCTCCTGATCACTAATATTTATATTCTTCATAGAGCTGAGGTAACAGGGCAGGAATTTTAATACTCAATAATATGCAAGGAACTACATTACAAGTGCCAGTGAGAGTCAAAGCTCTGTATTGACATGTACAGTAAGACAAACCCATAAACTGAACTGGTATCTCACTAATAGTGATACCAGAAGACAGGTTACTCTTCTATGCAGTCTTTGATCTGAAAATTACTGGTCCTTACAAAAGCTTTCTTTTATGACTAAGATTTTGAAGTTTCCTAGGACACTTACAAAGGACAGCACAACTAGAATTTCATCAGCTAGATAGCGCTAGCATAAGGCATTTTGTAAATTGCTTTTGCTGCCTTGAGACAATCCATAAAATGACACTTTTAGTACAAATTATGACTTAGTCTCATTGGATCCAATTCTTAATTTTGGGCTGTGTAGATTGTGGCCCAGAAGTGTGTTGCCCTGCAAGCTAGTCATGGATCTGCAGAGATGAAAGCAATCATCCTCCTGAATTTGAGGCAGTGTACTGAGGAAAAGTATATACATCTGAAATACATTGGGAAAGAGAAGGCTGTCCTTGAAGGAGGCAGTTCTCTCCTTCCTCAGTGGTACACAAGTACTCATTTTCAAAAGGTTACCATCGGTGTGCTCTCTGAAGGAAGGAAAGCAGTGGCTGGAATGCAAAGAACTCAGAGTAGTAACTTTAAGCTCTTATATCCCTACACTTCCATTTTTCTGAGTATGTACCCAAGTTGGAGGCTGACTTCTAAATGTTAGCTCTGGTTTATGCCAATCCAGTCTCCAGAAAAACCTGCTCCTTTTTATTGTTCTATTCTGACACCTGTTCTCCTGCTGCTGGAACAAATTTATAACCCTCGCTACCTCTGAAGTGCCTGTAACTGCAAGACACCAGAAGCCTTGTCTATTCAGCTGCTGAGCCATGTCTATGGAATGTAAGTCAAAAATCTGTAATGCTGCCGAACTTTAAGTAAGTAAATCTCTAAAAACCGTACAGCATGCTATATTACAACCAACTAAACTTAACTACTGTTACAACCAGCTATTAAACTACAGAGTTTAATAAAAATTCTAGGATCCTTAGGAGCAATACTGCACTGCTTTGATAATGCTTGTGTACTTAATATATATTGCTGATATTGCTTCCAGGACATACTGACAAATACACTCGAGGCCTGCAGACTTATGGCCAGTGTACGGTGATGTGATGTCAGAATACAGCTACCTCTGTGCTAGAGTGGAAAGCCGGAATATTTGACCTTCAGTAGAAGCTGAAGTTCAGAGAGGGGCAATATGACTAAGTAAAGTTACAAGTTGCCAAGCCTATTTCTTCCTCAACTTAAGTTGCTTTCTATCATATTGGTAGGCAGATCTCAGAAAGGTCAAGGTGCAGCTGATCACTATTATCAGTGAAACTTTAGCAGTTAATTGGAAAGCAAATACACTATCAAGTCCCTCTAATTTGACAGATAGGATCTTGTAGTTGATACACTTTAGTTGATATTCTGCAGTCATGCAAAATACATCTCCAGAAACAGTGTCTTGATGCAGACCTTGTGCTTAAAGTCAACAGTGGGGCATCAAAGGGATGAATATTTTGCTAATAAAACTACAATTCTTGGTAAGACGCCAGCAAACTGTCAATCTAGGATCCCCCTGTCTTCTGCATTTTCTTTATAATCTGTATCTTGCTTTCAGTCTCCAGTATCAGAAAAGTTCAGAAGATTTAACTTCAAATGAATATGGAATCTTTCCTGAAGAACAATCCTTCCACAAGATCAGAGCTACCACTAACTCTACAGTGATGAGATGCACCACATTCACGTTCCCTCATTCTGAAGCTGGTATCAAAGTTCACTGCATCATACCTATTTGCAGCGCACCAGAAGTTTTGGCACAAATACCAGTTGTCACACATGCTACATGTTCCTTTGCTAGAACCTGGGCACAGTATTATGCCAGACCATGCCACAGATAGCCTCTTTGACTCTGGCAGAATAGCCTTCTCCTCCAGCTGCAGCTGCAGCTCAGGACTGCTTAACCAGAACTTGATCACCCTCACATGTTCAAGTGTGAGTAGGATGAACTCATCAGTTATTTGTCAGAAACCTTCCATTCCATTCCAAATTAAGATATGCCGGCAGTCTACTAAGGACATAACACCAATAAATGACCAGGTCTTAAACTATGGTCTGTAACAAGCACATGGGCATAAGGCATTTTGTTAAAAGGGCAGCATTGCCATTTGCTGTGTGAATGCCAAAACTGATTGCAGGTCATTCTTGTTGAGAGCTTCCTTTCTACTTTTCATTTGTTTCTCTGGCATCAAGCAAGGATGTTTCATCTTCAACATCAGGCAAAAAGGGACTAAGGGGAGGTCATAACCACTCATCACCCATTACTTTGAGAGTGCATAATATTAAGCAAATATTTGCTTTTCCTCATAAAACATATTACAGCAATATCTTTCTCACTGACATACTCAAACCAGGAGCATGGCTAGTAGTATCACTGGCAAGCATCATGCTGTTCTTTTTCCATTAGCCAGATGGTGCAACTAAAGCATTTACCATATTTACTGGAGATGCAGTGAAAAGAACAATTCAACACAGAAAATTCATTAAAGAAATTACAGAAAGTAACCAGAACGTATAACAAATGCATCTGTCCCTCAAAAGTTATTAAATTTTTATTGAATACAATTCCCAACTTTTAATTCCATATTTGACTAGTTTTTGAAAGCAGTCAAGAAACAGGTACTCAGACCTCTCTCGGCATCATCCAGTTATTCACTATTGTAGTTAACTGGATACTACATCTTGTTCCACTTAATTCCTCTAACCAGCACAGAATGCTACAGTAGATTTATAACAAGCACCTCATGCCATGCAATGCAATGCAATTTTGTGCTTCATAATCTGCACTGCCCAATTCCATGTTGATTTAACTCCATATCAAAACAAAACGACCTTACACAACCTTAAGAGTCTGAGAACATACCCAAAAAGGCTATAGTCTTTAACTTCCAGGAAGTTACAATAAAGCCCAGCAATTACTTTCTAATTGCAGTTTCAAACAAGGAAGCTGACAGCAAGGCTTTGCATATGAGAGCCCCGTTACCATTAAAATGTGAGCTGACTGCTGGGCTGAAAATCGTAAATAATATTATTCACCTTCATAGCACAATGTGATGTTCATGTTCAATTTGGGGTGTGGGAAAAAGGACCAGAATTTCACAATGGCAGATTTTGCTTGATGGGAAGATTTATGAAGATGTATTTCTATTCTTCTACTTTGGGTTTTATATTTTATTACATCTAACTACTATCACAAAGACTACTGAAGATTTAGGATAGAATTAAGACCCCTTTAAATTAATGAAAAAATATTTAATTTCAGTAATTTTTCTGAGCAGAGGAAGCTATTAATGTGCTATAGCAGCTTAGGGATAGTATCACATTAGCTGCTGCTCTATCAGTTGAGGCTATGAAGAGTATCATAAACTCTGCTTCTTATTACTTTAACCCATTAAAAGAAAAAGCTTACAATGTCACTGCCGGAGAGTGATGATACAGAAGAAGCAGAAGAGCCAGAGGATAACTGTTGTGTACTAGTCAATGACAAAGTCAAGCGCTGGTTGTAAGATGGTTCAGAGTCTCTGTTTTGTTGTTGTTCTCCATTACATGGAGCTATCTGGTCTCTTATTTTCAACCTATTATCTGTTAACAGAAAACATAAGTATCATTTAAGAACACAGAATACAAACACACGGGCCTTAAAGTCCAGGAAGTGCTGCAGTTTAACAAGTTAATTGAAGAACACACTAATTTTGGGTTAGAAAGTTACAAATTCCTTTTATTTTTTCCTGCATATCTGAAGGTGATTTATTTCAAGGCACCAGTATTTTGAATTAACGTTTTTCTTGAATTTGATGTAAGTTGGTTTCAAGGATTTCTGCTATACCTACCAAGTTCAGGTGATAAATTAATTTTGCTCCCCCACTTCTTTTTAATCCAGGCCCTGTAGTCAATCACTTCTTGTGTCACTTTGATGATTCTACCTAACGTGCTAAAAAAAAAAAATATTCAATTAAGTATTAAACAAAGACTGTTGATTACATATTTGCAAGCATTTCAACAACCAATCAAATTATGCTGAAAAGTCAGTTCAAGATACCCCTACCCAAAGGATCCTTTTCAACATTCATTTCCTTAGGATACCATTTAATTCACTAAAGCATCATAATTTTTAAACTAGTATCTTCTATCATACTAATATGCAAACACTGGCTTATATATAAGATTTTTACTCTACATTTCTAAATGGAGTGCCTCTTAATTATCAAGAATGTACATGCAGACGCCAACGTATTTAATAAAAGCAATTTACAGGTTCTTACATTTCTCCATACAGAAGATAGTGTTTCCCCAGAATCTGGATTAGAAGAGTTATGCGATGCACTGAAGACATTAATATCACCAGGCCCCCTAGCTGACCTTCACATTGAAGACAGAGACCTTCACTAGTCCTTCCTTACAGATCTACAATACAACTTAAAAATGTAAGATTCCCACAACTATAAAGGAAGTACCATGGATCATGAGGTAGTGGAAACAAGAAACAGACTGGCTCCAAAACCAGAGTAAGTTACAATTTAAGAAAATTCATAATAGTAGCTGGTTCAGAGAAAAAGCCTACCTGGTCCTGCTGAACAGTGCCAGCTATCCACAAGTACAAGTAATATTTTTCCAATATACCTTCCCAAAATTCAGCTATTTGTACTTCTTCTTGAGCAGGAGTTGTGTCCTTGTTTGAAAGCTAAACTTCTAAGCTTTTCTTTTATTAGGGGCTAGTGGTTGAAACACTAACTATAAACTCCGCACTCAAGATACGTGAAGGACGGACTATTGTATAAAAATGGGCTGTGAAAAGTTACCATCTTGGAGAAGATAATATTATTTTAGTTTTGAAAAATCTTCAATGGTTACAATAAAGATTATTTTGTATTCCACAGCATACAGGTACATTGTACCTGTACTGGAATTTTCTTTTGGATTAGGTGTATAATGGGAAAGGAGGACATACATAGCCTAAATGCATTTAAACAACCTTTATTAGGTCATTTTTTTAGTAACATTTTAAAAAGGAGCAATATTTCTCCTACTGGCTTAGGGATTACTATATCATGCAAGACCAAATACCATGTTCCATGTTTAGTCTTCCAACTCTAAAGACATGTCAGTGTGTTACTACTGGAAAAAGGCAGTCCAGCAATTTAAGCAAACACTGAACCAAATAATATCATCTAAGTTACAAGTCCAATAGCTGCAGAAGGGCCTCACACTCAGAATGAATGTCATCCACCATTCAATTTATGTAATGTAGATAAAATTATGCATGTCAGAAAATAAACTATTGAATTTCACATGTAGAATTAAAGGTATGATTGTCACCACTCAGCAACTAAAGATCTGGGTTATAATAGGCAATTCTTTGGAATCCACAGCTCAATAGCTAAGTAGAGCACATGAAGAAAGGAAAAAATAAAACAGGATAGTGCTTTGTCAATGTACACTCCCATGACGTAACAGCATTTTAAATACTCACTGCAGTTGTGGTTTCTCAGTCTCAACAAAGAAGTTAAACCAGAGGAGATAGAATAAAGAAAGGGATGACTAATACTTCAGAGAATGAACTGTGACCCTGAAGTTGCAGATCTCAAGACAGCAATGCCAGTATGGGACTCAAACATACACATGTTGGACCTCTTCACCACTGGGACAGAGAAGGAAATCTGGCAGCTAGAAAGTTTCATCTGAGAATACCTTCAGAAAGAGTTGAGTTTTCACTCCACGATGACCTATAAATTTCACAACTACTACCAGCTGTGGTCTTAGAACCAGAAAATGAGCACGGACTGACACAAGCTCTTATGGATAAGTTTGTCAAATCTTGGAGTATTTTCCCCAGAAGCAAATCAATAGTCATGTCTTCATACCCAGAAGGAAAGTGGTAGGTATTAGATAATATGAAATGGTAATAATATAAGATGGTATTTTTATCAGCCTGGATGATCGATATACTGGAAATGCCTGCTATAAAAGAGATATAAAGGATGAAACTCCTGCTACACCAACAATTATGGCACAGTTGCACATACAGAACATAGGAACCTCTTCTCTCACTAGCTCCTTTCATAGGGAACAGAGGTTAAAGCCCCAAACTCCCATTTTTGCTAGAAAGGTAGGAAAAAAAAAAAAAAGAAATTCACTAATTTATCAGGTCAAGAGTCAAAAGGCAGATCCATGCTATATTGCTCATACACCAAAATAAAAAACAGTTATTATGAGACATCAGAAACTGAAAGGTGATTAAGGCTATACTGCCATACACTTAATATAGTAGCAGAGAGAGAAAGCAAGTATGACCAAGCTAGACACTGCTCTCAAAGAACACCGTTTCCCATGTATGGGACTCAAGCACATTTACAGCATCAGAGAAGAATTTTTTTAAAATAAACATGTATAAATTGTGCTTACATCTGTTTTCAACACCGAAAATGCTTAGGAACAAGAAACCTATTAATCTGCCCCACCTTTAGTATGAGAAAAGGCCATGCTTTTGGGCTTCTTTTTTTGGCTGAAGCCAGAATTTCTCCAGATATAAGACACTCCCACAATTCTTCAAAAATGCTTGTTTGGAAGACGTAGAAAAAAGAGTTAACTGCTTAATAAAATTAGACAGCTGTCCTATGAAAGATGCCACTCTATGGTTTTTCTCTTAATATAGTAAAACCAGGAATAAGCTATTTACATACCTAGTCTACTTTATGATAAGAGTTTAGAAGCTCCTCTTTTTGCACACTGCAAGCCCTCAGTTCACAGGGACACTTTCTAGCTGTCATTACAGCACTACTATGGTGCAAATAAATCTTAGGATGACTTAAAATGCTCAGAATGATGACAAGATTCAGATAAATCAAATATCTAAAGTTTCAGCCAAGCTCCACATGAACAAATGAGTACCAGAGAAGGAAAAAATATAGTCTGTGAAAGTATAGACAAAATAACTGTTCAGTCGGCCTTAACTGAACTTACAAAATATCCCCCAGTATTAAAAAAGCAATATAATCTAAAAGCAGACTAAGGAGCACTTAAGAAGGATCTGCTTGAGCATGAGGATTAAAAAAAAAAAAAAAAAAATCTAAAACCTTTACCCAGAGAAATATTCTGTTGCAGGAAAAACTGATATTGCTGATATATCTTAAAAGACAGCATGCATTCTAGTGACAGCCACCAACCATTCAAGATGTGAAGCAAAGGAAGGACCGTTTCAGACAGCACATTTCTTTCTATGTCACCAGATTTAGTAGGCAAATTTAACATTCCCTTTGACAGCTCCCGAAGCTCCCAGGACTATCTTGACCAACCAGGGGCAACCCAAACCTAACATATACACCTGTCAGCAGCTAGATCAATTGAACTATATATTAGGAAGAAACCAAACAGCTTTCAAGCACAGAGATGGAAAAAACAATTAATATATGGCCCAGACAATCATTGTTTTTGTAGAATATCACCTGTAAATGACAACTCCAGTAGCAAAACCCTGCCACAGCTTCCTCAAACTCTGAACTCTGGCCTCTTGGCATGACAGTCCCTTTCCCTCATCCACCTGCCCCACATGTTTGGCACCAAAAAAGAGGAACCTGTTACCAATCTGCAACTCTAGGAACTGAAGAAAGGTTTCAGAAGTCTTAGTTATACTGGAAAGGCATATCACAGTAGAACCAGTCTTCCATTCCTCATTTCATATGACCTTGTCTGCCTCCCAAATGTGTCTACACTGCTGTTCAGAGATGCAGTCTGAGCACATATTTGTATCTGAACCATGCGACAGGCCAACATGTAAGCCAACATGCTGACCTACAGACGTACATATTAACCTTAAGGATAACATTAAGAATGCATCTTTGTCACATCCAGATCAGCACAACTTATTGCTGTCAAATGGTACAATACTACTCTCTCCATCTTCCCCTAAACATGAACTCCTGCTGCTTCTCTTGCTTCTGATCTACTCATCCCACAGCCACAAGCTGGATCAATTTCTTGATGTGATGTAAGTGTTGATGTATTTGTTCAGTCAGACCAGAGAGTTTATCTCTGACCTTCTGACCACAGGATTGCTAGATCTGATCCAAGGCAAGAGTCAGGGACATACACATTGAGAAGAAAGAAAAAGAGCAGCTGACAGCCCACAGATAGTTAGTATAAAGTGAAATCGCACCTTAATATAGAGAACATAGACAGGGTACTAATGAACAGTCCACTACTTCAAACAACATGAATCAATGAGCAAGAGCTTGTTGTCAAACACCTGCTAAGGTTTCCTGTGGTTTATCAAGAGACAGATTAAAACTAGGAAAATGGTCACTAACTTGAAACTTTGTGTCCAAAGAGCCATCTTATGGCTCTCTACAACTACCTGGAATGAGGTTGCAGAGAGGTGGGAGTCAGTCTCTTCTCCCAGGTACCAAGCAATAGGAAATAGCCTCAAGTTGCACAAGGGGACGTTTAGATTGGATATTAGGAAAAATTTCTTCACCAGAAAGGTTGTCAAGCATTGGAACGGGTTGCCCAGGCAAGTGGTTTAGACACCTCCATCCCTGGAGGTATTTAAAAGAGCTATAGATGTAGCGCTGAGGGACATGGTTTAGTGGTGGACTTGGCAGTACTAGACTAATAACTGGACTCAATGATCTTAAAGGTCTTTTCCAACCTAAATGATTCTATGAAAATATCACCTCTTAAAGACTTCTCTAGTTATCTCACTTAAGACAACACACACTTCTCCAGAGAAAGGTTATGGCCAAACACCATATTAAAGCTGTTCAAAGCACATATTGACACTGAGTCTTAAGCAGGAGCTACCCTGTTCATAACATTACAGGTAGTCTCATACTCCCATGGCCCCAAATAGTAAGAAATCAATCATGATTTTCAATCACCTTGGTTGAATTCTCAACACCAAACTTGATCTTGCATACAAGTTGTACAGATTCAAAATGGATCCTCATTTTCCTACTATGAAAAACCCTCCTTCCAAGATGATGGGAATCTGTTTGTTGTAACAAAATCTACTGAAGTGTCTATCAACCTCTCCTGAGCCATTCTTGAAAGACGACAGGCGAGATAGACTGAGGACAAAACAGTGTTAAGGTAATTTCTGTGGCTGTAAGAATTACCTTCAGGATTCAGCTAATTACTGTTTCCATTCAGACAGAAGTCAGCTTTCAACTCCCACTACACTCCAAATGTCATATTTGGAAGCTTGAATGAAGATAGTACTAAAAGTGCTTTGAATCTATCCCTTATTATTCTGTGCAACTTGTTACTGGAGAACATGGAGAAGAAAAAGGCCTACGCTGAAGGACCAAAATCTGACTCCCTTTCACACTGGGAATATCAGAAGCAGCAGCTGGCTATAAAGCCTTAAATTGACTTGGGCTTGTGCTCCTTTGAGTGGGACTGACCCTGAAAAAGAGCAGTAAGAATGATCATCCAGAAAGATCTGAAATCTACTGAGATTGTCATCTACAAAAATAGGACTTGGTACACAGAAGTCCTCCCTGGGATAAGCTGATACAAATTCAAAATAGTTCTGCTTAGAGAAACACTAGACCCAATTATGACAAAACTAAAACTCGGGTCAGCCTGGGGAATTCAGCCTCCTGCAAATTCCTACCCTTTCAAGTGCTCTTCTTTTATTCTCTATTAATCCATCTAGTAGGAAGTCCTATAGATAGTCACTGCTCTTAAAGGGAGCCCACTGTTTACAGTTTAAGCTACCACTAACAAGCCTAGAAAAGGGGAAAAAATGGATGAAGACAAAGGGCTCCTGGATGGCTAAAGCTTCAGGTCAGGCCACTGAAAAGTCTTTGTTATACAGAGTCTGGACCACCCTGCCTAACAGGTGGAAGAAGACTCTGAAATACACCTGGAACACCAAGAATTCAGCTAAAATCTGAGACTGAACATGGACTGGTGTCGAGGTTCTGCAACAAACTTGTTACCAAACAACTCATCATCCACCTACAGGGCCTTTGGCATTGACAAGACAGGTGCTGGGGGAACTACTTGCATACAGGACTTTGTTGAATGCTGTCCCTCTTGCAACACCAGTCTCTTTGTCAGAATGGCAAGCCACTGGCATGACGAGTTCTGAGACAGACAACACTGGCACAGAGAGCCCAGAACCAGCAGAAAGAGAGGTCAGATGTATGACACACGAACACTGCTGCTTGCACATCTCCCCAGGTTTGAAGCTGCAACAAAACCCAAACATTTTTCCCAAATACACTAAGTACATGTCAAGTGCACATATTGATGACATATGGGGCTTCCATTAAATGCATTTACAGATATACTTTTTAATGTCTGTAATAAATACCTTATTAGAGAATTACTATATTCTTTGGAGAACCACAGAGAAGTTAATGAAGGCCAGGACCCAAGACACATGCAAAACTTCAGGAATCCCTGAGTGTTCTATCTATACTTATGTAAGCATGAAGTTTCATTCAGCAACAAGAACTGTCAGTCAGTACACATTTAACAGATACACCTTTAACTCATCTTGAAACAGCAGTCTCAAATGTCAGTGTGTAACGCTATATATCACTCTTCCTGTATCACCATCACAGGCAGTCTCAACCTTTGTGAATTTAAGACCACAGAAAACCTAGAAATTCATGGGCACTATTAAAATACTGTCAGTTTTAAATCCACAAGTGAAAGATTGCATCCACTTTGTGGTATAGGAGAACTATTTCACCTTGCAGTGACATTAATGCTAGAAGTTAACAGCTTGACTAGAGTTTGGAATTGTATCTGGATGGGTTGTGAGACTTGTTACAGCCATCCCTCCCTGCCAATAGCTGGGGAAGTCAAGACCATTGGGATTTTAGGAAAGTCTCAGGGAACGTAAGTCCTCTGATCTAGCCCCAATTTGTACTGAGGGTTAGCATAACAGATGCTAGAGAAGATACATGAATAAAAATACAACATGGCTGACAAGCTTTCATTTTCTTTCTCCTTGTCCTTTCAAAAAAAGGAAAACTTGCAAAGGTGAGAGCTGAAAAAATACTAGCTGTGAAGTGTTTCTATGAAAGACAATAAGAACTGCATTAAAATGGCACATCTAGAAGTATGCTACTTTTAAAGGCAGTTCTGACATTATGGCCAAACTGAACCGATTCTTTTAATAGCTTAATTACATATCAAGCCTTTTAAAGCAGCTTATGGAAGCAATGTATGAAACTAGGGAAATTTCTAGCCTTGTCTAGCTTTGTGTCTTAATAAGCAATTTGATCACACATTTCTTTCTACCATCGTAGAGTCATATATCACACCAAACATTAAACCAGCAGTGAAATACTTTAAGCAAAATGTTTGAGAAAAGCCCAATTATCTTCTGGCTCCCTCCCACACTAAGAGAATCTCACATTGGACTAATCTGGGTTTTGTCATGCTGTCTTCGTTTCAATGCTACACACTGAGGTATTACACTCTCAACAGCACTGGGCAGCCTAAATTTCCGGGCAAATTTCAATACAGCCACAGTTAAACAATAAATAACAATATTCCTTTTATTGATTTAGACCAAAACATTCCTAATTGATTACACAGACAAATGGATATTCAAAAAGTGGACTAATTACCTCTCAGAATCTCTATTTGGATATGATCTTGCAAGTGGTGATACTGCATGGCTAAGAACAATGTAGGCATAATCAAAAACTTGTTTCACTTGCATGGCACCGTAAGAACTTCTGCCAACGTCGTTTCCTGAAATAATGTGACAGTCATCAGATCATTTTTTTTTTTAATATCAGTAACCAGAAAATTATTCATACTTAAAGCTCAGAAGCCTTAACAATACAGCTTAACTCTGTTAGAACTGATTTGCCCATCCTACTCATATCAGGAACAACCAAGTGCACCTATCTCAATAAGAGAAGCTAACCTTAGGAATGACACTTAACATTATGCACTCAATTCACCACTTTTAAAATACCGATGGTACCAGTGCCTGAAAGAAACAGAACAGAGGTAAGCTTAAAACTCTTATAGCTCTCTGTTAAGAGGGAACCTACCAAGCTTAAAGCATCATGTCTCACTTACCAGTAGAGTTTCTGCAGGCCAAATTCAGCTTAAAATTCCACTTGCGCAACCACATTATCTTCATAGGGCCAGTATACTTACATCAATCCCTACTTAACCTTATCAACATTACAGATTAATAAACCAGCTCATACATGTTATTTATCTCCACAGGATAAATCATTTTGTCAAAATCTGTCATAGAGGATTCCAAAAGCTTGTACAGCATTGTTTTTTGATCAACTCAGTGGTACTTCTTGACTGCCCCTCTTTAAGCATGAGTGACATTTACAGCAGAACTCCTTCCAAATCCAGTGTGGGGAACTGCAGAAGTTAAAATACTAATGCTTCTGTATATCAATGACAACATACAAGCATTGGTCTCCCATTTGACACCTAGAAAGATCTTGCAAGTACTAACAAGAAGAAACATTTGGGGTTTTTTTTGTAGATATGTTTGGCACCAGACATGAAAGGTTCATTGTCACCACTCAATTTATAATACGCAAGGAAAAGTTCCTTCAAATTACATGTTTAAAATACAGACTAGATTTTGAGTGGGTAGAAAGCTGCTTACAGTAAAAGGTTCCCTCCTTCAGAATGATGATTGAAATGCTGTGAGAACACTGGAAAGGGATGAACCACCAAACATGTTTATGTTAAGCTTGAAAAATCAGATAAGGGCCCATGAAGAGGTTTTAATGAAAAATCTGCTTTGAAAATTGATAGGTATAGGATCAAATCTATCCTCTGGAGGACTGAATCCAACAAGGCTGAATTTTACTTTAGAGGAACCCTTCACTCACTGAAGTATTTAGTCCAGCAAGTCACTGTAGACGAACATGCTGAGGTTTGCCATCCAGGGGAAAAAAAAAAAAAACAGCCTTGGCTTTACCACTTGACAACACATTTTAGTCCTCCAAGATTCTCCAATCATAATGTTACTTTAACAGGAAAGCATAATCAATGAAAACATACCGGGAACATAAGAGCATTTTGGGAACACAGAATTTCTTCAGTAATTTATATGGTCAAATAAAAGCTGATCAAGAAATACTTCGAGTTTAATGAAGTAACTGAGTATCTTGTTCTGAATGCAGTGTTGCAGTATCCAGAAGCTACTACACTCAAAATTACAAAAGCCTCTCTAAAGGGTGTATTTGCAATTGGACTCTATCCTGAGGTAGAAGCAGAGGCCAATGTGGGCCTAGAACAGAGAATGAGGGAAGAAACGCATTGTAATCAAGTTCAGAGCTGCACTACGAAGTAGCAGAGAATTTCATAAAGGACTTAGTCCAAAGGCAGCTAAATAGAGACCAAGATACTTCAGTAGTCAAGAAATCACATCATGAAAATGTTAATTCTACTAGAAAAAAAAATTTAGTTCAGTACAGGACATATTGTTGTGTCCTGCAACAATGCCACCTTCCACATAATGATATGGTAAACATAATTGCAAAAGAAAATTAAATTGAGAAGCAATACAGAAATGGAATATATACAAGTGGCTAAACACAATTGAACCTACCACTAAATTACAATTCATCCATGGTGGGACTTGATGATCTTTAGATTTTTTCCAACCTAAATGATTCTACGATTCTATAAACTCACATAACAGGAATTAAGAATACACAATCAAATTGCATTAGTTTAATCTAATCTTGTGCTAAGACAGCTACGTTTGACATGCATCCTGCATGGAGTTTCACTAAAATGAAGACACTGCCGCTACAACCTGTTGGTTGCTTTTTTTGTAAGATGTTGCCACCTCCACTGTTGTGCCAGCAAAAGAAGTCATAAGCCTTCCCTAATCCACTTACGGCAAACTCAGGCAGTTTAGTTTAAACCACCAACGAAGTTGTGTATGAGTCTTGATTGAAGCAGATTTGAGAACAGAGGCAGGATAGCTCATGCCATAGCATGCCTAGGTTCCTGGATTGCCTCATTCTGCACCTGTAATTAGTTCATAAAAACGTCTGAATAAACAGTCTTATTCAATTATAGAGTCTGCAGAGCTTTTGACTTGCACTGCAGCTGAAAAGCAGGTATGGAAGCCAAAGCTACTATGCAAGCTACTGTGAACTGTACCAGTCAAGTCTATATAGAAGTGGCCCTACTAATCCAGAAAGCAACATATAAAAGAAGCCAGAAGATCACATATTTGCACTTGCTGTCCTGAATAAATTTTCTTCTGAGAGATCGTTCTCACTAGCAGATCATGTCTTACATACCTGAGCATCCTTCTTTTGTCACAATCTATGGACTGATCAGTTAAAGCATAAATACTCTTTCTTTAAAAAAATAATACAGACTTCAATCCTCAGATGTACATTAATAGATAACAATGGTGTGTGATTTCATGTATAATTCAATTCTCATTCTTTCTTACAAAGCCTTCACCCCTATAGGAGCACTTCTAAGATTTCCATCACTCACTATCAATATTACCACTCCATCAGGTGGCCTTCCATTACCTAAAGAAGTTTTAAGAATGTGGCCTTGAAAGGTAAAGGTAAGACCATGAGCTAGGACTGAAGCAGATCCATTTATGTTAAACTATTATCTAGTAAGTATCTTTTTGCCACATTCAGTATTAAAGGGGTTCTTTCAGATGCTACCTTTAATGTATTTGTGTATTTTTATAAATGCATATATTTTATATATACACACATTTGCAGGTTCTAATGACAAACATCAGATATTGAAAAACCACAATGAGTAACTTTGGGCAGCCACTAAGGCTAGAATAGATAATCCCAATGGTTGTTGCCAATCTCAAATCTAATTACTTCCTGGATTTGTGACATATCAAGATGCAGAAGCAAGCAACATGACGCATAATTAGTCCTGCACGTTAAGAGTCTCTTTTCAAAGACAACACACTAAATTTAACATTTAGAACTTTTGTTAGTTCCCATAGCAATTCCCACCAACCGGAGTTATGTCTTCCAAGACAGGATACTGTCAGACCAACTCCACACAAACCTCTTCTAGGACGGTATCATGTACCCTGCTCCAACATATTCCTGTGAACAGACTTCTGAGTGTCTGTCTTTGCAGTTCTAAATGAATATTTTAACTTTTTACACATCAAAGAAAGGACAACTGCCTTGAGAAACTGAAATGATGGCAGCTAGAAGATGTTTACAGAAACTCTCTTCTTTGGACGATGCTAAGGAAAAGATTTTCATCCTATTACCCTGTCCTAGGACACTAGTTAAGATGAAGAACTTCAGTCTATGTATGAAGAGCAAATATAAACTACCATTTTAAAATGCATCACCAGCTAGATCAGTCTGACATCTCAAATCTAGATTTCAACACACTTCCCAGTTCAAGTGTAGATTCCTGACATCTCTGTTGGAATCTTGGTTCTCAAATCACAGAAATTATAATCCTCTAGTGCCCAATAATAGGTCTTTGAGAATCTCAGAGGAAACCCTACAGCACCCAAGAGAATCTGAGCAAAACGCGCTATGACCAAAACAGCAAGACGACAGGTTGATGCCTGTTCCTTCCAAATCTAGGAACTAACACAAGGTACTGAGCAGGTAAAACTGACGTATCCTATCCTTCTGATAGCCAGACATCACCGTTTCATACTGAAGAAAAAACAGTTCCTCCAATTTAAAGGAACTAATCCCAATGAACTTAATCCTGTTTCCTAGAAGACTGTCTAAACCTATTCTTATGAGTTGTACCTTTCAAGATCCTAAGGCTGAAATAGTGCATACACTCATAGGAGAGACCCTACACTACTTGGATAATCTTGAGAAATTGAAAGGTTTTTTTCATCCCTGTATTTTTTGTCTGATTTCTGGATTAAGAAGTCATCTTTTGAAGTCTTCTTCCAAGGCTTAACCAGAACTTTAGAAAAAGCTGTGATTAGGCTAAAAAAGGATTGCAAAAAAAGATGAAAAATTTGTGCATATATTGCATAAACTGGTTTGAGGGAAAAAAAAACTCTAGAGCAGCTTATGCTACCTTAAGTCAAAAAACATATGCATCCACTCTTTACCAAAATACTTGTTCCCATCTCCTCCACACTGACCCTCATGGATTTAGACACTGAGTGGATCTGACCACAAACTAATCAAGCAGAGATGACTTATCAACTGTGCAAGGACCTGAACCCTTGAAAAGCTTTTTGTACTGGGACACAAGCAGTAACGCAACTAAACTAATTAACAGAATTCTAGACAATATCCACATACACTTGACAGGTGCTTTTAGATACTGTAGGAATATCTGATTGAGTCTAGATTTAAGGAGACTATTTGTGAGATCCGATTCAAAGAGCCATCTTATACGTTCCACATAATTTTCCGCCTAGTTCAACCAGGCAAGTTCTGAAGCTCTGTGGTAGCTGCCAGAAAACATTCTGATGGGACAGTGTGATCAGATAACTTCAAATTATTGTCAGCTTTCACTTCCCTTGCTAAAATACTTTCTCTCCTGTAAGAATTACATTATCTCAGCCCATAGAATCTCATCCAAAATGTAGTACTTATCAGCTCTTTGATAGTATATAACTAGACGTCTTTCTTCTAAATTATAGTTCTTTGCTTCTGCAAGATTTATACTAGGAGGAACAGTTCAGAGCCCCTGCTAGAGGCTTGCAATTTATTTTTTTTTCTTCTCTGAAAAGTCATGTTAAAGAAGAAAAAAATTGAAAGATTAACCATTAGCAGTGATTAAAACATTGTGTAGCATACACAGTTTCTTCTTTTTCAGTCTTCAACAGATAGGAACGAACAGAACTGGAGCACAGTAAAGGTTTTTGACTCTAAAGAAACGTGGTTCATGCTGCCACCCAAATGGGTCTTTAAGCAAGTAAGTCCACATCTACTGAAGTAAATCTCAACACCACAATGAAAGCTCTGCAAAATCACACCTATGCCTGGTCAAGCACAAGAATCATGATGGACACAAACTCAGAGCTACAAATGTATCAGAGATGTGGTTAGACCAATGAGTATCTTAGCTTGCAACCTCTTCTAGAGAACTATGAACATTCAGCATACTAAGTATCTAGAAAGGTGCCAGACTTCAGCTCCTGATCCATGGTATTTGCTTTAGAAGTGTTCTACATAAGCAGTCTACCCACAAGATGTGACAGTATGGAGTTTGAGTGCCAATTACATTCTAGAAATACTAATGCTTACATTCAAATTAACTGAAAATTGACTTAGTTAAGAAGCTGCTTTGGAATTTCAGCTACTTGTGATGGTCTAAATAGAATCCAAACTGAGTACTATGAAGCTGGAAGTTTTTTTCAGGAGCTCAGCCAAAATTAATCTTGATTACTTTGAAGGTTACTGAATCAAAACCAAATCTTAAAGAAAAAAAAAATATTTAAGTTAGTTACTTTCAAAAGTACATGCAACTAGAATGGCATTCTACAAAGGTCCCTGGGCAGCACAGAAGCCAGTTATGCAAACCAGACTCTTCACACCAACACCATAATACAGCTGCTCCCCTGCTACAGATTCATGAATATACACCGATGTTTCTGTGCAGTCTCTAGTGCACCGCCTTACAGGACAGGTACCTCATCTGGTGCATTTCCTTCCCATACGGTATAATTTATCTGAAGTATAGCACCACAGAATGTGGTGAGAAAAAGACACACCTTCTATTCTCATTCTCTCATAACAAAAAACGGAGAGCTGCTCCTACTAACAAAGCCCCTTCCACAATCTCCTGGACCTCTTTCTTTGGCTGTCCCTAAGCGCTAGTAGAGAATCTCAACAGTCAACAGTCTCAGGACTCAACAGTCCTAGAACTCCAATGCAGTCTATATCCATGCTGTTTGTGTGCAATCAATTTACTCAGGCTATGAATCTTGGGACACTTCGGGTCCTTATCCCTTAGCACACCTCCACAACTGTACCTTGACACCAGCAAAATCTCTTCTCAGTGTAGCTTCTTAACTCATTTAATGGACTTTAGAGACTAACATAAGCTGTGAGAGCACAAGCAGAGCCAGAGCTCTGGAATATTGCAAGTGTACAATCTTACCAGGCAGGAGAGGATCTTCAATACATAGCATGGATGGTCTGTATCCATTAGTCATGACTTTCATGATTTCTTCTTTGGCAATATAGGCACCTCCATTTTTTATTCTAATACCAGTCTTCAAGTAGTTAAAATTCCTTCCATAGAGTTCAAAAAATTCTATCAGAAGCATTCCAAGGTTTTCATCAGCTCTTCTGGCATCAATTCTTGGATGCAGCTGTGACACAGAACAGTTGTTAACTGTTAAAAATTATTTCTTTTCAGAGCATAACAAAGTGGATCAAAAAGATTTCGTTTAAACAGCTGAGTATAATCTCTTTACACAAGTCTGAATTGAGTCATTAATTCTTCACGTACTTAAACCACTTCCACATAACCAAGAGGGGGCAGCACTTAAGCAGTATCAGGAAGCCAAAGAATTCCTTCTGCCCTCCTCTTCCACCTATTTGAAAATTAGTAATTTTTTTTTCCCTAAACCAATGGCAAAAAGAAGTACTGCATACTACATTACAGCTTAGTTAGTAATGGAGTAATACCTGATTTTTCACAGAAAACCCATCAGTCTTAATCTTTTCAGAAGTTGAAGGGAATCTATTTACCCCAATTGGAATACAGTTCTTCTATCAATACCCCTATATTATATGCAGTATGCATCATCTATAGCAATATTTCAATTAATCATTAACAGCAGCAGGATATGTAGGTTTTTCCATTATCACAGCTGCTGAGAGGTGCCTAACATTGTACCTCATCGTACTCATACAAAGCTTACTATCACAAAAATGTGTTGGAAGAAGTTATAACTCATTAATTATTTCATTAGTTACCTACAATATCTGCCAGTTTTACATATGTCAAAACCTAACCAACATTTAATTAAAAAACAACTTGACTGCTTGCTTTTGTAACTTTAATAAACACTGAAATCAACTACTCTATACATTCAGTATCAATAGTCTAGAAAGCAACAGACTTAAACTGCATCCTGGTAGACTTTCAAAACACTAGTAAGATGATTCAGGTACTAGAATTGGCTGCCTAGGAAGGTAGCATAATCCACATCACAGGCCCTGGTATAGAAAGCAATGCACAGCCTCCATGCTGTTCACAAGGCTCCTGCTGCTGTTTCAGTTCATACAGTTCATACAGAAGTTCCTAGAGCTTTGAGAGGTAGTCTGTAGGAGCCCCCAGTGATCAAACACCTACAGCCAAAACCATAAAGCTGTGCATTGCTAGTGGACTAAAGAAACAGCACCGTAACAGAGCATAAGTACAGAAACCAAAATACTTTAAAGAACACAGAAACAAATAAGGGACAGACTCACCTGCAGGAAACTAATTGCCATTAAAATTAGGCTGTAAGAGCTAATTCCACCAGTAAAAACTTCATTCAAGTCCCTCTGAAGGAGGAACTGTTTTAATACTAAAATCAAGTAAGGCAGCAAAGAATATTTCTGCAAAGCAAAATAAGTCTTATCAATGACAATGTCAACATTCCAAAACAAAGAAAGAACTACACAATCTCAATACAAGAAGATTCATCTTCTAATACAAAAATGTTGTTCCATCATGTGCCATAAAGTGTTTCCACAGGAAGAACAGAAACATGCCTTTTTTTTATTCTACAAACAGATTAATAGACTTCAACTCTTATTTGATCAAGCAGTTTACATGTCAAATTTATTTCTCCCCCCTAAACAGGAAGATTTTCATATCATTTTTGAATGCCAGTGTCACTCAAAGTTTTCCATTTAAACAGTACTTTTACTGCAGAGCATAAAAGTAAACTTGATTTTAAGTATGTAGCTACAGAAGAATTGTTTTTAGACATAGTTTAGCAAGATAGTATTCATAATCAAGCATTACTTAAATTCAAGGTAAGCAATACTTGAACACACTTGCTTTAGAAACAGTTTAGTACTGCAGATCTAGATATGACTGTAGAAGTCCTTTCAGTGCACAGGTTTATCCACACAAACCGTTAGCACTCACAGGCAACACTGAATAGATAGCAACAGAAAATAAACTAAAATATCCACGTTTAACCAAGGAAAATAGTCTTCAGCAATAAATCTTCAAAAGTCCTAAGCCATACCAAAAAAGGTTAGCTAAACATCTAGCACATCCTTGGTAAGTGGTATAACATTCATTATATGGTTGATACCTTCATGTATTCCTTGATAAATCGAGCTGCCTTCACACCAGTTTCTACATTAAAACTGATGTCAACTTTCACTTCTGTCTCCTGGTCAGTAAGTTTTATTATTGGTACCTGTAAAGATTAAAACAAGGTTTTTAGAACATCCAGAAATGCAACACTGGTGCTATTTTCCAGCTTATTGACTTAAGACACACAGATACTATCAGTCCAAATGAATGCAACTATCAAGGCAAGAAAACATGCTTCTGAGAAAACACGTTTTTGAGACTTGACTGACAAGCAAACGCTTTTAGTGAGGTGATTAAAAACACAGGCATGTACTGTCCCACAGCTATTAGATATCTGTCTTCATAGCTTCAATATCAATGTTTTGTAAGATTAACTAAATTTACTTAAATTAATGATTCATTGCTGTTAATAGGAGACATTTTACTCTCATAACCTGTGGAAACTGCATTCCTCTGACCCAGCACTGCATCATTCACTTGCTAAACTGACAGAAGACTAGCCTAGCAGAAAAAATAAAGCACTGTCTGTTGGTTTATCAAGCTGAACTGGTTCACTGTAGAGTCAAATGAAAGCCAGAATGGATCTGGCCTGGTAAGGCTAGCCTAGTGCCATTTTACATCACTAACTGATTCTGAAAATCCCACTCATTCTCACGTAAACCAGATTACGAGAGTTACTGTTATGTGTTGCTACTCCAGCAGAAGCCATCAGAATCTTCTGGACCTAAAAGAGTCACCCTTTTTCAGAGAGCAGAAAAGCAACAGCTTGCTAATAGAAGCTTGGAATACTCTGCTCCTGGAGAAAACACCACTTGCTCAGTAACATAAAATTCGCATATTTTAAGTTTTTGGCATATTCAATTTGACCCATTAGGCTGACAAGACAGATGCAAGAAATACTACACATTAGTTTCACAAATGAAATAAAGCTCTTAAGTAGCATATTTAGGAAGGGAAAAAAAAAAAACTGTTAGGTTTGGAACACTTCCTTATGTCATCAGAAACAAGACAACCTGAAGAAGTGGGGTTTCAGGCTAGATAGCTCTAGTTACTGGCCTCTGGCTAAACAGAGTCCTCTTAAAGGTCAGTGGAAAAACATTATACAAGTAGTTTACTTATTTTACTAGATATTTTGCAAATACTGACTTTCAGATCTTTATTGACAACATAAGCATGAAGTATGGCTGTCCAGCAAATACAGTACCTAGAATTACTGTTGTCCATGTAAAAAACCATGTGCTACTGCTAAGCACATACACATTCTACTAAAATAGCACACAGATCAAAACATTGTGCTTCAGACAACACCATTTGTTTGATGGATTGAGAACACTATTTGTCACTAACATCTTAAGGAGTCTGAAAGCTTTTCAGTTCAGTATTCCAAAGACTATTACTTACCGTAGCTTTATCAAGTACTTTAATGGAATATGGCTCAGCCACATTGTGTTTTCTTAGTGCTTGCTCCAGCAGCTGTAAAGGGGGCCGTTCCCATTTCCCAAAAACAACTAGATCAATATCACTAGACAAAAGGAACACAGCATGAGATCCATTAAGACTAAAGCATAATACAAAATAATACATAATACCAAAAAAAGGTAAAATTGGCACTCTGCATATTGTAAGTCCTCCAGGGTGACCATTCTGCAACTTTTAATCTAGGTTCCCAATAAGCTTCCTTTAGCAATGTTAAGAGATGGTCAGTCTAGTGCACTTTAGGACCCAAAGTAGTACTCTAGCTTCTTTCTTCCAGTTCTCTGATAAGTTCTTTGAGCTTCTCTCCCTTTTGCTTCTCCTGCTCCCTTCCCTCTGACTTCCACAGCCCAATTCCATCCCTCATCAACCCATATTGACAGGCATGTTAATAGTCCAAACAATTTTTACCAGTGATTGTTGTTCATAGAAATCAAATTTCCAGTGCTTTCCTAATGAAAATTTAATTGATATAAAGACAACATAGTCTTTAAGACACAGCTACACATCCGTCTATTGAACCATTAAGCAATAGAAAACACTGAATTAAGTACGACATTTTTCTCTCCAAAAAATGGGAAAACATAGCTGCGATAACACCTCTGACTTCACACAGTAATTCTGTGATGTGACACACTCTCAGTAATTCACCTTATTTAACAAAATCTTTACACAGGAAATACTAAGCATTCAATTTCATCATGTCTTGAAAACAAAGAGCCAAAGACTAATCCAGATACAAGGAAGAAAATGGAATTGACCAAAGGGTCAGTAAGTACCTAGAGCAGTACAGTGATACATCAAATACCCCAAATCTGTAACTTCAAAAGCTATTCCCTTTGTCACATGGGACATTAGACAAGAATTTTACTGGAAGTTTGATAGGTTTACACATTACTGTCTAAATTCCCCTTTAAAATTTACCATTATTCTAAAAGAAGACAAGCTTTATATAAAAGTGAATTATTACTTACCTAGTTGGAAGATAAAGCCCTGTACTAAAGCTGCCAAATATCTGGACCTGAAAGAAACCCAGATCAATGAAATATCTTGTGATTATGAACGCTCACTTCATTTCACTTTCACAAGACTTAAGATTTTTCTTGACCCGTTAAGGATATAGCCCAGTAAAGAAGCTATTGAACTTACTTTACTACATACTCTGTTAAGTCTCTACGAATACACTTTGTCTTACAGATGCATCTTTAGAGGAAACTGCATTTTTTTTAAACATGAAATGACTAGGAGTCCTGCTAGCAGCCGAGCATAAACTTTTGAAACAAGTCCTTTACACTATTAATTTCCAGGTTGACAGAAATGTAAGCTGTTATAAATTTCCTTCCTTCCTGCTCCCTTCTTTCCTCATACGACAGCTTTACTGAAATTGGAAGAATTTAAGGGAAATATTTTTCCAAACTTTTTTTTTGTTTAAAAACCAGCAAGCACATCTAAAACATATAATTCAGAGAAACATGAATTTTACTGTAAGGATGAATACGAAATTGTGGTAGGTGTTTATGTGTAGAAAATAAGGTATGTTGAAGAGACACAGAGACATTCACAGTCCACATCAAATACTTTTACCATGTTTCCAGTCTAAAGAACTGAGACATTCTACCCCCTCTGCTACAGCAGAGCAAAATTTACAAGTTCTCTTCCCTGAAGTGACCTATGAATAGGCTGGGCAACACTGGGCCATTTCAGTGTTTGTTTATGTTCAGTCCTCATAAGCTAGAAAAATGTTATTACCAAGAAGAATTGCAGGTGAGGACGGAGTAGATGACCTTTACAGTATCTTTAGCTCAGTTCTGTGGCCACAGCTCTCACTGTTACGGAAGGCTACAAAACCACTTTGTTCTGAAATGTTTTTCTGCTTGTTAATGACAACGCTACTATCCAGTAATCAGAAAGGTGATGATAGATATACAGTTTACATTAAATTCCTTCTGAATAATTTTGGTTTGGAGGAAATGTATTCTTTGGGTAATAAAGGGTTTGAAAATACAACAACTTTGGCTGCAAGACAACTCAGGAAGTCAAGTTCAATTTTCCCACTAAAGTAGGGCTAAAGTAATTCCCTGAACATCAAATTTGTGAAGAGTTCAAAAGAATTCTGGGCTTTTTAACTGTTCTGCTGTATAATACTTGCATTTACAAGTATCAACACAGTCAGGAGTCCTGGCAGAAATGGATACATAGGTAGTCAGACAAACTTTAATAAAGTTTGTAAAATTATGCAGAGACAATCAATTTCATAAGCTTTTACTTTAAGAAATGCACTTGGTTAAGTGGACAGTTCTTCACATACCCAGTTCTCAAAATGAAGAGAATTATCATTAAAAACCTTCATTAATCTGAAATTTAGGTTTTAAATTTCCTCCACTTTTTAAAAATAAATTGCCAAATACTGCAAAAGTTGTAATATTAAATCAATTGCCTTAAGATTGAAGTGTTATTTGTTCATTTCTAAAATACAGAAAGACAACAGCAAGGTTAAGTGAACCAAGCTCGACAATTTACTAGAGAAGCAAATCAACACTTGAGTTACACTCACATCAGCTGTAGGCCAAAGATCTTTGATGACTGTTTCTATCCTTTTCACCACTTCTCTTCTCATAGCTGCTTCTTCAGGACGAGGGGACATGAAGTCATAGAAGTCAATTATTTCTTCATGTAGTCTAAAGGAGAAAGTAGCATCAGGTATAATGATTAACTATTAAAATAAATTTCAACCAAAACAGGCCATAGTTTTTATTTCATATCATCATTTAACCCAAACCAGCAGTACTTTCAAGACAGGTGAATGCCACAACAATAAGGCTTTCAGATGAGAAACTGGAGGGTTTGGGGCAGATATATTCATACTTGATTTTCATGGTATGACCTCTCAGTAATCTTAACAATGCCTCATCAGCCCTCAGCACATTACCAGAGTGCTAAAGATGTCAAAAGACACAGGATGCAAATACTAGTAGATATTTACTAACCTTCTTACTGGCTGAACAGTGAAGGTAAGATTCAATTCCTGATTCCCAAAGATTATTTTCCTTAAAAAACAATGCATAGGCTTAAAACTATGCAATGATCCAATATGAAGCAGCACAAGAACAATTAAAATCTTCAAGTAGGTTTATTCTTCCAGGGTTTTTATTTCTGTGTATGTGGAAGTTTACACAGGCTTGGAAACAGACCACTAGCATTAATGAGTTTTTGTAGAAGGTGATCAAAGGGATATTTGAGTATGCCTTGATGTGAAAATGTCCACTTTGACAAACTTTAACCACTCAAGGCCTTTATTAGCCATTCATTCATATAGGAAGTGACCTTCTAACTAAACTACTTAAGGTGAGAAGATGTTAAGTATATTTTCAAGCATAAAGTACATTAATACCAGTGCTACCAGTTCTGACACTGGATCTTTATACACCTGTTAAGTTTTTGTTTCCCATCTCCCAATACTATGGAATACTCACTGCCAAACTTGAAAGATCAATTTGAGTTTTAAGGTGAATGTTGTGTTTGCATTCAATGGAAAAGCATCAAGCCATGCCAAACAAACAAAAAAAAAATAAACCCACAATTTCTGAAACAGAAGAGTAATTAATTACTGCTGTGATATTTTACAACAACATTTTTGATGTTGACATATTTCTAAGATTTCTAATTCAAGAAACATATCAATCCAAATACTGTCCTAAAAAAAAAAAAAACCAATCCGGTTCAATCCTTAGTTAACATACTTAGGCTTTCAAAAAAAAAATTTATACATCTCTAGTAGAACACGTAGTTCTTCGCCTGAGACTTTTGCAACTCATTTAACTAGACAATTCCCACTCTAACAGATAGCCTCCAGCTGACCATATGCCAAATTTTTAAGTATCAGGACTCTGTTCCATACGCAAAGAAAACTTTAGCAGCAAAGCACTATGATAATTCTAGAAAGTATACATATTTACAATTGCTGTTTGCCTTTTATCTTAAACAGGGCCTGGATATACAATTGAACATTAAACTACAGTTGACTTATCAACTAAACTTCAATTTGTTGATGAATCTACTTGATTTCAAAATTTCAAAGCAAGACAGAAGGTACAAATTTAACATTATTTTGTTTCTAGGAAGCATGCTTTTTTTCCCCCCTCTCCAAGATGACAAGACCAATGAAGAAAATACTTGAATACACCTAACAGCAATGGAGTCAAACTAAAGACTTCCCATTGTCCTGCTTATAAAAAAATAATCTAGCAGTAGACAGATACTGTGTGAAAGAAAAAAAGACAAAGCAGTTATCCAATTCCCTTGCAGCAATCCTTCCAAGCTTCCAGCAATTTCATTTAGCATACTTTTGGGGTGTATCCGAATTAGAATGTGTTTTAGTCAAAGGACTTTTCTTCCATTGATTTTTCCAGGTCTTTTTAGTCCATTTACGCTTTCGTCATTCATAGCATTCTATGAGAATTTAAGTATGCATCAGAATAAAGAAGTGTTCTTTTTTTAAAGTGCTGCCTGTTAATGATTTTATTTGATGCTATTTCTTGGGGGAAAAAGGTTATTACTGGCAGTTCATTTCCAAACATTGCACTTCTCAGGCTCTGAATTCATAGCCACTTGCCTCTATCCACCAGCTCTTTTTCAAGCTAGCAATCCTCATCTGTTTCTCTCTTTCATTACACAGGAGCAGGTCCAAAGTTTGATCACAACTAACCTTCTTCAACTTCTTTTCAGTTGCACCATGTTTTCTGACAGGTGGCCAGAAATGCAGTCAATACATAATTACACCATTCATCCATGACACACACCTGTTTTCACTTTATTGTCCATGTCTTTGCAAAGATTGCTGCTACCTGCTATTGGAGGATATCTGAGCATACAGCTGCTCTTTAAAAGAAACCATTATGAAGGAGCTTCAAGGTGTTTTCTGAACAATGACCACCAATATAAAGCCCAACCAATATGTATATTCAGCCTGAATTATTTTTCTTCATATTCTTGATTCCATATTTACTAAAATTTATTTTTGTCAGCAATTTTATAACCTAATGAACAATGAACTCCCACTGTGACTGTCTGCAGTCAGCTCTAGCTTTCTATTATCCTTTCTATCCTTTTCTCATTCATTTCTTCCCTCAAGGCATTTATGAATATATCGAGCAACAGAGACTTAAGTAATTCCACTGCTAACCCTCCCTTATTATAAAGCAAATAGTTTATTCCTTCCTTTGGTTACTTCTAAGCAGCTAACCCATAAGCCCAGCAAACCTGTGACTTCAGTTTTTACAAAGTCCTCAAAATCAATCTCAGAAATATTCTTCTGAAAAAAATACAACAGTTTTGTGTTATCAGGCTGACTACATGAATAAGGAAATGAGACCTGTGAGACACAACTACCTTTATCAAAGCATGCACTAACGCCTTTCTTTATGTTTAGTCATGTAAAAATTCTGTTTTGTTATGGTATCAACTCCATACAACTGCTCCAGGAGATCCAGACATTCCTGAAAAAAGAAAACATGTTTATTGTAGCCATCCTATATTAGGGAATTAGTGGAATAAAAGGGGTCTCAGTTCCCCTGCACACTGCTGCCTCTACCATACACAGCGTAGTCTTTCAAAAGCAGCCACTAGTGTGTCAGCAAGGCCAGAAAAATCCCAAGCACACAAACACTCTCTCACTTCAATGCCCCACTGAGCTTCTGTTCAGATGATTAACACTGTTGCAATTCTTAAGCATATCATGAAAGACTCAATACCATCCATCACTACTCTACATTTCCTTCCCTAATCTACTTTTTAGGAAGCTAGCTTCATATTTTCTACCTTGCACTGACAAGGCAGCACTTCATTTAATGCTTCAGTTTGTATGGGACAACAGCACAAGAGCTAGATAATCAAAGCTCATTTAAAGTTCAAACCATACACCATAGTTTCATGGTTAAGTTCCTCCACAATTCTTCAGCATATACCACCAGACATGGCTGGACACTAGTATCGTTCTGCTGATGGATTTAAACACTCCTTACTGAAATCTAAAATGACAGTTGCCTGGAATCAAAGAAAGTTCTGCTGAGAAGTCTCTTACAGCCTTCTCTGACAAAAAGCAATGCAACTAGTTCACTTCATTTTTACTACACAATCTGACTTCTGGGCGCCCTTTGACGTCTCTCTCTACAAGTCCTAGTGACTGGTAAGTTTCTTGCTTTTGATGTGCAATGTTTTCAGGTTTTAATTCACTTAAGCAAACCAGTTCTCAGACTCTGTCTTAATAGACTTCTATTTTGTTTGCTCTTTCCAGTTTTCCTCAAACAGCTTCTACTTCTCAGAGAACACCATCATCCTGGTCTACGCCTTTCTGGATAACAGCCAGTGCTATCTTCACAGTCAGCATATGGCAACACAAAATATCTCAATACAGCATTTTCAAGCATTTTACCCTTTTGGCATCCAACTGAAGAAGCTTCTCAAGACTGAGATGTTTTTTTAAAATATAATATTACTTTAGTTTACACTTTTCCAAACATCTTTGTTCAGACAAGGTTACTGCAACAGTCACAAAAAACACAGCTCTGATACACATAAAACCAGACCCTGTATGCTGCTTGGGACTAATCTCAGAGCAACTTCTCTACTAACTGAGGGAATAACTTGTTGTCTGAAAACCAGATCACAACAGGATATTCACCCAGCCAATACAGGCACAGTTTTCAGTTAGGTATTTTGCCCTGGTAGCCTCTATGATCTTCAGAAGCACTTGTTACCTCAAGTCAAGACTGTGACAGTATCTTAATCATTAGGAACAGAATCTCAATTTGTAGCACATGATGTACATGCACCTATAAGTAATACCTTAATTCCAGTTTGGTTTTGGGTGGTTTTTTTTTTTTTCTTTAAGAGAACTTCCTTCAACATACAGCACAAGACAATTTTCTCAATCTCCTGGCTTCTCAAAGAATTCTGGCTCCAGCAGCATCCCAGCACCTATCTTCTATCATATTTTAAGATGCCTATTATACTACTTTCCCAGCAAAGACAGGCATTTTACTTTACTTTTTCACAAGGCAGTTTTACTATATTTATAGAAACACTGGGAACAAAACTTGTTGGTGAGAGATAACTGTACTCTCAATGCAAGGTGGAAAAGATCAGAATGCAGGGATGCAGAAGACAGGCAAGCTGTACTTGCTGCACTACTCAGCTTGCTGATTTTAACAGCCTAGAGGAACCTGCCATTCACTAATGCTATTACTGCTAACCACACTAAACAGCTGCTGCTTACAGGCTGGACTATGCAACAGAACTTACACATTTTGTTTACCAAAATATTATCCCTTTTACTCTTTTAGGAAAGGCAGACATACTTCTAGTCTTCAGGTTCAAATAATATTCAGGAGACAGTCTCAGACTTCTCTAATGTTTTTCCTTAAAGGCAGGTTTCTAAGAAAGGAGATCATTTATTTTACTCGTCATTTGCTCTATCTACAACTATTATTAGATATAACACTGACTTTTTACCTCAAGGGCTAACTTCAATGCAACAAAATGAAATTCTCAAATGGTATCTACAAACTAGAAGGTGAATGAAAAGCTACAGAGACTTCGTTCCCTCAAGTAAACATTCTGTTTCTTTTCAACACCATGTCTACATTATTAAACACAGTAATTTATTCTAAAGGAACAGATAGAAACAGGACTGCATCATTTACATAGAACTGATTATTTTTAAAATATACTCATTCTAGTAAGTAAAGAGTATTTTTCTAACTGAGAAACCTACCACATCAGCCAAGAATCTTTATTAAAAGGAAAGAATAGATGCCACAGTTAAAGCATGTGGGTGAAACACTAGGGGGGAGTAGGAAGGTAAAGGAAGGGGAAGGCATAGGCAGCATTTCAACAGAAGGTTTGTTGAAATAAAGGTTACAAATAATAGGATAGCTACTTGCAGCTAAACATGAACTCTGAAACATGACTGACAACTTTGCTTTCTCAAGATTAAATGGTGAAAGGCCCAGAAGCCACCGTGTATATTTCAGAAATCTATTGAACTGTATCTTTACCTACAACTACTACAAAACACAATTGCATTACTGTGGAACCGCAGGCAAAATCTTACACAACAACTAAATGCATTCAACAGTTGAAAACAGTGTTGCAGTTTAAAACTTGGGAACACAGTTTAGTGAAATATGGGGGAATATATAGGTATGATTAAAAGTAATAGATGATCTAAGATTAAGACACCTGCAAATGTAGAAAAAATAGAACTACGACTGAGAAGGAGATGAACTTATAATTCTCTTCCCATCCCACTCACAACACCTATCAGGTGCCCTCACTTTTGTATACCAGTCCTCCTCACTACCAGTAGCACCCAGGTAACAGTACAGTGTGTCCTATGCAATGTTCTAGGCTTACAGATGAGAGAAAACTATGAAAACATAGTGCTGTGTTCACAAACTATACCGCCGCACCAGATCAGTCTCATATTACTATGCATTTCAGACAGCAATTATCTTTGTCACTGTAACAGTATGGAAGGAAGCAAATTCAAAGACTGGCAGAATTAAAAAAAACCAAAACTATATAGACCTTAAGAATCAGAGCTGTGAAATGTTTTTCAAGTAGGTACCCGAAATAGTAAACTCAAATAAGAATCAAGCTTACTTTACAATTAGCTACTAAGGAGAGAATGGAAGACAAAAAGTACTTTTTTCCTCATCCACAGAACAAAGAGGGTAGTTTATAAAGTATATTGTATCTGTTCCACAAGAGATTGTATTGTTCATATTTCCTCTCTAAGATTTCTCTTTGACCCACACTCTTGCAAGTCAGAGACAGTCCTAATTTTAGCTTGATTTTCTTGCCAATTAAATTTTACCTCAGCAGCATTTGACAGTTCACATACTCACGAAACTAAGCTTCATGGATTGATTTACACTGCAAATTTCCAGATTTAAGTTACAGAATTTGCTTGCATTTTGTAAGAGAAAAAGAATCCGAAACCAATCTATTTTTGCAAAGTATGTCAGCTCAACCAATTACCTTATAAATGCCTGGATGTACTTTGAAAAAGCTGCATAATACAAATCTAGAAAAGAATCTGAAATAAATCTCCAAGTTAATACATGGCAAAATAGATCCACTATGCAAGCTTCTCAACAGCTGTACATTACTTGTCCAGCAGGACTTCACCACGCCACCAAGAAACATCACATAATTATTTTGTTGCATCAGTGAAGGAGCATACCATACCTTAAACCTTGGAAGTGAATCAACAAGCTTGCTATGCCAGTAAATAAAACCGCTAAACACTGAAATTCCTGTCTTAATACTATTCTTTTCCAAATGCCCAAGTGATTAAAATAACAGACAAGTTATAAAGGTGGCAACAGCAGAAACACATTAGTGATGAAAGACTAATTGTGCCCATGTAGATCAGGTATGCCCTACAGCAGGTTAGCCACTGAAACATTTAAGTGCAGAAGCAACTCTTGACATAATCTTAAGCAGCAGAGTCTAATTCAAAAAGCATCCATCAAAACACCACTAGCAGCAAACCCTGTACCTTCAACATCAGTGTCTCTGCAAGGCAACAAAAACTAGAAAAGCATTTTCTAGATTTAAGTACTGCTGCAGTCCACCATAGAAAAGAGGAAGCTTCCTAACTTAAGAACCTGAACCAAAAGAATAAGACGTTTCAGAGAGTATTAACGACACCATACTGGTTGTTTAGCAAAAGCTTGCATCACTAATCAGATTTCAGGGAAAAAAGAATTTCTACTACGTTGTCACAGGATTCCATCAGAAGACATCTTCAGAAACCCTGAAGTCATGTACAAGGCAGTAAAAGAGGATTGAAAGATTAAGGATATCAAAAAGGATTATGAGGAACAACTTAACGAGATGCAAACCTGTGCTTGAGAAAGGATAAACTAGCTCAGGAGTCCAAAAATCTGCTTCTGTTAAGCGAATTAAGTGATCAGAACAGAGAAAGTTAAGTGATCACAATGCATAACAAGTAGAGAAGCAAGTATTTTTCTTTTTTTAATCCCTCAGAGGTTTCCTTGGTCCCTAGCGCCACAGGGAGAACTTGTTCCAAACTGATTTTTAGTAGGAAATATTTCACAGCAAAATCTTTTCCTGGTTATTTGGTGTGCACCAAAACCAGCACTCATTTGATACTGCATTTGTGTCAGAAGAAAAACAAGCAGCAATCTTTCTTTTTTTAATTTAAAAGCATTAGTTTTGACATTCATAATAGTCAAACTAGTCATAAGTAGAATCAATGCAACATATGAATAGTTATGACTATATCAAGATGTCAACATAGCTTTTGTAAATTGAGGTAGTGTCTTAAAGAAAACCATTATGAATGATTTGCAAGAATAAGTCAATCACACAGGCAATCCTGTTATCTACTTGGATTTCCAAATAGCATTTGGTAATGGTCCCACATGTCTTTATGAAGACTTACAAAGAAACTAAGCCAACATGGGATGAGAGGGAAGACCTTCACGTAGATAAAGAACTGTTTTAAACAGAAAACAAGGAACTGGAACTCTTAGTTTCCATATTAAAGGAAGGATACGAGTGAAGCCCCAAGGTGCCCTATGGTAATCAACATCCTCTTAAGTGATCCAGCCAAGGGGACAAACAGTAAAGCAGAGAAGTTTGAGGTGGCAAGGTTATGCAGAATAAGCCAGAATAAGAACTGCAGGTGGACATTAAAACACATACTGCACAATGAAGTAGCAGGCAGAATTTGAGATAGGATAAATATAAGCATAACAGGCATATGAGAAGATTCTATCTTTACAAAGATGATTGCATCTTTGGGGCTCTGCATCAGCCCTAAACACTGAGGATCAAGATCTTGAAATAAGAATTCTTAAAAGGTCTGTTCAATATAGGGTTAGTATTCAGGAAACAAAGTAAAAGATAGAACATGATGTAAGAATACTGTGACGCTGTCACACACAGGTCTGGTCCGTCTGAATCCCAAATATGCAAGAGAACTGTAAAGCATACAGAAGTGATAAACATCTAGAGGCAGGGAACAGCTTCAATAGAAGCAATGATTAAATAGACTAGAAAACAAGACAACTGTCAGGTGATTCAACTTTTCCCTTCCCTCTTTCAGGTCAGCTCCAAAGAGCACTCACGGATTGCTTCATTAATGCACAGACCTGTAGCTGGCAGCAACTACAACCCTAGTGACAGCCTCAGGACAAAAAAAAACCTGGATCTTTACGTAACACGTAAGCCAACTGAGAAACATCTTCCCACAGGACACTGCTGATCCCAGAAGCTCATATCAGCTCAAGATGAGATGAGACAAATTCATACATAAAATCCACAATAAGCTTAACAATGCAGTCTGTAGCTCAGGTAGTCTGAAAACCACAGATCACCGAAATCCGAGATTATTTCAGGAAATATCACCATAGGCTCGTGTTGATATATTCTCCTCCCACTGGCCTCTAATGGTCTCACCCAGTACAGCTGTTTATGTTCTTAGTGCCAGTTATCTCTACTGCCAAAACCTAACAACTGTGAAAAGCATCATGAAGCTGATGCCAGGATTAAACTGCTCCAAACACGTCCCATTCTCCTTTACACACAGATGCAAGCACCTGTCATGAAAAGCCTTCTCATGTTTTACTACTGTAGCTCAGCCTTTCTGAACTCTATACTAGTATGTTCTCTCTCAAGTCTACTGCTGCCAAAATATTCTTTTCATTTCATTACCAAAAGCATCAGTCTCTAACTCCACACTAGGCATCCACTTTACAAGGAGACTTCGAGTTTTCCCTACCCTAGTCAACTTAGCCAGCCACAAAAAGAAATGTTCTGTTCTTTTGATAATTCATCCAGCAGCTACCCTTGAACTCTGCTGTACCAACCTTTAGGCATGAACACAGTCCTTGCAGCCACAGCCCAATGCTCTCTCAAGTCTCTCTCCAGACATTTACTATGACTAACAGGCAACTACTCCAGCTCTCCTTCTTGCATGCTACACTGTATATTGCCTAGTTCTGCCATGATCCTGAAGCCAGATAAAACAAGAATTGAGTATATATTGCCAGCACTGCCTGCCTCTTACATTAAGATCTTCACTACAGGTATCCACCTAACATTGCAGATCATTTTTTCAACTCAAAGTACAAGAAAATAAAATTTGCAAAAGGGGCTAACAATGTGTCATACCTACACATTAATTTACTTGGTCCAGCTCTGACAGCAGCATAATAAGAAACAAGGGTTGACAAACATTGAACTAGAGCTATGGAAGGTCCTGAACGCAATGCATTTTTAATAGTTCCATTGCACAAAACCAAGTAATTGAATTTATCTTGGTCAAAGTTCAGCAATATATCATAAAAGCAAAAAACCCAGTAAGAATTAGAAACACTTCAGCATACAGGTGAAGAAATAAACAAGACCTAATATAGATTTAGTGTACATAGTAACACCACCACATCTGATTAGCTAGAGAAATGATTCTCCAGATATCACTTTTGGTATACAGTATCCTTCAGCTGCAAACTGGTGAACACTGAAGCAAGTAATCTGGGGAAGCATCATCATAAGCTTACCTTGCTTACAAGAACTCTCCCCAGGTATTTGCTATGGTCATCAGACAATGCTGGCCTGAATCCTCCTTCAGCCTAACCAAATGTGGAGGTGTTTGCACTCTTGTACTCTACAACAGAACTTTTGCATCATTATCAAGAGATGGTTAAAGACAACAGGTATGGAAGGGGAAAAATGAATGCAATACATCATCAGATGCTACGCAACACTAATGAATCCAGGCAGAGCACCACTCCAAAGTATCATAACACTTCTGGTATCCACACTAATCCTCAACAAGGAAGTTCTGTTGTTTCTGCACCACACTGTAATGTACCAAGCGGATATGCCAGGTATTCCAGCACTAATCTCATTCAACATCTACAATCTGAAAACCTAGTTGAAAATATTAAGCAGAACAGGCTCATATTGTTAAACATGCCTTAATTCTTTACTTTGTTAACTTCATATTAAGAAGCAGAATTAAATCAGCTACAATTTTATACTACTCAGAAGCCATTAGCTACATCGTAAGAGAAAGTGCCCTATTAGCGTCATACTCAAGCAATGCAAACCTAGCAGTAGAATCCTTAGTAAAAAATTTAGAATAGCTTCATGCCATATTTTGAAATGCACTTTTAAACTCTCTAGATGCCTAATTAGTCAGATATCTTTAAAATACTGACTTCACAGAAACAAAAGGTATTACTTTGATGTACAAAGAAGGCAGACCCTAAGATGCTAGATGTAGTTTAAAACCTCTCAAGAGGATACTTTACAGTACCAAGAAACCACATGTAGTTCTGAACATCAGTCACAACAGTTTGAGGTAACCTCATAATATTAAAAGACGCTTCTCTGCACCGCATCTGAAACCAATTATTTTGTCATCTATACTCCTGATCTAAACCCAGGCATTTAAGAATTTACACTGTTGCTAGACTAATCACCCTGTTGAAGCATTGGAATAAATATGACTTCATTCTCCTCACTCCTTACCTTCCAAAAATCTGGAAAAAGATGACACAGGTCAATCCATGGCAACCTAAAGCACAGCTCTAAGATGAAATCTAATCAAGCATGGCTACTCACACTTGTGTTTTATAAGAGAGAGAATTTCCTTTACAACACAAAAATCAGCATGCTACTGTCAGAAGGCAGTAAAAGCAATAGATGTTGAGTCCGCTGCGGGGAAAAAAAAAAAAAATGCTGTACACAAAAGAAAGCAAAACTCGGCCTTTACAACATAAAGAATTCCTAAAAGTCACCACACCTACCATCACAAAGCCACTGAATGTGATCTGCTACAACCTCCAGCTCTGAATGAGAAAGTGTAGAGAACACAGTACTATTTCAAAGCATGTAGGCATTTCATCAAAAGTAATACTGCAGCCTGGGAGAGGGCAAACAGAGGTTGCCTGTCTTGGTCTGTTACCAAAAGACACTACAGTAACACTGTGAGCAACTAAATAACAGTAGGAAATTTCAGCACGTTGTAGAAAAACATCATGGCAGAGTAAGCTCTAACATTCA